>VXBI01014343.1:797725-1045191 GCA_013397375.1 Toxostoma redivivum
TTTTTTTTTTTTTTCTGTAACACACTGTGATTACAGGAGGTGTATCTGTGGACTATGGCTGCTGTATATTATGGCTGTATTTGCTTTTGTTACAAGTCTCAGCTAAAACCTGTGTGTACACTTGTGTGTTTAATGAGTTACCTCTCTGTTGCTTGCCTGCCTCAGGATATCCCAGCCTCCTTTCCTTCTGTTGGTTTTCTCTTTTACAGAAGTAGCACAGTGCTCTTTTCTTGAGCAACTTTAATCTTTGCTGTGGTGAAGTTGATGTTTACACAGTATTAGCCAGAAGAAAACCCCATTCGGTGCCAGAGCAGCCACAAGTGTGGTCAGGGTGCTTTTGCCCATTTTCACTAAGGAGCAAAACCATTTTTGGAAGTAGAACACCATAATAAATGGAATGTATTGGCCTTTAGTAAAGGCAGATCACTACATTTACCCTTGAGTGGAGAAGATGGGTATTTGGGGTACTAGTGTTTATCTCATGTAGCTTTGAAATAGGCTTGACTAATGTGATGTGGGGAAATGCAGGAATTGTTCAGACATCCCTCAAGTTGGCTTGTTATATAAGCTAGATTTATTTTTTTTTTTTTTTAGTGAGTCGTGTCTGTTTTCCTCTCCCTTATCTATAAGCTATAGTTAGTCCTGGGATCTTTCTCAGGCATTTGAGTGCTCCTTGCACTGGATTGCAGCTGTGGGACACTTACTGCCACTGGTTCCCAAGCCTGCTGTGCTCTGTGTGCTGCCTCTGTGTTGTGAATTTGACATTGATTTGATTTTAGTGACGAGCTGTGCTTTGGTCTAGGAAATGGCATCAAATGTCAAGCTTTGCCTTTTCCCCATACCTGAGCAATCACACTTGGAATTCACAAAGAATTTCAAATTTTCTACTGTGATCAGGAGATCTAGGCTGTGAGATCCTGATTAGCTCTCTAATTGCATTATCTTTGCTGTCTTCCAGGGAGGGAGAACAAGCCCTACAACAAATAAATACCTGGTCCCTAATGTTAGAGGAGTGAGTCCCCAGTCTTGGAGCTCGCCCAGGTGGCATCTGTGGCACCAGCAGCCTTTAGTGTTACTGCTCATTTCTGTGACTTGTGTCAAGTGTGGGAGTGGGACTTGCAAATGACTGAAGTTCCCTTTGATTTTTTCAAAGGACATCTGGAAATGCCCAGCCTGAGTGGTGTCTGATATTGCAGCCACTTTTGTGAAGGAAGGCAGGCACAGCACTGCCCAGCTCAAACACAAAACTGATAAGATGGCAAATGGAATTAGCAGAGGAAATTGAGGAATGTGCAGGGAGTGATGCAGCTCTGGAGCTCAGGCCAGCCAGATCCCAGCACTGCTGTCTGTCTGTCTGTCTGTCATCCTTCCTGCAGCTTCCTATCCAAATCCTTCAGGTGCATGCCTCGTGTCTTCCTTTCATTCAGTCTCACTCTCAGTTCCTCTGGTCTGAAAGGTGACTGACAATATAATAAACTGCTTGGAAATCCATCATTTGTGTCCCAAAACTGTGGGATGTGAACAGTGATAGAGATGGAAGTGGGCAAAGAGGAAGGTGAAGCCTGTGGCCACGAGAAAAGAATCTAAGAGAGAACAGGGAAAGCCTGGCTGTCTCCAAGCTGGTAATCCAGAGCTGCCCAGCCACGTCCAGAACTATTCTAGTGGTAGCAAAACCAAGCTCCTCCTATCCCCTGGGGAGCAAATCATCCTGCAGTGGCTGGCAGCACACCCTGAGCTTTGGGAGGGGCAGAAGCACTGGGTGATGCAGCTGAGCTGGACAAAGGGAGGTGGAAACCTTGGAGGGAGGCAGCAGGGCAGATGTGGAAGTGGTGTTTAATGTTTAACACTGGCATTGGAGTGCTGTGGGATGGAGAGAATGCTGTGTGCTGGGATGTTTGTACTGCAATTTTAAAATTAGGGGGTTAGCTTGTTAGAGACTAAATTTCTCAAGAGAATAATTGGGTTTTTTGAGCACTTTGCTGCTTGTTCTGTGTTGGAAGGCATGAAAAAATACTGCAGAATATGTCTGACCTTAGTGTAGCTGCTTTTGAGTCCCAACAAGCAATTCAGGTGCTATTTTTTGTGAAACCCCAAAGAAAATGGATGTTTCAGAAACTTCTGGGCACTTAAATGAGCCACCCAGTTTGCATTGAGACTAAAAGGATGAGCAAAGACTAAGCTTGCTGCTTAACTTTGAAAATCTGGCTTTGTGGAGTTTTAATTGTTGATAAATGTTACACGGTGAGGGGGATGCAACAATTGTGTGACTCAACAGAAATTGTCTCCTGCCTTCCTGGATTTCTGTGTTTGCAGTGCACTAAAGTACAGAACCTGAATGTGCTGCATTAGTGTGCCAAGTCTGAATTTTCTCCTTGGGCTTTTAGCACCCCATAATTAACATTTCCTATACTCTCATTCTTAGCCCACCTTATGATTTCTCTGGAGAAATGACTCACTGGCAGAGAGTCCTGTGAAAATACATTATTGTCCTGAAGCACACAAAGGGGGTGGGTGCACCTGCAGGAGAGGCAGAACTGGCTGGGTAATGCCAGTCTTGCCAGGGCACAGTGGGCACTCAGTGTCAGGTAAAGGAGAATATATTTTAATTGGTTCTGCATGCAATAATTGGGATTTTTAATGTGCACAGAATCACTCCAGCCTGAGAGAGATGGCTTTGATTCAGCAGAGACACAGCTTTGAATGTGTGACCTGGAGGATTCTGCACTGCAATAATGAGCAAGGGAGGAGGGGGGAGATGTCCTGGAGTTCCCTGGGCTGCCCCAGCACCAAGTGAATCTCTTCAAGTCCCAAATGCTGATATTCCACCACAGGGAATCTCTGCAAGGCTGAGCTGGAGCCATCAGACATCTCCACAATCCAGAGAAGTGAATGAAATGGAAGTAGATTTGTGGGGGTTTTCTTATTGTGCTGAAGCCCTAACTAAGCTAATACTACTTTTACTCTGTTTTGTGAGCTTAGAAACTTACTGACCTTTATCAAACATGGGCAGGCTAAAACTGAAATCAGGGGAAACCAGGAGCAGCTTCTGGGACGAGCTGTGCCATGAGTGAGCACGGGTGAATCTCTTCTGAGTCATCTCAGAACTTGTGAAAGCTCCACTCAAACCTGTCAGGAAGCAGAGTCCATCACTTTGTATTTTGTTTAAAGGAGGAAGCAGGTAGGGGAGTCACTATAAAACCTGGAGACAGTTTTTAAAATTTATTTTATTATTCATCCACTTATTTATCCATGCCCTGATACTTCCTGATTCCAGAAAAGATCAAGGGAGGGGAGTGCCAGAATGTGTGCAGAGGAAGTCAATGCATTATGCAGGAGGCTTCAGCAGACAGTTCAGACATTTAGGAGTCTTAGAGTAGAACTAAGCTGCTAAAGCACACTGAGCTTGGTGGGTGCAGTACAGCAGCCTGTCATGCTAAGTGCCACGTTAAATTCCTTTGAATTTAAATAATGGCCTCTAACCTGCACTTTTTAGGTGTTACCACCAGGTTTCCTCAGAGTTATTTTCCAGAACGCTTTGTAACAGGGCAGGGTTTGGACTTTCATGTGTTGTGTAGTGTATCTTTCTTTTTCCATGTCTAGTGGAGTGGGAGACCCACAGTTCCAGACCTTCTCCTCCCTGAATATCAGCTCTCCATATTCCATATTCTCCATATTCACTTCCTGACTGATTCCTCAGACTCGCAGCTGTGTGATCCAGGGGCTTCAAGTGAGCAGTGACCTGCTGGAGTCAGCCTCTTCACAGCTCTAAATTTGATTTAACCAGATTAAACCAGAGATTTAACCAGTATAAAAATTGTTCCATCCACAACTTAGGTTGAATTAATGCTTTTGCACATATATAAATATAAAAAAAATGCACATAGTCTATATTTCAACATAAGGTTTCTACAATACTTGTAACAATAGTCAATTGCTGTCAGTGTTAGCAAACTTGCATGTAATAAATTTTTTCCATGTGGAGGAATTGAGGCATGGAGGTGATGGTTGCTTTCCCTTGGCCACATCAGATGTCCAGAGTGTGCTGGAATAGGGACCAGGCATCTGTGGCTCACCCTTGGATCATTCATTCTTCATCCTGGGCATTGAGGAAATCATCAGTTTTCCTCATCTGACTGCAAATGCTTAAAGGGTTGGAATAACAGCGCTGCTTGCATTGTGGGGAGTTTAATTGTGCACTCAAATTGGACAATCTAAGTGGAGAAGAATTCTAATAAAGAACAATTCCATTCTGAAAACTTTGCTCTTCCTCCCTCCAGTTTTGGAGATGAAAGCACTTACTTTGTCACTGGTGGGATAAGGGCTATAAAAGATGACATTCTTGCCATTATGAGGAAAATATTTCCTGTTAGACAGTTTATTGCTGAAATGCAGCTCTAACTCTGTAATAATTGATTATGAACATTCCTTTTATGAGCTGTTAGAATTGGTAATGCAGACACTATGTCTGGAATGAAAATATTTTAGCATTTCTAAATACAAATCTGGATCAAAATCAGGACTGGAGTAAAGTTTTCATGGTTTCTCATCACCTTTTATCCTTGCTGAAATTTCTAAGAATTGTTCAGGAGTTTTTGGACACAGTGTCCAACTATTAAATCCATTTCTTCCAATATTTTATCAGATGTAGCCATGGTTCCTGTGCTGTGTCCCAGCAATAAGAGATGGTAATTCTCAAGTCTCATTTGATACAATCACCTGGCATTTTTGGTGCTGGTTTTGATTCCCTGATGTTACTTATTGCTGCATGGGTACATAAAAATATTTGAGTGTTTTATGGCTACAACTGTATTTAATTTTTGTGAGCAGGCATGTGATGAAGAGCTGATATTCCTGTATACTTCTAGAAGCAGTGAGTTTTATTTTGATTTTTTTTTTAATATGTAGGGATTGTTTTGAGTCCACTGTCTAAGTTACTGAAACAGTTTAAGAACAGAGTTGTAGGGTCTGAGCCCCTTTTTCTTTTGCCTGGAGAGTTACCATGGATGAAAGGCAGTAAAGATGTGGTTTGTTTCTGACACTCCTTTTCCCCCTGTTCCATTCCCCACAAAGCCAGCTTTTCACTCCTATTCACTCATTTGTCTTTCAGCACTTTGCTTTCCATGTGCCCAGAGCAGTCCTCCAGTTATTCCATAGGACTGGAAATTTTGACCAGTGTGTTCTGCCACTGTAAATCCCTACCACTTCCAAATCCAAATTTTAGCTGTGCTCTGTGGTGTTCAGCCCCATAGCCCTTCCAAGATCACCCCAGAAGTGATGGAGTTTGCTTAATTAACAGAGTCCTGACCTTGGAAAAGGGGATAGCTTGGAATGCTGAGTGCAGGCTGGCTTGGGAGGAGGAGGCAGCTGCAGCCAGGAGTTTGTGAATAAAGCAGGAGCTGCACATCTCCCAGAGCTGCTCCCAATCTCCCTGGGACTGGCTGGGTTGGAGATGTCTGGGTGAGTGCTGAGGGGCTCTGGGGAGCACAAGCCTTGTTCCCCTGGCACGAGGAAAGCTGCAGCTCTGTGTCAGCAGGAATCGCTTCTGCTTCCCTGGCTCACCCACGCTGCTGCCTTCATTGGTTGTGTGATGCTGATTTGGTGTAACTCGTGTTGAGCAGTTTGTGATAAGGCTGTGAGAAGTGACCACTGAAGGGTGAAGGTGTTGAAGTTCCCTTGTAATGTTTATTTCCTGCAGATAAACAAGTCAGTGTGTGGAAGCTGCAGAAAGAAAAGTGTTCTGTTATTACATTTTCCTTACTCTGTTCAAATTACTTTTGTAGCATTGAAATTATTGGATTTGATGCTACCACAGTGGAATAGGGTTCTGGAATAATTCCCATTTTTTAAAACAATCCCTACCCAGGCTGTTTATTTCAGCACTAACCTGTCTACTCTTTGACTCATACTCTAGATGTACTGCTTATAAACAACCAACACAAGAATTGCACGCAGTCTGTGAAAAGCAATTTTCAATGTGAGATTTCTTCTCCCTTCCCCGGACCTTTTTGACTCAGTGCAGCATTTAATGAATAGAGCAATTATTTATTTTCAATGGGGTTCCATTATTAATCCAACCAGTTTAACTTCCTGATTTTACTACAAGAGAAAATAATTTAAATTGTAGAGGTGAGCAGTGCCACCTCAGGGGCCAGCACCGAGTCGATTCCTGCACTGTGATGACAGGCACATTCCTTGTAGTCATGTCTTACTTCTAAGTGAAAGGGTTTGGATGTGCTTAAGAAAATCAAATCTCTGAAGTCTTTATTTTTATTGCTATTATTTATTCTGATCTAGGTAGTCACAGTTTGTCTCCACAAAATGCAATAGCTATAAAATACTCAATGAAGTATTTGCTCCCTGGCAGGAGCCAGCTACAAATGTGATGGATTGAACACAGTGTAGCTGGCACCCAGAGAAATGCAGGAAGCAGCTTCCTAGAATACAGAGGTGTTTTTTAAGAGCTTGGAGTCAGCTGGGTGATGGATATGCCCAAACACCCAAAGGCAGGGCTGGGCTGGGCTATCCCTGTGCTACAGACACATCCACTGCCTGAGGGAGTTTCTCATGGGTTTGACCCCAGCTGGTCCTGCTGCTCCTCCGGGCTCTGTGTTTGTGACACACGGGACAGCAGCACGTGGTGTCCTGAGCTTGTTAATGTACCAGGACCATCTTTAATTCGCCCTGGAATGCAGCAGAACCTTGCTATTTATGCTGGACTAGTGTAGAATTCCAAAATACACAAGTCTAGAAGATTGTGTCTGGAATACAAAATTCTCGTGGAATATATTCTGAAGCTGAACTCTCCATTGTGTTATGTCTGGTGATCGCTCCTAATGATTTTCCTTCCAAACACCTTGTTCAATTAAACCCTTTATTCCCTACATTCCCTTCGTCCCTCTTAACTATTTTTTTCTCATGCAGATTCTTGTATCCTTGAACACCCTTAAGGTTAGAATTTGGGGGATCTTGAGGTCTAGTGAGCCTCTAAACTGCTGCTTGAGGATGTTTCCCCAAAATTTCAGTCCAGAAAACACTGATCCTAGAGTGAGCCCCTTTGGGATGAAGAGTTGAATATCCCATCTCTAAGGCTGTGGAAGAAATTATGCCATCACAGTGTAGCTTTATGGGTAAATCAAAGAACCCAGAAGTCTGCGTACTTCTTGGGGAAAAAAAAATAAAATACAAAAACTGTCATGTAAAACCCTGGAGAAAAGGGAGTGAAATCTTCATGTTGTGAAGAAAGTAGCAATAGTATGTTCCCAGAATTGGCTCTAAATGGATTTCTGGTGAGCTGTCGGCCCTTTGCGAGCAGTGACACGACGAGAAAAGCTTGGGCTTTCACAGCGTGGAGCAAACCTGTCAGATGTAAGCGATTGTCTCGGGAATGGCCAGGTGGCACTGAGAGTGGGGGGCACAGGCGGCAGGAGCGGGGTCGGTCCCGGTGAGCCCATTTCCCTGTTCCCGTTCCCGGAGCTCCCATTCCCCCCCGTTCCCATTCCCGGTTCCCATCCCCATTCCGGACGCGCTCCCGGCCGGAGCCGCCGCCGTTCCCGGGACACAGGCGCCCCCTGCGGGACGCGGGCGGCACTGCGGCTGCGGCCACCGACCCGGGGGACACGGGACAGGGGACACTGCACAGGGATAGGGGGACACTGCGCAGGGACACCTCCCCTGCGGGACAGGGACATGGGGACGCTGCACAGGGATAGGGGGACACTGTATAGAGCCACCTCTCCTGCGGGACAGGGACACGGGGACACTGCGCAGAGCCACGTCCTTTGCGGGACAGGGGGACACTGCACAGGGATAGGGGGACACTGTATAGAGCCACCTCCCCTGCGGGACAGGGGGGCACTGCACAGTGCCCGGGCTGCCACCACCAGGACCCCCGAGGGCTCCGATCCTTTGGCTTTGCGATCTCCTCCTCTGCTTTGGGGCTGGTTTTTGCAACTTCTGAACAAATGAGCGTCCCTGCCCCGGTAATTAATTAGCCAGTGTCCATAGAGTGGCTGCGAGATTCCTGGGGCTTCCTTCCTCATCTTTCAGGCACTGCAGTGTTCTGTGGGAAGGTTTTCCTCACCTGATTTATGGAATGCGGACCAGTGAAGAAGAAAAACCCTAAGAAAGGGATAACTGAGAGTTCAGAGTGGAATTAGAAAAAAGGGATTAATAAAAACAGGAAAATGGAAGTAGGGAGGTTGGTAGTTCAGTTCTTCAAGTTGAGTTGATTATGAACAGAAAATCTCAAAAGTAGTTGCTGGGACTGAAGAAAACAGCACCTCTTTATGTAAGAAATAACACAGACCAATTAGTAAGGTTTTTTTGTTGTACTTTTATTGATAAATTTAGTGATATTGTAATTTTTTATTAGAGTACTTTTACCGAGAGTAGTCATGTAATAGTCTGCCATCAAGAAATTACTAAAACTCTAAAGGGACTTCAGATTCCATGGATGCCCATAAAAATAGAAGGAAAAAAGCCTTTGTGTCTTGTGACCTAAATCACTTTTGGGAGAGAAATGCAAAGCTGCTTGAGTGACTTGTGATTTGAGAATGTCAGATTAGGGGAAAGTAGAAAGTATGTAGGGTTAGGAAGTCTCAAAAACTCTCCTAAGGAGGGGGAGGGAAAAGGATCCCAATATTTCAGTTAAATTATGGTATTGTGTGCAATATCCTTATATTTGCAGAGATCAAGTGCATGAGCTTAATCTGGTGTGAGTTGTGGCTGGATCCATCTCTGGATAAAAGCCTCTGTGCCACAGCTCTGGCTCTTCAGTTGAGTGTTATCCCACCTATCTAAAATATATTACTACTTCTATGAAGGCTTGAGGGTATTAACTTACTATTTGCTCTCTGTGGTTGTTCCCCTGTAACTAAAATTTGTTTCCTAAAACGTTCACAAAAAAAGATGAAGGATGACTGCTGGTGGAGACAAAGTAAATGGATTTTCTAAATGCTTACTCATGCTGAAAGCTTTTGTGACATTTAAGTGCTGACAGCTGATGTAAAAAATGGCCTGTAGGAACCAATTTTGAGAGTTCAAAAAGTAAGTTTTATACCTATCCCACACCTCTGAGTTTGTGTCACACTGATGAAAGATTGCGCCATGAGGCAAGAAACAGAAAGTTTGCAGATCCTGGTGCAGAGGAGAACTTTGAGCCGGGGAAATGGGGGCTGAGGAACAAGAAAGGCTATTTGTAGATAATCAGCACTGAATGCTCTGGCAGGCAGAAAGGTGACATGCCATGGCCAAGGGCCCACCTGGCTCTGTGTCAGGCCTTGGTTGTTCCTCTCCTGGCTGATGGTGCTGTGGAATAATTCTGGGACTGTTCTCTTTTTATAAAAACTTTGTTCTGTAATCTTTTGTACAGTTTTCACTGAATTATCATGAGAATTTCACTGTGCTGGGACTCCAGGGCCAGGCTCCAAGTTATCAGTGGGTTTTTTTTCTTTCTTATACTGTTTTCAGAAGATCCAAGTGCATGCAGGAGCCTAGACACCCCGAACTTACTGGGCTTAAAAAGGCACTTGGCTGTTTTAGACAATTCTACTTCTTGCTCACACTGGGAGTGTGTAGGCAGATCCCCTCATGCCTGAGCTAATTTAGAGGAATTAAGGGTTTGATCCAAGTAATTAATGAGGCAATGTGGGACCATAAATTAAGTTAGTGATTCTAGAGCTGTTCAGATCCTTCTGGAGATCTGAATTTGAAGATGAAATCCTAAAAGGTTCAGAAGGTAAATCTATGTACTCTGCATGAGCAGGAATATTTCCTTGCAGCCTCCCAAAGGATCAAATTTACACAGGAATTTAAGAGAAGGATATCTTGGTGAAATGATTCCCAGTGTGACACACAGGAGCCCTTTGTGATAATGAAAAGTGTGTTCAAAATCCATTTTAAGCAGCAGCTTGCAGCTGTGGCTCAGAAAGGCAGTCCCTGTTAGTTTGCCATTTGATCCATGACTGCAATAACAGGGCGTGCATGGATTATGATGAACTCTCACTAATTGTCCAGCAGTTCTGGGAGCTATAGATCCCCAACCATGGAGATAATTGCCCGTGTCACAATGAAAGATCACTGCAAAAGAAGCATTTCATGCCTTAAATAGTCAATTAATACATGATTTAAAGTACCATTGTTTGTACATGACTGATACTCAGGAAAGAATTGCACCTGTTTAGTTAAAATGGGAAAATGGTTGGAATATTCCTTAACAAGTAAGAGCTTTGAAAAAGCTCTGCAAAGTAGTTTCCCTTCTACATGAAGAGGAATTATTTGCCCAGCTGATTTGTGATCATAGCCAGCATCTTCCTGCTGCTCCTGGCTGGAATTCTCCTTCTGGGAGGACCCTGTTCTTGTTCTGCAGCCCCAAACTGCAGCAAACTGTCCCTGGAAGGGCTGGATGAGGCTGGAGGGTCAGATCTGGCATCACACAATTATCACAACTCATCATTAGTTTACAGTTTATCAAAAAGGTGCTGCCTAAAGGTCATTTAATCTCTGATTTATGGTTCAGACTGGGGCACTAAGGAAATATCTCTATTTTTCTAAAAATGCAAAGAGCTGTTTGAGTCCTCCATGCCTTCCACCCTTCTCCTGCACCCTTGGGAGCAGCTGGAACGGGGGATGATGGCTGATGCCAGGCTTGGTTCCTCATCCCCCTGGGACAACCCTGCTGTGCTGAGGAGGAGTTGCCATTCTAGTTCTGATCTCTGGAGGATTCAAAGGCTGCAAACATCAGAGTCTCCTGGGAAGGATAATTTTGTACACTTGGCCATCAGATTTTTTTTTTTTTTTGGAAAGACATGCATTGAAAAGGCTGCTTTAAACTCTAGGTGTGTGTGTCTGTCTTTGATCTTGCTAATTTTCTTAATACTTTTCTAAAGTATTTCAGGTAAGGGCAAGTGAAAACAATATATAAACATTTGTATAAATATCTACAGTATATAAACAACATATGTGCTCTCTGTTGTGACAGCTACTCCTTCCAGTGGGGTGTTTGCCACAACATCAAATCGAGTTTATTTTAAATTCAAGGCAGGAATGATCTATGTGTTTTACTTAAACACAAGCAATTATAACAGGAAAACCAATTTTAACAGCGAAATGATTTGTATTTCTGGCCACTGACGTGTGTGGTGCTGTTTTACGTGGCACTGTGGGTAGTGAGGAAAGGATGGCAGCAGGCAACAGCTTTGTCTTGTGGCAGTTTTGGGGCTCAGGGGCATTGCTCCGGTGAGTGGAAGTCTCTGAACACTCATTTGAGCATCACAGGTCAAACACAGGTTCCCACCTGCAGCACAGGTGAGCTGTGCCCTGCCCTTACCCCTGCAGCCTCAGGTGTGAGGAGGCAGCAGCAGGGTCCATAAACAGGGATTTCAAGCAGCAATTTCTCTCAGGTGAAAGGGACATTGGAAGGTTTTTATCTCAGTTTTTGTCTTGGCACTGATGGATGTTCCTGGGACGTGTTTAATGTATACACATGACAGGTAAATGGAATGAGAATGCAGAGTGTGAATGACAATATCTGGAGAATTGAGCAGTGCAAGTTGCCTTGCTCTCCTGTGAGGTTTAGCTCACAGTTGATACAGCAGCATGCCCCATTCAGTTGTTAAAGTTTAATGCTTCAAAATTCCTTTCTTCCCATCTGAGATCCTGTCTAATATAAGATGTAACACTACTGGGAAATACAATTACAGTGTCTTTGCTATTTCCCCACTCTTTGTCCCACTTTGGCCACTCCTATCTGTTTTACACTCGGATTTTTGCTGCTGCTACAAAAATTAATTAATCACCAATCTCATTTGTAGCTGCTGGGAGCAGAGTACATAGGAAAGCAGGCTATGGAGTGGGTTTGGGCTAGTGTGATAAGGCTAGCTATAAAATCACTGCTTTTTCCTGTGGAATGTCCTTGTAACTGTTCCTAATCTTTTATGACCTGTTTTGGCTTTTGATTGTAATGAACTTCTGGTGTAAAGACACGGCTGGAGCAGTTCCCTCTGCTCCCCACACTGCAGCTGGAGATGAATAAGACATTTCCTGCTTGTGTCATGCTTTGTAGCCAGATTTATTTGCAAAACACACCTAAAAATGTGCTCTGTCAATATGATTATTTAATGGTCTATGACTGACATTTCTGTAGCTCCCATGACATGGCCTTAATCCTTGCCCCAGATGAGCACATTTGTAATTATAAAGGGTGTTATAATTTTCTGTTGGTTCTTTTCTGCTTGTTTGTTTTTTTTCTTTTCTTTTACTTCAAGGGAGTGCAAAAGCTGAGCCCATTTCAGCTTGCAAAGTACATTTAAACCTATGCTATCTGGAACCTTTCAAATTGCTCAGTACTTTTAAAATAGTGTCAGCTCATTGTCAGGGCATGATACAGAAAGGAAAATTGCGGTCTCTGCTCTCAGCAGTATCAGGCAAGCTTTCTGATTTAAGTATTGCATCTGAAATGGAAAAGTTAATCACAGGCCTGTTCTGCATCATCTCTTTCAAGCCAGGGTAAAAGCAGCTATTTGAGATGTTCTATTAGAGCTAATTTAGCTGTTTGTAGTGGGAAAGGACAGAACCCATAAGCACCTCCGTGCTTGGGTCCAGTGCAGGTGATCGCTCCCAGTGAGGTTGCTATGCCAGGCACTTGGTGCTGCAGGTGCAAGGGAATCCCTGGGCTCTGCTCTGTCCAGGGACAGCCAGGACTGAGCTGGTGACAAATCCCTTGGGTTTGTGGCTGTTTCCCCAGGGGAAGCTGGCCTTGCCCTTTCCTCTTTCAGCCTCCTGTGGCTGACAGACCTGTGTGCAGCTTCACTCTCTCCGAAACAATTTGGAGTCAGGATAAAAGAGCCTCTGATTTGGCCATGGTTTAATAAATGCCTGTGCTGTTTGTTGCTGTGGAGGGATTTTGGGGTGCTCTGGTCACACACCAGGGCCTGCAAACACGAGAGGCAGGTGACAGATGTGTGTGCACAAGGGATGCACCCAAATGTGCTCTGCAGGTGACTTGGAGGGAATTTGGCTGGAAGTTGTGCCTGTTTGTGGAAACAGGAAAGCCTCTGCAGCAGCTTCTCTGCATTTTAGTCCTGCCTCCACTTGGTGATTCCTTGTGAGTCCAACCCTGTGGCTGCTGGACTAATTGAAAATTCACCCCAAGACTGAAGGATCTTTGAATTTGAAGAGAATTTTCCTTTCACCCTTTCTGCTCAACTCTTTTCTCCATGATTTACACCAACTATTTATCTAATTTATTATCCATAAATCATTCTTCCCACTGTGCTGACTCCAGCTGTGTTGCTTCAGGCCATTCTCACAGCTGCTCCATTACCTTCTGGGGTGTTTTTCCTTTAAGGCTGAAGCCTGAAGCTCAGTGGGAGCTTCTGAAAAGTTCTTAGGGAATGCTGGTTTGGTCCCCAGTCTGATCAGACAAGGCTAAATCCTATGGAAGGTGTAAAGTCTCTGCTCTAAGACTAAATGCACTCTGGAGAAGGGAGGGATGTTTAAACACAGTGCCATGAGGAAAATCACATTTCACATAAAACTTCAGTGTTTTTCATATCTTGTACACCTTTTTAATGTATGTTCAATCAGAAGCATTATCTTTGGAAATTCATAATAATTCCTTTGGGCCTGCTGAATGGATAATTCAGTGTGCTTTGTCTGAAATATGTGGTTTTCCCCAAATGTACAAATTTGGTTATAACTCCTTGCTGCTTATCTGTGTTGGAGTTTTAATGATGTGAGTGATGGGTTAAAGCTCCCCAAGCCCTTGGCAGTGGTGGCTGTGGAAATTGGCACTCAGACACATCAGGTCTAATTTCCCAGGGATTATAGGAATGCTTTTATAGCACTGGCTGAAGGATTTCTGTGTTCTCCTGGCTTTCCCCACGTGCTGCACTCAGCACGGAGCTGCAGCTCTTTGGGAGCCACTCTTCACTCCCACCCCCATGGATTTCAGGATCAAGCAGTGGCTGCTAAGGATGCCTGTTATTCTCATATTATTTCAAATCTGAAATGTTCAGCACTTTTATGAATGGAGGTTGTAACTGGAGCAATGCTCAGTGGCTCACAGAGTGTGCACAGAATGTGAATTCCTCTGAGCACTGATATTTGGGTTCAGCAGGAATTGCTAATTTATCAAAAAAACAAAGGAGATAAAGACAAGGTTTCGAACTTTTGAAGATATCAACTTTATTTTGCTGTCAGCAGTACAATTCCTGCTTCAATTAATGGTGTTAATTATGACCATGACCAGCTACAGAGGACACTTGTGTAACAAAGAAATCTGCCCCACCTCACCCTATTAATGCAGTTGTGAAATAATGCTGCATTTAAAAAATAATTATTAAAACTGTAAGCAATTCATACCTTTGATTCACACCAATTTCTCACTTGAGTTTTAAGAAACATTTTTAAAATTGGGAAGTAGTTTACCATGTATGGTGAAGTGTTTAGAAATGGTTTGGGCAGAAATTTTTCCTGTCCTTTTGACTGCAGATGTACTCAGTGGTTTTCTAAAAGTATTAATGTTGGCTTTCAAATCTAATTTGGTGAAACTTGTTTCCCACTGTGTTCACAGACTGGTATAGAATAAATGTTGTGCAATGTAAACTTTTTTTTTTTTTTAGGTTTGAAGCTTTTTCCCTAGTTCATGTTACAGTTTAATGATGGGACTCTTAAATAAATAGATAAACTGGCCCTAAAATATGCAGAGGCAAAACTGTGCAAACAGATCAGACCCTAAACAGCTTTGGTGTATTTATTGCATGGATTTTTTAGCCTACAGATTTCAGCTCTATTAATAAAACTTCATTGAATTAAAACCAAAGATAAAAAAACATTTATAACTTGTCTGTAAGAAGCTTATTTGAGCAAAGCTTGTCTGCTGGGTAGAAGGTTTCATGTCTGAGCTGCAGCAAGCTGCTGGCAGCACAGCTCCTTGGCTTGGGGGCAGCCTGTGCCCTCGTGGATGCCACGTGCATGACAAGTAGGGAAAAGCACTTCAGCACCAGCTCTGGGATTATTTGACTTGATTATGTGAGCAGTTGTGCAAAAAATTCAGAGTGTGTGTTTTATGCAAAGGAGAAGTGTTGGGCATAATCCTAATCCTGAAGGAATTAATTTGATGGCATTTTGTGTAGTCAAGAATTCACTTCTTTGATCTCCAGAACCCGTACTTTGAGACTCTCTTTTTAGGTTCATTTTCTCTTTGTATGTTGCCTTATATAAGAAGAAAGGAAAATAAATCATGGACCTTTTTACATTTGTAATATCTCTGATTGCTGCCATGCAAGACCTTTGTTAACAGGTTGTTGAAGGCAATTTAGTGATGCTGAAAGAAGGAAAGGTAAAAATGGAACTCTGAAACTGGTCTGGGTTTTAGCACTGGTGTGAACACCTGTCCTTCCACGAATCAGGAAGTGGGAGAAACCATACCTGATGTTGCTGTGGTTTCTAGCAGTCAGAAATGAAAAAATACCACAAAAAACAGTCCAAGTTCCACTTTTGTTCAAAATCTCATGTAGTTTATGGTCTCCATGTGTGCTAAAATGTAGTTAGAAAAGAGATGTTTGGTTTAACCCCAAGTTTTGTTCATCTTCAGAAGATTTTGTCTTCAACTATATTTCACCATCCAGCAGCTAAGGGCATTTATTCAGTAGATTGTGTTATGGCAGAAATTTAAATCAACAAATATGTTGATACTTTATCCTTCTAAAAAACCTGAATAATTAACTACAGAGTTATGAAAATAATGAATAAAAAATAGTTGGTTTTGTTGAATCCTCAGGAATATTTTCTGTGCTCATACTAGATAAGATTGAATCTTTGCCAAAGAGTTGAAAAAGTGAAGAAAATTGGTTTCCCAGTATGTCTTGCCTTGGGTATCTTTTTTAAGGTTCATCTGAGAACGTTGGATTTCAAAGATACTCAGTAGACAACTCTGACAGGGTGATAATCGTGCTCTCCACTGCTGTGATAACTCTGAGTTTAAACCTGGTCTTACTCAGTGGAGTAAGAATGGTGTAAAGTGGAATTAAACTCCATCCCTGAATGGGCTGTGCAGCTGAGAATGCAGCAGTGTGTGCTACTCCTCAGAGCAGGAAAGGCTCAGAATTACACAAAGTGCCCTAATGCAGGAGCAGCAGGAGTCTGCAGACTGTTGGAGAAGCAGAAATTCCCCAAAATAAAAACCACAAATCACAGGAGGGGAAAAAAAATAAAAAAGGATTAGAATAAATCCATTTAGAAATTGGATTTTGGGATTTGTGCTGGTTCAGATGCTGTTACATAGCACTGACAAAGCTGAGATGAAAATCACAGTGGGACCACTGATAAGAGCCTGGAACTGGAAATCAGGCATTAGTTGCTGAAATGGTAAGCCAGGGTCTGAGGTGTAATGCCTTCAAATGACTTAATTGTAAGTTAAAATTGCATCAAAGCAGATGCTGCATTCTTGTTTAGAGTTTTGTCTCATCCTGCTAACGTTTCCAGTGTCCCTGTGCACCTTGCTTTGTGCCACAGACAGGCTTTATTGGATGGACAGCTTTCTGAGGAAGTGCAGCATCACTCTGGAATGGGAAAAATTCCATTAATTAAGATAACAAGTGAAAAATATTTTGGTTACACAAAGCTCTTTGGGAGCAAATTAGCAAACTGACGCCTTATGGTGTCCACATTTTTGTGGTGTGGCCATATGGAAAAATTAGACAGTGAATTGAGCCAGTGTTCCAATCACATAGAGAGAAATTAAAACTTTGATCAGTCTGTAGCCAGCACTGCTGCCTCGTTGATGCACACAGGCTCGGGAAGTCTGTGCTTGTGTCTGGGAGCTATGTGGATGAGTTAATTCATTTACAGAGCTGACAAATAGCTGTAAATGAATTTTTGGGCCCCAGCTGAGGCAGAAAGTTTATCTGCAAAGAAGGTTTATTAGATCTTGCAGTGACAGTGGAAGGCCCCTGGTGTGTGTCTAGCCCAGCTTGTTACTGTGCTGAAGGTTTATTTTGCTGCTTTGGTGCTGTACCTGGTCCTTGTGCAGATTTGTGATGATTACTGTAGATGGCAGCAAAAGCTAAATAAAATACAACAATTTAAAAAATTAATTAAACCCCTCCCTCCTGCTGTCCTGAGTGTGCATTTTGTCTTGGTGCCTGCCAGCTGTTCTTGAGGATGGAAGCAATTACAGGCAGCAGAAGCCAAATTAAATTACATATTGAATTAAGGTTTCACTCACAGGCAGTTGGGGGGCTTCTGGCTGTGTTGGTTCTCGGTGTGTATGTCTCAGATACCAAAAGCCAACTTTAAAGCTCTCCTTATGATCTCTGAATTCCTCCTTTTTTTCCCCCTGTGTGTGCCATGGTGTCAGGAAGGAGCAGCAGCAATTCTGACATATGATGATGCCTCTGAGAGTACTTTTATTTTTCCTCCTGTACTAAGTTTGCTTTCTTTCATTGCAATTAAATTAGTTTCCTCTTTTATTTTTCATGTCCTTCCCTGCTCCTTCTGTGTGTTGGCTGTTCCTGGTTGCCACTTTCCTCTCTGCTCAGTGCATATAAGGAAAACTGGTTTCATGTGCCGTTGTGTTAATTAGCTGTTTAATAAGACCCAGGACTTTCTCTTGCAATGCCTCAGAATGCAGGACAGCACAGGACAGCCTCAGGACAGGCACTGGCCTGTTGGAAGTAGTGGCAGGATTTGGAATAGTGAATGGATCTTTAATGGGAAATGACTCCCAATGTTAAGTTTATTACACAAAGCAAAAGATGACTTTTAAATATTGAAAGGGCATAAAACCCAAATGATTATGGGTGAACTTGAGAGCAGGATTTAGGGGCAAGCAATAAATAATAGATGTAACACAAGGTCCATATGTGATTAGCAAAACTGCTTGGAAAGAACGCGCTGTGATAGCTGGAGGTCTGCAGTCTTTGTTTTTACTCTGAAAACCACAAAACTCAATTTTCTGCATGGCAGACATTTAAAATTAGGCAAAATGTAGTCCATCAAAATGACCCTGTGCTTTTGAAATATTTCTGAAATCCCTTTAAAATGAAAAAGAAGGATGGGAAAGTATGGAACTGCTGTCTGACAATTGTGTTCAATATATGATGAAGGTGGGCACAAAGCTCTAGGTATTAAAGCTTATGAATGTATTAATGCACTGCTTTGGGGGAATTAAACTTTAATATTGATGATAAACCTTCCATAATAAAATGTGTGGAGAGTGAGAGTAAATCTCTCTTGCAAAGTCCCCAAACTATTTAAATAACTGTGTGCAAGCTGCAGCATCTCCTGAGATGTATTATAAATGAACTTCTGCATACGAATGTACATTGTGCACAAAGTGGTTTTCCAGCAGAGTTTCTTTCTGCCCTGGAAAAGAAACTGTCCCAAATGACTGTATTTCTGTAAAGTGATTGATCTCTAGCATCGATTCCACAATATTTCTCTCCAGATACATATCATTCACTACCCAGAGTGCATTCCTGTGGGACATTCCCTGTTGGCTGCTTTGAGATGGTGTGAAATTCCTGCAGTGGATTTTTTCTACCAGCCTGATGTTGTTATTTTTAGATAACATTATGGATGAGAGATTGTAATGCTTTCAAATATGAAATGCTGAGGCGATAGAGGAAATTGTGAGTTACAATGATCTGGGATGTAGCAGCAGAGAATGGAACAAGTATGTCTGGAAAAAAATCCTGAACTTGTGCTTCCCATCAAGCTGGAGGAAGAAAATGTCATTTTAGAGACCACTGGGGAAAGTGAAGGTGTTCTGGAAGTTGAACTGCATGGAAGTGACATCCAGTCTATTTATTGCTTTCCTACCAGAGTACAGGAATGCAAATGTAAAATGTGCCTTTAGAAGAGCTTGTGTGATGAACTGAGCTGTACAAACTTCAGTAACAGTTAATGACTCAAGCACTACACTGATGTGCTGATCGTGGGATGTTGCACTGTCAGGTTAGATCTGTATCTGAGAAGCAGAAGAGAACTGTTATCGCAGAACTGCAGATTTCAGAGGGTGTCAGCAAAACCTTGAGGAAAACAAATCTGCTCTTTGTTTGCTCCCTTTACAAGGTGGCAAGTTTTAGGAGAGTCCACTGTACTTCCAGCTGTGGAAAATTCATGAAGGAGGTAAGTTAAAGCAGGAGGCAATTCTAGACGCCAAACCCAGATACGTGTCACACCTAACAAAAGAGATTTTGCAGATGGTTGTCAGTAGCAATAACACAGCACTGAAATGTTCAACTGCTACCCTGGAAGCTTTTATTTCAAAAGCTGTACTTGCAAGAGTGGCTTTGTTTACCTTGGTGTGTTGGGTTATTGCAAGTATTTTATATTTTCAGTTCTGTAGGTGTGGTATCTTCTAGTACCTGTAACAAGCTGAGCTGTGCAGTCACCAAAGGATTCCTAGTGCTGTGCTGTGTTGTGTTAACCTGGAAAAACTTCTTCCTGTGATTAATTCACCTTGGGAGATGTCCTAATGACCTTCCAAGTCAACAAAATGCCCATAGGAACATGGCAGCCTTTTCATTTATACTTTTGCAAAGAGAAAGGCATTTCTTAATTGTGATATTGGAAGAAATATTTTTTAAAATTTCTACTTAACAGGAAATCCTTATGTCTGATCAATTCCAGGCATTTTGAAGTAGTCATTGCTGCTTCTAAAGTTAATCAAAACTTACTGCTGTGTAAGAAAAATCAATGGAAAACAGATTGAGATCATATAAGGATAATTCTGCTGCAGGGTCTCTCTAGCTTCACCCATCAATAAGCAGGACACTGAGTGCTGAAAGTTTCATGTGTCCTCTTGATGTCTTTATTAATCACTTGAGTGCCAAATCCTCCAGTTTACCAAACTTCATGGATCAGTTTTCAGGTACAGGGTGGGGGTTTTGTGATGATTGGGCCATAAAATTTTGCCTACAGTATCTCTCAGAAATGTCAAGATGTTTTCAATGCAGATGCAGTACAGTGAGTTACAATCAGATCTGGTTGGAAAGGACACTTGGATTGAGAGCTCATTCTGGGAAGAAGTGCAGGGAAGCTTCCTAAAAGTGTTTCAGTGTTCCATTTGAATAAACCCTGAATCTTGAGTTTTGGTCTCTATTGTACAAAGCTATAGTCTGCCTTTATATAATTGTAGTCTCTATTACTATATGCAATTACAGAAAATAATTATTAATTTAAATATCAACTATGTATTATATAATAATTTCAACTACAAATGTACATATACTATGAAATATTCTCCACATATACATATTTTTATAGTCAATTTTTTTCAACTAATAAGCACTTTACCAAATAGGATGGTGCTATTTCCACAGGTCAGACTGCAGAGTGATTTATGGTTAATGGCAGAACTAGAAATGTGCATTGCTTTGACTTTGTGGCATGTCTGTGCAGCCATTGTCATTGCAGGCAAATAATTGGCAATGCCATCTGTTCCAAATGCAGGCTGAACCTCTGCATGGTGACTTTGGGCAGAGTTAGGCAGTCATTGACTTGGGAAAATGACTGAGCACAAGATTTGCATAATACACTAACTACTGTCCATTAGATGATTATTTTTTGTGTTTTCGACCTTTTCCTGCACCTCTCCCTATTCTTGTGGCACTGGAACTTAAACAACATTTGATGGCAGGATGTGCAATTCCTCATCAGCTCTGTGTTTGTCTTCCTGAGAGCTCTTCAGTGGCTTCCTGTGAGTGTGGTTGACATGGATCCCATGCCAGAGAAAAACACCTTACTGCCATGGAAAAATTAAATTTCTCTCTCTTTTTTTCTTCAGCATATGTTTTATTCAATCACTCCGGGAGCAAGGTAAAGCTGTAGTTTGCTTTTTATCTGAGGAACTTGATATTTTTCTGACTTTTGTGCTGAGGACAGGCAGCAATAGCTTCTGTTTGGGTTGTCTGTGTGCTCTCACTGGTCAGCTGAAACCAGGCTACCCAAATGTCTGTAAAAATAGAACTGATGTCCTAATTAGTTGTAGTTCAGAAGGAATTTTGTGTCCTGTTGCTAGGCTGTGAGAAAGAAAAGGAAGTATAGCTTTTGCCTATTTGTAAAAGTACTGCTCGTATTTAACAAAGGATTTTGGGACAGTGGAAAAAAAATTACTTAATGTGCCCATTAAAAAATGGCTACTCTTGAGCTTGCCCTAATTATGCCTTTGTAATTGTTTTAGGAAATGTATTAAATGGTCTCTTTTAACTCTGCAAGCAGTCAACAATCAAAATAGGTAAATACACTGATATTTGCATGCATTTTCCTGTGCATATCAATATGCCACAAGAGCCTACTCAGTGGAGTGGAACAGCATCTTTGTAGTCATTAGGAACCACTAATGTGTGGTTGAATAATGATAATTCTAAAGACCTATTTACCTGATAGTTCCATCAGGACCATAAAATCTATCAGAAGCTAAATAACAAAGATTTTAAAAGGTCCTAAATATTTCTAGAAGACCTAATTGTTCCTAAGGACCTCCATTTACAGTCAGCCTGGCAAGCTGCAGATGCCATTTAAGAAGCAGAGAATGAGTAGGAATGAATAATCTATTTATGATGCATGGTATGCAGCAGCATGGCACCCTGCAGTTTGGGAATAGAAAAAGTCAGGTAAAACGAAGCTTTCTTTAATAAAAAGGGGGGAAGGCAGGTATGGCTCTTTGAATATGATTTAGATGTTGGTTTCTTTACATCCTCTTGGCACAGAAGCTGTGTCCCAGTTAAGGATCAGGAAAGGCAGGGGGAAGGTGAGCATGGTCAATTGATGCAGCCCCTGTTAAACTAAGGAGTGAAATATCCTCAGATTCTTCATCCAGGAAGGCAGGGAGGTTTATATTCACCCAAAACTTCTATGAGATTTCTAATAATTCCTCATTTTTTGTTAGTTTAGGGTACTAGTTTAGGTCCCCTAGCTGTTATTAGTAGTGTTTTTGTGCCTGTGGCCATTGTCCCTGTGTGTGTCCCACTCTGCCCTGAAGCCATGGGCGCACAGAGCCTGGCAGTGCAGGTTCTGCAGGGCTCCAGCCTGCCTGCTCCTGTCCCACAGTACAGCTGCCAGCTGCTGTGCCTTCCAAACCAGTTACTGACTGCCATGGCCCCATCCTGCCCAGCTGGGGCTGGGAGAGGGCCACCTGTCCCTGGTACCCCTTCCCAGTTCATTGCAGTGGCATTTTCAGGAGCTTGGCTTCTCTTCCACCACACAGCCTGAACTTCTGTGAGAGATAATCCGTGGTAAATATAAAAGTCACTGTGACCTGAGGGCCCTGATCCATTTAATAAAGCCAGGTCCATCCAGGTAAGTGCCCAGGAATGGGAATGCTGCTTTCAAGAACATTTTCCCATGCTTAGGAGTTTTTCTTCTTTACTTCAGCTACAGATCGTTATCTCTTACCACATAAATCATTAAATGGGTCTCGAATCTCATGTCTATATTGCCTGAAACTGTGTATTAATTTACATTATTCCTCCTTTTGTAAGACAGGAGGGCTGTTTTATTTTATTTTCTCAGGAAACGATCAGTGAGTGCCATGTGAGAGCTGAGCTGTGCTGTGACACTGGCAGCACTCCTGGCATGGCTGGGCTGCTGGTGTGCCCTGGCAGATGCTTGTTTTACCAGATTTAGTCTCTCTATTGTTCCCCCCAGCTCATTATTCTACCTGCTGTCTGTTTCCCTTTGTGCTGACATGATCCAAGGCCAGGATCCTTGCCAAGCACAGCGGAGCTCAGTCCCTGTGTCCCAGGCTCCTGGGCACTGCTGCTCTACCAGGGGAGCTCAGCCAGCTTCAGGTGACTTTGCTGCTGCTCAGCCTTCCTGGCACAGCTTCACTTCAGCACCTGAGTAGGACAAATGTCTGGTTTTCACTTCCAACCAGAGAAATATTTTCCTTGATTTATAAAGGTAATGATTAAATAGGTAGAAGTATTCATCATGCAACAAAATATTTTTTTTGTTGTAGCATGGATAATTTCAAGGATATTTTGTTTTTCTCAAACTGTGTTACTAAAGAACATTAAAATTAAAAGATGTTTGACAAGAACTGATTCTTGTAAGAAGGCACTGATTCTACTACAGAACACATCTAATTTTGTTGGACTGGAAAAGATTTCATTAGGAAACAAATCCATAATTTGCAATATATTTCATTTCAGTTCTATGATTTCTTTTCCATGTTCTAAATCTCCAGTGACTTTGGTTATTCCTTCAGCCTTGCAAAGGTGACCAGGCTTTAGAAGGGGTAAATGTCATGTAATTGCCAGCCCAGTGTTTAACATCTGCTGCTCTTCCACAGATAAAACTTTAAGAATAGTGGTGTTGGTAGGTAAAGATTAGGTGTGTGTGGAGTCCAAATAGCAGAGTAAAAACTGCAGATGCTATGAATAGAACAAGTAAGGCAAGTGCAGACTTCTCTGGATCTCATTATACAGGAATAGTCTCCTCATTAGCTCATTTGACTCAAGTATTCCTCCTGCTGAGTTGCTATTTCTGGGTTCAAAGTGGAAAAAAAAAGGACAAATAATGTGTTTGCTCTTTGCTGCCATTAGTTGTTAATTATGTTTAGAGAGATATTTCTACAAATAAAGCCCGTCTGCAGTGGTGTGAGTGCATTTCCATCTGTATCAGCAGCAGTGCTTATTTGCTGAGTGGAACAGAGTTCCTAGAGTGGGGTGGGAATGAGGAACTTGACATTGGAACATGCAAGAAGTGTTTTCCTGTGTCCTTCACTCAGAGAATCCCTGTGGCTCAGAGATCCTGGACACAGGACACATCCAGGATCTGCAGGCACAGGGCTGGGAGGAACAGACTACACTGGGAGTTGATAATCTGAAAGACTGACCAGATTCTAAATTTTGCAGCTGTCTCTGGTTTTATGGGCCAGCTGAAAGCTCTGCATCTGAAGGGAGCTGCAACTGGGAGTTTGGTGCTGGAGCCAAAAGCTGCCATCTGTGGTTGTCCTTTCCAGGCTTGAATTAAATAACCAGCTCCTGAAAGCTGAATAAAGCTCATCTTTGGGAGTTTTGAAATGACTAATTGCACTCAGGAACAATTCTCCAGTCCTGAGAGCTGGCTTGCCTAGGTGTGCATGTGGTTAGAAATAAATGGGCATGGAAATCCTTTAAGGCTTGATCCACCAATGCTAAAACATCCCAAAAGCAAAGAAATCTGTAAATACGTGTGCATATGTCTCTATGAATATTAATGATTCAGGTGCCACTTTCCAAAATTGTTGAAAAATTCAAGACCTTTCACATTCAGCCTCACCTTCAATTCTTGTCATGCATTGTCTGCCCAAACTTATGTAAAATAGTGACTTTTATTCATTGTATTATGGCGAGTTAAGGCTGGAAAAGTAGGGGTTGCTGAGATTAAGGAAGAGGAAAGCCTCTGAAGCTGTACTGGCAGGCTTTAGAGGCAGGAAAAGTTGCTGCAGAGACTCAGGTAATGATGATAATGCAGATCCACGGGGAAAAGAGCAAATGGTAATGGGCTTAAATTGTAGCAAAAGAGATGGAGATTTGGCATTAAGGAAAGCTTTCTAAAAGAAATGGAATAAATGACTTGGGGAAAGTGGAGTTTTCATAACTGAAGGCCTTTAAGACCAGGTTAGATGGATGGCCCTAAGCAACGACTTTAGTTGTATATCCTGGTTTTTTAAGTTAATTAACTGTCTTATTCTTCTGGCTCCTATTTTATTTTCTTTGATCCTGTTTCTTTCTCTTGTTGTAGTGTTCAGAAAAAGTTCTTGGTAAAATGTACTATCAAAGGAAAACACTTTATCAAAAACATTGTTTTAAAGCCCCTAGATATTTTCCTGGTTACTTATTTTCATTAAATAATGAAAGTCAAGTCAGCTCAGATAAGTCTTGTTCTGGAAATTCAAGGTTGGTTTGCCTTTTAATTAAAAAAGAAAAGCTCTAATTGTAAACTAGGTACAGGAAACTCCTGTTGCCCACTGCAGTGCTGTTAACCTCCTTAGCATCTGTAATGTAGAGCCAGCTTTTGAAAACCTTGGACAATTATGAGGAAAAAGTTATTGTGGCTTTTGTTGAAGGCTGGCTGCAATCAGCAGGACCCCTCTGTGATGATCCTGGAGCAGCTCTTGGATCAGGAGCCTGCCCTGGGCTGGGCAGTGAGGCTGATGTGCTGTTTCAAGTGAGCACACTGGTGTCACACCAGCTCTCAGTGCTGCTGAGTCCCAGCTGCTCTGGCAGCACTGAGGTGCTCCTGGCTCCCTCCCTCACTCCCAGAGCTGGCAGTGCTGCTCTGGGGGGTTTCTCCACCTCCTGCCCTGCAGCTCCTCATCCCAGTGTGAGCTGTGACAATGTGGGACTGCTGCAGGCAAAGCAAAAGCAAAGCATGGGGGTTGTGCTTGAAAACAAGGCTGGTTTCCTTACCAGGACAGGGGAAGGGTCTTGATAGGGAATATGATTATTTGTGTCAGTTAAATACTGCAATTCCATCTTGTTAGGCTCTCACTGACACTGTGCTGAGTCACTCCTGATTGCTTTATGCAGAACATGCTCTGCCTGTGCCTAAAGAGGGTTATTAAAGACTGCTGAGTACAGAGAGCTTTAACAAAGAGATCTCCGAGTAAACACTGACATTTGTTACTGCCTCTGTTTAGCACTGCTGAAGGTCCCTGGGAACTTGGGAAATTGAGCTGTCAGATCTACGAAGATGAAATGAAACTTTGTTCTGTGGCATCAGTCCCTTAGGAAAGTTTTTCAGGTCATTTAGCATTACTACTGTGAGGAGATCTTATTATTATTTTCCTAAAAAATTATTCCCTTTTGTTGATAAATGTAGAGTGGCAGCTTGGCATTGCTCTTAGTCCATTTGTGTTTGGTTAAGGCAGTGCCTGAAAGCCTGACAAGGCATTTGGCAGGCAGCTTGCCTGGTCTGTGGGCAGGGCAGGACTGATGGGTGTCAGATGGAGCCATCACCACAACTGATTTGTAAGTTGGAGTTAAGCACGTTCACAGGATGGCTTGGCAAGAAAGCAGAAAATGTTCTGGGAGGAAGATTCACTTCTCACTATTTCCAGGCTTAAGCATAGCTGCTGTTTAAAAAAGAGGGAGATTCAGGGAGAATGATGGAATTGCATTGAAGCCAAGGTTTGACTCTTAAAAGCTCTTAGACTGGGCCTTGCCTGAGATTTTGTCAGTCTAATCTGCATGGAGGAAAACCTCAGTGTTTATAGAAGTCTTCTTAAAACTTTGGAATGCTGCTCTCATGACTTTTTGGCAAAATATTTGTACTGTATTGCCAAGCAATTTCAGAGATATAAATGTGGGCTGTTTAAACAACAAATTTTCACCCTGAAAATATTAGTTGAGAATCAGAAAAACCCCAAAAGGCTTCTCAGTTTTCATAGTGATTGTCAATTCCATGACTAAGGGCATGGAAAAGGCTCTAGGGACTTAAAAATAAGGATAGAAGAGCTCTGATCAATGTTTGGCTCAGTATTCCATGCTGTTTGAACCTGGGGGAAGAGGGAGCTGCCAGCACTGCCTTGGGCAGTATTTTGGTGTTGGTCCTGTTCTGCTGGGGACCCAGTTCTGCAGGTGTTATCTGTCCCTCCTCCCCCAGCTGTGCAGGCAGAGTGGGGACTCTGATCTCTCAGCCTTGCCTGCAGGGAGAGCAGAGCTGCTCTCTGCACAGGTGATTAAAGACTAGAAATGTAACATAGGCTTAGCCTTAAATTCGTGTTTACACCTTCAGGCAGCTGCACTGTGAACATTGGCTCTCGGAGTTGCAGTGCTTATCAGTACTTTTCTGAATATAAAGGGGTATTATGGCTTCTGGTATCAAGTCCCACAATCTGCATGCAGGATTCTTTTCCTTTAAGACGATAATCTCTTTTCCATTGCTTCCTCAGTGCCTCAGGAGTGAAAGAGTGAAAGCCAAAATAAGAAACGCGCCAAAATCCACTATTCCTCTGGACATGCAACAAGAAAAAGTCACCCTTTTTTACAGAAATGTTATTTACAAGCTGGCTGTTGTTAATACATGCTTCATTACATGTAAAGAAAATAGTTTTCTTTGGGACATTAATTTTTGGCTCTGTGTTCATTTTACTGAGTATCCTTTTGACAGGTACAGCCAGTATTCCTACCAAATGGTAATGGTGAGCTCTCATACTGTGGTGGTTATTTTTTTAACTAAATGCCATTTGATTAATAATCAAGTAACTCTAATTTAAGAATAAGTAAGCCTCAGGTAACAGAGTAGGTCCCAGGTAGAGCAACTTCCCGTGTAAATTCAGCTTTAGTAAATAGCCAGAGAGCTGGTTCTGTGTTAGATCAAAACACCAGGAACCAGTGCTGGCTGCTGGAATGTACCTGCTGGGGGTGGGGGGACATTTGGGCAAGCAACAGGAGATATAAAACATAGTTAGTTCATCTAGATCTGCAACTGTGTGAATTCCAGCTGTTCCCTGTGCATATGCAGAAGCTGAGAGGTTTGCAGTGACTGGAGCTTGCAGTGTTGTCCTGCCCAGTGCAGAATTTCAATCCTAGCTAGAACTGGGCCCACAGCATAGCCCACGCTTATTTGAAACAAATACTCAGCTGTTCTTCTGATCAGAGCCTGCAGCTCGACTTGTGACAGTCGGGAGCTGTGCACGAGCTCTGGGGTGGGAATGCTCAGCTCTCTGTGCAGACTGGCTGCTGTGAGCTGGGGGCTGATGATGCTTTCCCTTTCCCTGTTTCCATGTTGAGTGTGTTGGCAGTAATGCATTGGCTGTATTCAGTTTGGTTTGTTAAAGCCAAGTAAATGTTGAAGTGAGCATCTCTGTATCATTTAATTTGCTAATCTACCTCTGGTGAAAGCAATGCTTCCTCCCTCTCTCTTTCTCAAAAAATGCAGTCTTGTCATTTCAGAGGAATGTGTGGTGATGGACACAGACATGGAAAGCTTTTGTCTTGTAGCAGTGGATTCTGAAATATCCAAAGGTTAAGCATACTCTTAAGTCAGGACTAGTTTGTATCTGGAGCCTGAGATGTCTGCTGGGCACAATGACCCAGGGAATTCTGGAGCTGCCTGTGCTGCAGGATTTCAGTGCTGGAAGCCTCAGGAAAAGCCAGTGTCACTTGGGTCAGGGGACACAAGCTGGAAGCTGTTATGCAACTGCTGAGACAGAAACCACATCAGCTTACAGCTGGGTATCAGTGCAGAGTCCATCACCGGGGGAAACTGTGAAAATTCTCACCTTGCACTTTTCAATAATGACTTAGAAATTTGCTGAATCACTTCTATAAACCAGGGGGAACTGTTTAAAATGCTTCTCCTGTCCTGTGAGCTTCTTCACAGATTGTTTAATCCTCTTCAAAACCTATTTTTAAGGAAATTCTGTCTGTTTGGAAAGTATTAGAGATCTCTTTCCTTGAATTTGATGTCCATTTCAGAAGTGAATTCTCACCTGTCATGTACAATTTTGTGTTGGCAAGCAGCCATGCAGAGTCTAACTGCACATCTTCATGCCTTCAAACTAAAACAGCCACAAATCATTTTGACTCCCAGCTCTGTTTAGGGAGCAACCAGAGATGAAAGTTTCATCATGAATAAATGAAGGCTTTTTGTGACTTAAAGCTGCAGGTTGTAGCTTGTGGAGAAGTTTGATTTCAGTGCTTTACTTAGGACATGATTCAGTGGTGTGCCATAAAGGGGTGAAGGTGTCTGTGTTTGGGGGTTAATATTAACAGGGCTGGGTTGTATGAGCTGTCTTGGGCTGCCATGCAGAGAACTGGGGTCTCTTTGCTCCAGGCTGTTCCCGGGTTTTCCCCTCCTTCTGAAGGGAAATAATTTCCTTGGTCTGCAGGGATGTTTGGGTGCATTTGCATTTCTATCAGGAGGGCACATCTACTCTCTGTCCTTTGCTCAGAGGTTTTGGTGCATACTGAGCTACTCTCTACTGCAACAAATCATTACAGAGAGATCCTTCTGCTGCAGCCCAAGGAATGTAGGTTACTTTCAGAAAGCCTAAATCCAGGCTTTCTCCCCTTATTTTAAATGGACACATCCAGTTGTAAAGAACTGCCTAAATTCCAGAAGTAGAAATTTTCTATTTCTCTGTGGCCTGTTTTGTGCCAAGGGTGCCCTCATCACAGCTGAGCTAGAGATGGAATGCTGGCTCTGATATTCCAGAAGGATTCTGTGTCTGCCCAAAAGGAAGCCAAGGCTCCATCCTGCATGCACATGCCCTTCATTTCTCACATAGATACTCTGCCTGTGCTTTGGTTTGAGGAATTACTTCTGTACAGTGGCACAAATGCTGGTCACTTCTGATAGGAAATGTCTCTGTGCCATAGCACTGCTGCTGCCTGGGAAAGGAGCACACTTGAATAAGAGATGATCCATTTGGTTCTGAACTGCTTCACTTGTAAAATTCTTGACTAATGCTCGAGTTAAGTAGAAGTTAATTTTTAAGAATCAGGCTTTTGTCTGATTAAGCCACCCTATGGCTATTTGAACTGGATCCAGTGCAAGGATTCTCAGTTCTTCTGGAGTTTTGATTTGGCCCATAGTGTTTTACTTGATCCGAATTTTTGTTCCATGGAAGTTGTAAGTTTGCTGGTGTTGACACATTTCAATACATTAAATATCAGTTAAACAGCTTAGAAAAGATGGATTCTTTTAAGCAAGTCACTGGCAAAAATACCCTTTTCCATTGTGTTGCTTTTGCATGGCCTGGTTTTTGGTAGCAAGGGGCCACAGAGGTGGCTCCTGTGGGAGCTTCCACTGTGTCCAGCAGAGCCTGTCCCAAAGGCTCTGAAGGTGCACATGCCACTGGCCAAGGCTGGGCCAGTTAGAAATGATGGTAATGCCCGTGATAACAGATTTGGGAAGAAATCAAAGTGAAGGTGGTGCTGCAGATTTAATTCCAGCCGGAGAGGAGGAGAAGGAGGTGAGAACATGTGAGGGAAACAACGTGGAGACACCAAGGGCAGTGGGGAAGGAGGGGCTGCAGGGGCCAGAGCTGAGATTCCTCTGCAGGCTGTGGTGAGACCATGGTGAGGGAACTGTGCCCCTGCAGCCCATGGGATCCCTGGGGGATGCAGAGATCCATGCACAGCCCCTGGGGATCCCTGGGGGATGCAGAGATCCATGCACAGCCTATGGCAGATCCCCACACCAGAGCAGATGGATGCCTGGAGGAGGCTGTGATCCCGTGGGAGACCCAGAAGAAAATGTTGGTGAGGAATTGACCAAACCCCTGTCTCCCTTTGCTGTCAGAGGGAAGGATGGAGGAGGAAGAAAAAATGCCTTTATGAGCTTGTTTTATCTCATTATCCTCCTTTGACTTTGTTAGTGTAAACTCACTTTGTATCTCTAAAACTCACTTTGTGCCTCTAAGCCGAGCCTGTTTTGTCCTTGAAGTGTTTTTTCTCCTGGTCTTTAACCCTTGAACCCTTGGTTAATTTTTCTCTCCTCTGCCCTGCTGTGCCAGGGGAGGCTTGAGTGAGTGGCTGTCCTGGGTGCCTGGAGTTTGCCCAGTGTCAAACCATGGCATCTATGAAAATTCCGACTTGGGATTTATTTGAGGTCTTGAAATAGTGACAAAATTCAAAGTGTCTCTGTGGAGCATGGAATGAGATACAAATGATGGCTCTGGATGCCACTTTTTTGAGGAGAAATCTTTAGGAAGAAGATATAGGTCCAGCCCAGGGGATATGGAGGGATGTCCTCATTCATTTTGAATGCAGTCACAACTTTTTGCTTTAAGTTCTAATATCATAGAGCACTACAGAGACACTGAAAATCCTGGCAGAACTCATTTGACTGATTTATTCCAATTTCTATACCTTGCCATGGAAAGATGCATGAGATGCAGGGAGGTGATTATGGGGAAGTGATACAAGGATTTTACCTTAATTTCTATTCTTGGTGCATCCATTCTCTGCATGTTTCAGCACTTTCTCAGAGCATTTCCCTTCCTTCTCTCTGGTTGCAATGTTTTACTGCTGTTTTTCTTTAGCTGACTAAAGGTACAGTGGTACATTAGCACCAGCTACATAATTTCATAGCTTGCATCCCTTCATAAACTCACTGTCCAAAGTATTATTTCCTTGCAAGAGATATAGATTTATTTTTCTTAAATATACAAATTTTAAATTGCCCTCAGGACTCAAGCCATTTATTCTTAAATGGAATCTTATTTATTGTAATCCAGTTCCAACTGATAGAGCATTCCTCATATTATTCTGACAGAAATAAACACGAAGCTGAAGTGCTATCCTGGCAGAGTTATATGAGCTTGTAATAGCTGCATGCAACTGAATTTTCATTTCACTTTTATTTATTGGAAAGCTATCCTAGGATTTTGAATTGATTCCTCATTTTTGTTTGCATTTATATGTATTTCTTCAATAAAAGGAAGAGATGTCCTGTTATTTCAGGCCTCATCAACCTTCCTGAAAAATAACATGAATGCTAGTATATAAGGAAAATTGAAATACTTAACTGCAGTTTTTCTATCCATGCCAAAAGGAATCAGTGCTAAACCAGCAAGTGTTCAGGGCACAAGGTGGCTTGGAATTGCAGGTGTGCATTGAAATGGCATTCAGAGAAACAGGTATTATGTTTTAACAAATAACAGGTGGTGCATATGTTAAATTTTCCTGTGAATAAAGCAAACCCAGGATTGCAGTACTCCTGGGGGAACTCCCCAGGCCCTGGGCAGTGACAGAATGCTGCCCTGATAGGAGCTGAGGGGAGGTCACTTGACAAAAATCCCAGCACAGGGTGATGTAGTGATATTTCAAATATATATCTGCATCAGCTCTTACCATTTGGAAGTCAAGGAAGGGAAGGAGAGTCCATGGCATGGTGCTGCTAGTCCAGGAAGGAAAGATGGGAACGCTTTGGGCAGCTAGATGATGCTCTGGGGCATTCACTGAGGAGCAGTCAGCTGTGTTTCCTAAAGGCATTGAAAGCAGAGGGGCTGCAGCCACAGTTTAGCCTGTAAAAACTGCTAATTCTCCACAGCAGTGAAATATTTCTTTTCTGAGTCAAGTCTCTGTCATGTTAGATAGCAGCAGTCCCTACAGAGGAGATTTATATGCATGTAATATAGCAAGGACTGGACAGAGTATGCTCTGGTCTTTTTTTTCTGAAAGACTCCATGTGATGCTTGTTAATTTTACAATAATATAAGATACACCAATTCTAAATAAGTGAACTCCACAGTCATGTAATTGTTCTCAGGAATGTAACAATATGCTTATATTGACTATTTTCTGAAGTCTCAGCCCTAGAAACTCAATCATAGATGTCTAAGCATTTTGGGGTAGCAATGCAAGGTGGGTGGTGTGTTGCTATAGCAGAGAATTAGTGCTTGGATTTATGCATGGCTTCATTCTAACTGGTGCCAGAGAATCACATGAAAAGTATCTTCTGTGAGGAGCATCCTGCAATAGTGATCAGGCAGGTAATAAATTTAAAATATAATCATTGACTGAAAATTCTGCTGCGCAAGAAATATTTCTGTGCCTGGGGGAAAAAATACTGTGGATACATCCTGTGCCTGATCTTTTGCCTTTGAATCCACTTAATGAAAATGTTGGCTACTTGGTGAATTAAGCATTTCCTGATGGGTTGTTTTGGTGATGGGGTGCCATGGGAGAATGCTCCTGTGAGATTTCCAGCACTTTCTGCTTAGGTTGGTGAAAATCAGGAAACGTTGGAAACATTATCCCAGGCTGTTTGGAGTGGAGATACAGCCCAGCTGGGTTTCTCTGAGCTTCTAGCAAAGACAGAAACTTTTGATTTCTTATCTGAGCTCAGCTGCAGTGTCACAGGGGCTGTAGCAATCAGCACTCCCTGCAGGCAGGGTTCATTTCCTGAGATCTGTGGGGATTTTGCTGCTGTCACAGTGCAAGGGCAAACCCTCCCAGCCCTGAGACCTGGGTGATGATTATCACTGCTCTGCAGATTCTGCTCCAGATTGTCTTCTAATACTCCCAGATAAATGTTCCTGAGTGACTTGTAGGTTACTGAAATCTCCTGCCTCACTAAACCTGAAGTAATTCTGCTCTGGAGATAATGGGCAATGTCAGCATGCTCATCTGTGTCCTTTGTGATTACATTTTGAAAGTATTTATTTAACTCTCCCCTTGTTTTGTCTTTTTCTTCACCTTGATTTCACAGCAGATCCTGCAGTAATTTACCCACTTCATGGACTGCTGGAAGTTTAGGAAATATATAATCATTCAGTTGAGCAGGAGTTAGGAATATTCTGAGTTTCTTCTTGCACTGCTTATATTCCTCATCTTTGGGAGACATCTCTCCCTGTTCTTTACAGGGCTTCATTGTTCAGGATTCTGAAGCTTCTTCTTGGCACATGGAAAAGATAATTTCCCATTAAAAAAAGCTCCTTGTGTGTCTTACATTGCACTTTCTGCTGTGCATCTAATTAGTGGCTTTTTCTGTTCCTTTACCTCCAAAAAATAAACCCTTTTAAAAAGAAGTTGCTCTTTTCTTGTGTTCCTAATCTTTGGAGCCTTTGGACAGCCATGTCAGGCTTCTGTTTGTTTTTCTACTGTGGAATCTCATGCTATTAGACACATTCAACTGCAAAATGAGTATTTGTATGATTTTAGATGGTATAACATTAATATGCTTATCACTCCTAGTAAATCTCATCCTTGTTTCTTGACTCACTGAATCAGTATATTGGCAGCTCCTGACACACAGCCATTATCCTTGGCTTGTGATAGTGGGATTTCACAAAGAAGTTTGCATTAAATAGGATTCAGGACCATGGATTTAAAAAATGAAATATTTTCTTATATCCAATAAATAAATGATTTTTTATGTGCCTTTATATACTTTCCAGTTTATTTCTATGTAACCTTTGATTCACTGAGCATTATCTGTTGGAAAAGGGCAGCATTCCTTTTTGCTAGTGTATCATCATAGGGGAGTTATTATACTCTATAAATATATCAATGTATCAGAGTTGATGAAACTATATTTTGATTATTTGGTGAAATGTTGTCTTCCAGATAAAGCTGAATACATGCTAAGACTATATATATATATATATATATAAAGTGGCTCCACATTCCAGTGCTAGCTATGAACTGTGAAACAAGGAGAGTGTTCTGTACTCCCTGCTCTACAGGACACAGCTGGGCTTGGTTTTCTCTTTGGGTACAGCAGGGAGGTATTTCTGCTGTGTAGGACAAGAAGTGAAAGCCCTCAATAATTCCAGATTCACCCATGCAATAAGTGATGGGAAGGCCTTGGACACCACTTACTATTGCCCACCAGTCTGAGAGAGAATTCTGCTGCTGTGAATTTCTGCATGGAGCATTGTTCTGTGCATGCCTGGAGAAACCTGGGGAGTGTTCCACAGCTGTGCTATATCTCTGTTAGGGAAGCCACAGTCTGTTCCTGGTTTAAAGGGCTCCTGTGTTAGAGCATTTTCTGTAAATTGATTTCAATTTGCTGTCTGCTCAGCCTTGTGCATCCTGATGTTCAGCCCTTTTCAGAAGCCCTCAGGACATTGTTTCATTTTCAGTAGAGAAGTCTTACAGGAATAGGGAGCCCCCTTTCCAGAATATCTGAATATTTTCTTAATTCAGGAACTTCTGCTGCTTGGGTATTGATTGTCCAGATTGTCTTCTGCTGGGGGACACAGAGGAAGAAATAGAAACTTGTCAGGAACTTTGTATTTAACAAGGTACCAGCACTGCTGTGAGTTGGACACGGGAAAGGAAAAATAGTTGTGTCCATTTTATGGAAAAGAAGTGGGGAGGAGCACAGTGACCAGGCCACCCAGTCCTGGGGCTTTGGAGCTTTTCTGTTACAGCCCAGAAAGGTCACAGAGTTCAAGGCAAACTTTTCAGGAGAAGGGCATGCATGTCCAGCCCTTTTAGAGCCATCAAATGCAGTCTTATCCTACAATGAGAGCACACTAAGTATACTTAAAAGAAAGATTGAACAGTTTTTGACCAATGGAGAAATTGATTTCCACTTAAAAGTTTTCCCTCCATGGAAACAGGTGAAAAATATTTCAGGTTGTTTCCCTTTTCTGAATTCTAGGACAGGGACAAAAAAACCCCCATTATCCTATTTCCAGTCTCTGCCATTCCACTCTGCTTTCCAACAGAAGGAAAGATTTCTTCTTGTTATTATTTTTTTTTTGTCCTTTTCCCCTTCTCTGAAGCTGATGCTTGAGGCTGCCCACCCTTCATGGATCAAAATGCTCTCAGCACAGAGTTGGGACTCCCTGGATGTCCCCAAAACCTTCCAAGGCACAAACTCCTTACACAACCAGACCCCTACTGACTGCAGGCTGCCTTGGCTTTATTTTCTGTTGTAAAGTCTCGTGCTTATGCTGCAGAGGTGTGATGAGAAGGGACCTGCTCTGAATCTTTTCTTTGCCAGCCCCAGTTGTACCCTGCAAATCAGCTGTACTGTACCACAGAGCACCCTGATTTATGTGAGACATCACGTACTGATGCCTTTATAGACAGCAACTTAGTGTTTCAGAGGAGTCTGCATGTTACAAAAAGGGCAGCAGGTGTTATTTAGACTAAATTGACCTTGAAATTGATTTCTTTATTTTATGACTTACTGAGGGGAGATTAATACTTTTTTTTTCCTCCAGCCTGAAACAATTTACATGGTAATAGAAGGCATAGTCAGTCAAATAAATTGCTGGAAGTAGTGGTGTTCCAAGAAAGAAAATATGGATCTTACTTGCATTGATTCTTTCTATCCCCAGGGAGTAGCTAAGACTTTTAACACTGGGAAAAGACTACCAAAATTTATTTTTCCCATTAAAGGCAAAAGAATGGATAGTAATGTCTGTTAGCTGACATTCACTCCAAACTTTCAGTTTGAGGGGTGGGGAGAAGGCTGTGCCTCATATAAAATTTAGGGAGCGTTTTATTGCTATTTCTTGATTTCTCTAAGGGCAGATGGATATAATGGGAATCATAAGAAACTTCTGGAAACCGTGGCATGGGCACAGCATACCTGACCTTGGTAACAGGCCCTGAAAATAAAATAGCCTGTAAATGGTTGTTGCAATTCCACCTTCGAGTAGCAAGTAGAAATCACCTCAAAATACAAATGTTAATGGAAACAAGAGACCTAAAAGAAATTGCCTGGAGGAGGCACTGATAGGAGCATGAAGTGTAGCTCTACAGGAGGGAGAAAGTTTTTGTTTATTGTGTTGCTGCAGTGTTGAAATGCTGTAATTTCCATTTTCCTGTAGCCTCCAAGACAAGTGTGTAGTTAAATGATTTGTCAGTGGCACAATACTTTGCATAACCTGAACATGTACCAGATATTATTATGACACATTACCCGAAAATGAGTGCGAAAGCAACTCCACAAACCAATTTCTTGTTTGCTGTAAATACAGAAATGGTCTAGAGGAAAGTGTCTTATATGTGAAAATCATCATGATGAGAATTAATCTCCTTTGTCTCTCAGTGCTGAGTGCTGCTGTGGCAGCTCTGCTGAGGGAATGGTGATTTCAGCCTGTGTGTTACAGGAGGAGGAGAAGGTGGTTGGTTGGGGGATCCCAGTCCAAGTGTTTGGAGTTACAGGAGAAGGGATTTGGGCTCTTGCTAACAGGTTTAGATTAGTCTGGATTGTTGTTGGAATTCTCTGTCCCCTGCAACAACCTAGACCTGAGGAGTTTTGCTCTTTTTGCTTTTCTTTTCTGGTTCACTGTCCCTGGATTTTCACAGGTGGTGAGTTATTAATAGGGAGCACACTGAGCTTCCCAGGGAGGTGTCCCACATGCAGCATTGGCCTAAAGCTGTTTATTCATTTGTTATGGTTCACAGAGCTGTGCAATGCTTAGAAATTAGCAGGGTTAGGGGGAAAAATAAATAAATAAATCTGCAAAAGAGCTGCTTCAAATGTCATATTTATTTGGAACTTGGGGCATTGCCTTCTGGAAGAGTTGTGTGGAACAAAATGTGCTGTCTCTCTGCCTGCCTGCCTCTCCTAGGGAGTTTCCCAGGAGGAGCAGCCCTGCAGAAAGGTTAGTTTGGATTGCCACAGTCCTTCCTGAGCTCTGGGAAGCTGTGATCCCAGGGAAACTGTGCAGCCTGAGGAGCTCTGGAACAAGAGCTGAGGAGGGAGGGGAAAGAAATGGGCACAGAATACAAATATCTGCACATCCATCCTGCTGCACTGGGTGTTGGCAGGCAGGGACAGCAAAGCAGGAGCAGGGAAAGGGCTCTGGGGGCAGCAGGGACACAGCAGCTCAGGTGGAGGGGCAGAAGGGAGGAGAGTGACAGGACTAAACTTGGAGAAGACCTGAAAAGGCAGCAAAGGCACAGCTGCTCAGTGGCACAGCAAGGCTATGGAGGCACTAATAAATCATCCAGGGCTGGAATAGAGATTGCTTGGTGGATTTTTTTTTTTGTTGGTTTTTGTTTGCAGCTTCTTCAAGTGAACAACAGTGACTGCTATCCTTTGTGGGAAACATGGAATTGGGCTGCAGGGGTTTGTCTGGGAGGTGATTTTGATGGTAGTTTGGCATCTATTTACACCTTGTAAAGTCTGTTTGTTGGCACTTCTGATGAAGGAGACATGTTTGCAATGGCTGAATTGAATGGAGAGTGAGGGATACTCTAATTTATACAATTCAGAGACTAGGGGATACTCAGGGTGAAGCAGTGGAGAATTGTTACCAGCTCCCTGACATATGATCTGTCTCCTGGGTCATAGCACATCTATAAATAAAGGCTCTAGAAGCTTTATATATGAAGGCATACTTGATGATGTTAATGAAAAGAAGTTGATAGCAGTTACTCTTTGCTTTCTTGGACAGATAAGCCTCAATTTCAGCTTATCAGGCTTTAATTCCCAAACAGTAGGGGGAACTGTGTACCTTGGCTTGCTATGTAAACCTGATCTTTATTGACAGGAATGCCATGACAAGAGGAGGCCAGCCCTGGGAGGCCTTTTCAAAATACAAATATGAGTGTAATAGCTGTATTCATTAGGGTAGAGGCAAAAATTTAACGTGCTCTTTGTAATATTTCCTTTTAAAATCAGAACTGTTTTAATTACTGCCCTGAGTCTTGCACTTGAGTTGATTGCACCTGTATTTAGACACTGTGGCACTTCTATCACCTGTTCAAAACCCTTCCAAGCCTTTGTTTCTGTACTGCAATAACAGCAGAGTACTCAGTTGGTTCTCATACCAAGCTCCAAACTGCTTTGTGACTTGTGGAATGCCAGCTGGGCTGTAGGAGAAGCTTCCTGAGGGGTAGAAAATGAGGGATTTTACATTGCTTTAGGGTGGACCTAGATGGAGATGTGACACGAGAATGGTGAGCCAGCATAGCTATGGGCCTGCCTCCTGCACAGCCTGTGCTGCAGGGGTTTGGAACAACATTTACTGGGCTGTTGCTAAGCTAAGGTCCCTCTAATGGAATAGAGAGTCAGTTGTCATAAGATGCTGAGAAGCTGTCACCCAAATTTCATGTGCAGCCTGGCTCAGGAAGTGCAGTGGAGCTCTCCCCCAAGTCTCTGAAAGGCAGCAGCTGTATCATCATCTTGCCCTTCCTACCCCACTGCCTTCCAAAAGAGAGATCAGGCTGCTGCTTCCTTGGGGATCATTATGGTAAAACCAAAAAAGTGTGTAATTCAGTCAAAAGGGTCTAAGGCACAAGTTGAATGGCAATGAAAATCTCCCTAATCAAATGTTTTACTAATGGCACCTCTGAGTCTAATCACAGTGGTGCTCAATGTTGGTCTTTATTCCTGATATGTAAAATGCCAACTATTATCTTTAATCTGACTATTTTTTCCCCTCTTCTCTTTTCAGGACTATAAATCTGATGTTATGACTCCGGTTTCCAGTGCCAAGAATAGTCCTCAAGGTCCAGTAAGTAAAGCATTTTGCTGAAGAGATTAGATTTTATAACTGAGTTTAGATCTTTTAAATTGTTTGGGTCATCAATCACTGGCACTAACTCTTACCTGTGACACCTTGCTGATTTTGAAGTGACTGCACTTGAATTGGTTTTAAATGCTCTGTAATATGTGAATATATAGTACAGGGGATGTGTGTCTTAGCAAAGTGATGAGAACTGTTGCAGTTATGCTCATTAATAGCCCTGTGGCTCTCTCCTGTGTGTGCCACAGACTGGAGCAGACTGGGCTCCAGGTGTGTCACACTGCTGTGCAGAGGGGGGAGAAAATCCCAGGGAATGGGAGGGTGGGGCACAGCTGCAAGCACCTCTGGAATTCCATGTTGGGGTGAGGAGAGCAGATACAAAAACAGAAAGCAGAAGTTTGGGTGAGTGCAGAGCCATGCAACAGCAAAGCACCCACAAGGGCAAGGCTCCAACAACAACAACAGCAGGGAACTGCCTGGCCTAAGGGCTGGGTATAACCTGCCCTGGGGCTCTGCTGCATGCTCCATTTTCTATCTGATGTCATATTTTGGCAGGAAATGTGTACCACAAACCAAGGGTATGCTGAGGTGTTCCTGATTTACAGAGGGGCTGGTGATACTCAGTGCTGGCTGATGTCACTCAGAGTTAATCACTCTCTGCAGTCAAGTTCCTCTAATATTTTTTTTTGTCTCTCTAAAGCAGTAATATCATTCTACAGGGCCTTTCCAAGTGCCTCTCCTTGGATAGTGCCAGGAATTGAGATTATGTCACTCTGTGGACACTTAGTTTGGGTATTCCTCATCTCCTTTTTCTTATTATATAATCTGTATCCCCTCAGACTCGAGGTTGTAGGAGTGTGGATTTATGCCAGAATAAGGAAATATTCCATATTTTGAATGTTTGGCAACCCCCTGTTCCCTGTTTGCAGGCATGATTAATGCTGTTTTAAACATGAACATCAAACATGAACAGCTCTCTGCAAGGAGGAGGTGGTTGGACCTCCTCCAAATGAGCACTGTCTTTCAGTTGGAAATCTCTGCCTTTGGAACTGCTTAGTCACACCAACGGAAATACAAAAATATCTTGAAAAGTGAAAATGTTTACAAGAGGTTTTTAAATCCTCAGATGATTTGACAAGATCCTTTCTTTACCCCATATAGCAGGTTTTGGAAGAACATCTTTCAATAGCTCTTCCTGCTGGAACATCCTGCTGCACAAAGTCACTGCCTTTCTGTTAGTTTGTCAGAAGTTAAATTTCAGAATGATGTTCTGAGAGGTGGAGGTTTATTTTTAGAAACTTGGTTTTTTGTGCTTCATATATTTGCATTGAAATTAGGTTTGTGTTGGTTAAGAAGGAATGTTTTGAAGAATGATGCAGTGTTTTTCTGGCTGAATATGTTCTCTAAATTAGAAAATGTTTTCATAAGTGCAGAACAAGATTTGATGAACACCTTTCCTTTTGTACTGAGAGGGTGGGGGCTTTACTGAATTTCTTGGTCAAACTTTCATGAAGTTCTATTTTTCTTTTTTTTTTTTTTTTTTCTGTGACTGAATCCTTTTGTTGTTTGTAACAAAGTGTCCTCAGACTTTGAGGTAGTGACTTAACAAACAAGATTTCAGTTGTCCTCCTTGAGCCTCAATAGCTTGGACTTTAATTATTTTTTGCATATTTTTCACTGATGGAAAGAGTTCTAAAGGCGTGGTTAGCAATACATGTTGGTGTACTGAAGAGGATTGTGATGAAAAGAGGAAAAGGTTTCCTGTTTTCCATGATATTTCTTATGCCACACTACAACGGCATAAAAATAATGAGTTAGGAGTTGAGCTTATTGCTCTTGAAATTACACTGTCTCTCTTGTTGCTTGGAAAATTGTTTGTTGTTGTGATGGATGAGAAGGAATACATAGATTTTTCAAGTGTGTTGCCAGATCACTGCTTATAGAACAGTCTGGTAATAAAAGGAGAGTTGACAGATGAGAATTCAAATGGACCTGAGAACAAATTATTGAATAATGCCCCAGTTCTAGAACCTGAAAAGCTTATTTCCAGTTTTTTTTTTTTATTTTTTAAATAATTGTTGGCTGCTTTTCCTGCTCTTAGTGACAGATCCTATATGAAAATTTAATGCAGCTCAATCTCAGGCTGAATTCACTTCTGTGTTACATCACTGAGACTGCTTTGAAAGGGCTGGAGTCACTGTGATATAAAACTCCAGCAGGGAGTCAGATCTATCAAACTTCATGTTTCCTGAAAGCTGGAGCTGCCTAATAGATTGTTTGTTAAATAATTCAAGATGTTTTCATTAAGCTGAGTGATTGAGTCTTTTAAAGCCTTTCTTTTGTTCTTAAATCTCATCAGGCAGTTGGTTGTACCTGCAGAGCTAAGAAAATCTAACTGAAGGAATTATTATTGGAAGCTTTAGGAAGTTGTAAAATTACTGGCTGCCAGACTCTGGGGGGATGGATTTGGGCTGGATCCTTGGATTTCTGTCCCTTTTTCCTATGGCTCCCTTGAAGTGCTGCACTCTTCTATCTGCAGCTTCACAGTTTTCTCTTAGGCTGCTTTAAATTCTCCTTCCTGCTTATTAAAGGTTTATGTTTTCTAAAGTGCTTTTGCTTTTCCCCCAGTCTCCATTTCTCACACTCTCATCTATATATTGATATTTGATAACAAATATCATGTACTGTTTTTTAATCAAGAAATGTTGAGAAAAGGTAGTGGGAGTAAAATAGGACTCTTCAGGGTAATTCAGGAGGGACAATAATGATTTTTGCTGAGAAATAAAATCGCTGCAAGAATTGCTGCCTGTGATCTGAATAGAAATGTGATAGTACCTGAAATTACTTCATCTCTGCTGCTGCTTCAGGAGGGAGATCTATTAGCTGGGGATAATGGCTTGCAAAAAAAAAAAAGTGGATTTCTTTTAAATTTCAGATTCCTATTGAAGGGAATGTGTGTTAGCATTCTTAAAAAAATATATTAAATGAATCTGTCACTACCAGGGAGAGAACAGTAGAACTGAAAGCAGAAATAACTCTTCCCTGAGCATCATCACAGAGCATTTGGATAATGGATTGGGTGGGAGGGGAGAGTCTTCTGCTCAGGGGGAGAAGGGAGAGTGCATTGTGCAGGCATCTCAGAGTAACATAGAGCTGAGCTAACTTGTGCCAATAAGAACAACAAATCTGGGGAATATCTGGCTAAGTTTGGTTTTATTTCTCAGACTCATCTATAGAAGTACTGAAAAATAGAGGAAATTCCTTACAGCTCTGTCATGAGGATCAGAGAGTGGTTTATGATGAATGGAATACAGCATGAGGGGAAAAGTTTACCTGAGATTCTTGTTGTGGGAAGATTTTGTAAAGTTTTCCATCACATTACTGATTTGAGAATCCAGGCACATGAAATGCTGCTGTGTTAATGCACAGCAGATGGGAGAAGTCAGAAGCAGGTACAGAATCCTGAGTTTTGTTCCTTCCACCTCCATCTGCTCACAGGGTTTTGCTCCCTATTAATGCCCATGGCTGTGTTTTTATCCCAGCAGAGGAACTGGCCCAATGGCTGGAGGTCATAGCCATTATTCCATAAATTATGGATAAAATTTCTAAATTATCTGGAAGTGTGTCCTTGAAAATACTCCAGTATCATTTAGAAGCTGAGACAGTGTTACTATTACTGGTTGTGTAGGGGAAATCCTCAAATGAGGAATGTTAGTGGTGAATGAAGTCAGGACAAACCAGCAGTTCTTGGAGCCAAACTCCTGCAATATACTGACACCTTTTTCCCTTTCCATCAGCCTGTACTTGTGTGTTGTTATTAAATCAGGTGCTGAATGTTGTTTAGCAGGGTTAACCTTGCCTGGAGTGGTAATGGTGTGGTGTCTACAGAGCTGGAGCTGATTTATCATTCCTAGAGAAGCAGATCTCCAGGATAAGTTGACACAGTTGAGATTTTGAGTTTTTCATTGATTAAAATTGAGTTAGGTGTCATCTTTTCTGGCAGGAGAGATGAAAGTGAGAAATTGCCCTGCTCTTGCAGCCTTCCTCCATTTCACCATTAGAGATTCTCCTGTGTTTGTGCTTTAGCCAAGGAGGTGAAAGGCCAAAAAAAAAAAAAAGAATAAACAATTCCCAATAGCAGAAAATTCAAATGCTAATAAGCAGATGAATCCAGAGCTGCTGAAATGCCAGGTATGGTTTGATAAAAGATCCTTGGGTCTTGAATATTCATCATTCTGGTGTGGAAAGAAAAGCTGGGGTTGGACAGCAGCTAAACACTGAGACACAAGGCATGTCCAAAGAAGAAATGGGGTTCTTTTAAAAGGAATTGCAGAAAAAGAAAAGGACACAACCTTTGTTGTTGTTAGCAATCAAATTTTGGTACTTCTAAATACTGGAATTTAGTAGATGTTCAAGGAGGGGCTTGTGAGCATGCTCACAATCTAAGAACAAATGGATGGAGATGGAAAAGCAGGACGAGGCTGTGTCTGCAGCAGTGTGTGAAGCTGTGCAGAAGTTGATGTTTTCACTGCCAGCAGTACTAAATTGGTTGTGGGGTGCAGTGTGCTCCCATAGATGGATACCAGCCACTGTAACAAACAGGGTATGAAAATACATTTTGTGCAGCAGTTCTGTAATTTCTGCTTCCATCCTCCAAGTGAAACTAAAGGGGAACTCATCATTTTGCCTTGCTTTGGCCTTTGAATCTTAGTTTTCAGTCAGGATTTGTGAAAATGTGCTTATTGGGAAAAAAATGAATAGAATTATTGATTTGCATAAAAGTTTGCCCAGCAAGACTCTTAACAATTGTATAGCTGCCCATCAAACCAGGTCTGTTTAGCTGTGGTGTGGGAATCAAATCTCATTATTTTTGATGTTTTTATTAGTCTTAGAGGCAACTAAATCAATGCATCATTAATATGAAAAGTATTTATAGTTCAGTTAATATGTTTTTATTGTGGTTTTCTTTTGCATTTTACCCATATTAGCAATTTTTGTAAAGTACTAATACCCAGGATTTGAAAAGAAAACAAAACCAAGCAAACAAAAACCAAACTCAAAAATCTGCTTCTGGAATCCAGCAATAAAAACTTTTGAGAGAATCAGAATTTATGTATCAGGATGAGGATGATAATTTAGGCAGTTCCCCCTGCCAATGGTCCCTCTTAATCACAGTACTGTCATTTGGACAAACGCAGTGTGATGTGTATCAGGGCTCGATTTAGGGGGATAAATCTTGTGAATTCCTGCAGCAGGGGATGTGGGGCATGAGGAACAAGGCAGGGTTGTCTGTTTGTGCTGAGGGGAGGTGTTGCAGAGTGCTGGCCGGGGTTTGGGTACCAGGGATGTGCAACGGATGCCCAGGTGGAGGCGGTTTGGGTACCCGGGATGCGCTCTGGGATGCAGGGATGCCCAGGTGGAGGCGGTTTGGGTACCCGGGATGCGCTCTGGGATGCAGGGATGCCCAGGTGGAGGCGGTTTGGGTACCCGGGATGCGCTCTGGGATGCAGGGATGCCCANGAGGCGGTGGGGGTAGGCGGGGTGCGCTGTGTGTGCCAGGGATGCCCAGGTGGAGGCGGTTTGGGTACCCGGGATGCGCTCTGGGATGCAGGGATGCCCAGGTGGAGGCGGTTTGGGTACCCGGGATGCGCTCTGGGATGCAGGGATGCCCAGGTGGAGGCGGTTTGGGTACCCGGGATGCCCAGGTGGAGATGGTTTGGGTGCTCCGGGATGCACAGCGCGATGCCGAGATGCCATCTAGTGCCAGCAGCACAAAGTGCGCACAGCCGCTCCTCCCTCGGGCTGCTCTCAGAGCTCAGACTCAGAAATCGCTGTGGTTTTTTTTAATTTTTTTTTTTTTTTCTCTGAAAAATGTTTTGTGCTACACCGAGCTTGTGCTGTGCTGAGCATGGACCCTGTGTGGGTGCCTGGGCTGTGTCAGACACTGCCACTGCTGCCTCCCAGCTCACCCAGGCTCCCTGCTAAGCCAAAAATGTGGTTTTGGTGAATTTGGTGCAGTAGTGCTCTCACCTGGTGGAGAACAGATGTAGTAATGCTAGAATAGAAGATTTTTGAAGATAATCCATTCAAAATTTTGATTTTTTTTAAAACAATCTAGATTCATTCAAACTTGTATTTGTATGTTTTTTTTTCCTGTTCCTTATTGAAAGAAAGGTATTACTTTTAAATTGCTGCTTCAAAATATCAGGTTCGTAAAATGTCTAGGGCTTATTGTTGGGACAATTTTTTTGCTTTTAGTGGGATAACATCAGTTTGACAGAGACTGAAATGAGCTACCACATGCAGTGGTTTTTTGCTGGCAATAGATGCGGTTTGCTTGCAGAGAGTCAAATCTGGGGAAAATCACATCTGAAGCAGTTTATTTTGTTCCAGAACTTATCTTTCTTGTGGGTTGGGTGGGAATGTGCACTGAAAGTGTCCTCTTGGCTGTATTAGCATGAGTGGGGAGGAAAATATTCTTGTCTGGGTAAATGTTAGATGATAGGAAGTTTTACAGGATAGAATTTTGACATCTGAGAGTTCAAGTCAGCAAAGTTCAGCACATCTCAGGTTCCTCTGGAAAATGGCTGTAATCACCTTTTTCTTATTTACTTAGCAGAGAACAAATGCTCTGATGTCACTGCACTTCCCAAAAGTGAGAGTGTGTGTACAGATGGGGAGATGGCTGAAGGGGTGATTGGACAAATGTCCTCACATCACAGAGCACTTGGACATTCTTCATGTGCAGCATGTGAGCACTCTGCTGGGGAAAGGTCAAAGCATTTGCTTTGAGCATTTTAGCAGGAATCCCTCAGCCCCAGAATAAAGATTTGTGGGTACCTGTTTAAATAGACACATCTGTGTTTGGATATTTGAAACATAAATGCAAATTAGGTGCAAAAATGAAAACAATTTGCAATTACCACACGAGGAGATTCTGGCAGTCTGACTGTATTAAGGGTGAAGAGCAAACAGCTGAAAATAGTGTGATATTGATCTCTTCCCTTGGCTGTTTGTGTAGTTCCATGGGAGCTGTGAGGGAAGTATTTGTGTTGAGGGATAGATTTGCTTCTGAGGAGATGGCTAAACATCCATTTAATGCAGTATACTATTAAAAAAAATGCAGGAAGAAATAAGCTCCCCAAAGCAATCTGTAGTATTGATGTTTTTAAAAAAGGAAGGGGTTATGAGAGTAATTGAAGCAATTGCAAGTTCTGCCTGTTGGTCATCAGTGTTTTCCAATTTACATCCTAAGAAAACTGCCAGTAATTTCCTGCCTAAGTAAGATGGAAAGTGTTGTTAAGAGCACAATAGTGGTTGTACTTGGTGAGAGTATTGTGCATAATGCTTTGTTCCAATGTGGCCAGTAACAGGTGTTATGAACCTTTAAAAATGAGCAGATGTGCAAGGATCTTTATTGTGGGTCCTAAACTTCCCTGGCTTAGGACCTAGATGTAATGGCTTGTTGGAAATTTCCATTTTTCCCTTTAATAACCGTTAATAAATATTGTTCCTAAGTTTTTCTCCAAATAGGTTTTGAGCCTGCACATTTTTGGGCATTTGAAGTATCTTTAATTCTGTATTTTGAATGGGGCTTCTCCCTCCTTGGGGAACATACTAGTTTTTCACTATTAGAGTTTTTGCCACTGTTTTGTTTTAAATTTATACACAACAGTGGAAGAAATCTGATGGTTTTTCTTCTATGTATGCAAAAAGCCATAGCAGAATAATTCAGAATTACAGTCTGTATCGAAGTGTCTGTTTAATGCCACGTGATTTTTGATTATGTAAAAGCCACTGAAAAATCTCCCATGAGTGAGTTGCCAGTGGGATGTTTATGGTGACTTATAGCTGTTACTAATGCCAAATATTGTCAGAGTAAACTGTGGGTTTGATTAAACAGTTCTATAAAGATGCTATCAAGGCCTCAAGCATCTGAAATATGGAAAACAAATGTGTGAAAGTACCAGCAAAGAGAAAAGTAAAACTGTGAGGCCTGAAGTAGATGTGCCAGAGTGTGGGTGTGTGTTATTCCATCTTCATTAATAAAACACTTCATGAGCACAGCAACCAAATGTGAGTCACTGACATGAAGGCAAGGAACTGGCACTTGAAAGAGATTGAAATCTGCTCCAAGAACCCCCAAATAACAGGAATGGATTGTGATGTTCTTTTACAATATGGGAGAGAGCTTGAAATATCTCTTTTGAAACTTTTTTTTTTTGATAAACAGAGCCACAACTCTAATATTGCTGGGAAATTCATTGCCTACAACAGATCTAACCCCCAAATGAATGTTTAAACCCAACAACTAGTGAAACAAAGGATTAACAGAGGATTTTTAATAAATGGGGTGTAGGGCAGTGAGGTGAGACTGAAAGGCAGAATTACTCAGAGAGGGAGTTTGTCCCAGTAACACAAACCCACGTGGACTCCAGCTGCACCACGAGCAGTGGTTTAACTCTGGACCAGTGAGATGGAAGATTTGAGGTGAAAACATCAGTGGAGAAGGGAAATACACAGGGGAAAATGACATCCCAGTGCCTCACAAGTAAACGTTTTCTCTGTTACCTCCACTGACATAAATATCTGAAGTGTTGAAAATCCATCCTAGCATTCACAATGCTTGTTTGCTCATTAAATGAATTAATTCCTACAGAATACTGGGATGAATAATAAATATTGAATTGAACTGTTAGCATCATATACTGTGGCTAATCTTCCCCCTGAGCTCATTGAGGGAGTGCAGGTGTAAAAGTTAATTAAAGTTAACTAAAGTCAAATTATCTTTTTAAGCTGGCAAAACAAGTTTTTCCTCTTTGAGTCAAACTATATTGTTTTCATATTTTTAGTACAGAATATACAATTGGTATTTTTTAATTCAAAAAGTAGTATTTTTATTTACTAATGAAATTAGAATAATGATTTACCCTAATTGGAGAAGAGTTAAGAGTTTTGACAAAAGTCTTGAAAGGTACTACATAAAAAGAATAAAAGACAGACATTTTAATTTTTTTATTATTATTTCCTGCTTTCTCCTTTTTCAAATCAAATTCCATGCAGAAATCTATTGTTTGCAGTGCTGTATTTAAAGACAGAAGGTGAGCTGGCCTATTTGCACCTGTATCTTTTGGATTTTTTATATTTATAATAGAATTATGGACAGAAAAGAACTTGCCATGTAGCAAGACATCAGTAATGTCAGGGTTTAAGTGAGTTTCTTTTTGTTCCCCTCTGGCAGAGCAGGTGCAGCAGCATCAGCATGAGTTGGGCTGGGGCTGCTGCTGGCCCAGGGCTTTTGTCCTGAGAGGCTGCTCTGGGAATTGTCAGCCAGGGGCCAGTGGCACAAACCCCAATGCTATCACAGAGCACTTAAATCCCAGAGTTCCCCAGGCACAGCAAATTCCCAGTTCATGGGAATTGCTCTGAGTGTTCTCTGCTACAGCACCTGGATGTGTTACAGCCCAGCAGGTTTGGGAACATCCCACTGGAGAGGGGGAATTTCAGTGCTGTGCCTCAATGTTCCTGGATCCCTGGCAGTGAATATGTAAATGCATTCTGAAGAGCAGAACCCCTCTTTCTTTACCTGCCTCGGGGTGTGAGAAATGCCCCCTTTGTGTGGGATTTTGGTGAATGACCCCAGCAGCAGATGTTAGCTGAGATGAAGTATTTGTGAAAGACACATTTGTAGCCTTCAGGTGTTATGTTCTCTAATACCTTAAAAATATTTTAAGGCTACACTGTGTGCCTGCTGTTAATGTTAATTTCAGGAGTCTTTTTATCTTTTCTCCTGGGTCCTAAATATGTCTTTATGAATTCCTTTAGCCCTGAACTGACATCTCTGTTCTTCTCAGTTAAAAGTACATTTATTCACTTGAAAGAACAGGGACAGAACCATTGTCACATACATATTTCCTACATTCTCTTATTAAAACTCAGGTGGAAGCCAGGCATGTTTGGACATTCTCCATCCTAGCATGTAGCCAGGGGCCTTTTACTGCTCTATACAAATTGGAGCTTTTATATGTTATAGGAAAAAATATTATAGCTAAAAAAGTGATTTCTTGCAGCTCTGCAACTGGGCTTTGTGCAGGGGCAGCCAGTGCTTTTTGATTTATGGAAATATGGCACTAAATCTTCCAAGTTCTCATTAAAACTATTAAAGGAACTGTCGTGGCTCACACTGTGGTGATGGGTCATTGCCAAAAGAAGTTGTGATTGGTGATTTTTGTGGTATTTGTGGCCATCTGGAAGAAAGTACAGCAATTTAGAGAACAAAGCCTCTTGTGTGTCATGGAATCCTAAAAACCCATGGGTATAATCTCTCCACACCTGTTAACCAGGTAACCCTTTTGGTTGTGATTTGGGTTACAAAAAACAAATTATTCTCCATGACAAAACCATGAAATAACTATCCAGTCTCAGGGGTGTTTACTTCTCAGAATTCTACCCATTAGAGCCATCAATACACTGGCAAATACATGAGGTACATCTCTTCACTCAGGTTCATGTGTGTGAGAAGTGTTCTAGGAGAAGGGCTGTTATTCCAACATTTGCTCTTTGTAAAGACTTCACAAGGGCCTAAGATGTGTCTGTTCTGCTTTAGGGTCATGGGCTTTGTTCAAGTGGGCTTGTGATTTGTTTTCTACTCAGGGTTTAGCCTTTCTAACATTTCCCCTTTCCTGAGGGACTCTGTTAGGAAATGCTTTTTGAACAAAGTGAGACAGATGAACAGGCTACAGCTTCAATTCATTAATCCAGATAAGGCAGCTTTCCATGCTTGTATTTTTTCCCCTTTAAAAGTAAGTGGGAATTCATATGTTATTTTTCATAGGAAAAGATATGTGTCTCTGAGCCCAACTAACAACCAAATCTGATGAGGGAGAGCCCTTCTGCTTTTAACATGCTGGTCCCAGCATTCTGGATTATCCAAGGCTTGTGCTAATGCAGAGGTATTTGCTCTCTAGACCTGCAGGCATCAGGGTGAAGTTCTACTTGATAATCAGAACACAGTGTCAGTGTTTTCTGCACATCCTCGTGTTATCTGTGCATTATTAGCAGTTTCTGAGTTGGTGCATGACTGATTTCCCAGTGAATCTGATTTCCATGTGCTGTTCTGCCCAACCCATCCTGCTGTGGAGCAGATGCTTGTTCTGCTCAGCAGCACCCACATCCAAGAGTTGGCATTTGCCAGGATTATCCCAGGTCACACTGAAAAGCTGTGGAATTAATTAATTGTCTTTGTTTAGGAAGCTGGCCAGTGCATAAAGAACAGGGTGAAATATCCCACTACCACTTGTGTAGGAGTTATAAAACAAACCTGTCTGAACAAAAAGACCAACCAGTTGTGGTGGCAAGTCCCAGCTGGGGACAACTGGAAGTGTACAGAGCACACCTTCCTAAATGAACAGAGTGAATGGAAAGCAGGGAAAAACTCATTAGTAAAGCAAATGGTGTGATTTGTGTTTTTGAAAAGGGACTAAACATCCCAGCCTGTGAATGTATTTAAATTCCTGTGGATACAGAAGTGAGCTGTAGACAGAGAAAGTTCTGCACAGACACTGGGTTATCAAAGACTCTGCTTGGTCTGGCTGCTGCAGCTTCAAAACTCTTACCTGGAGCTGCAACCCAACAGAACCAAACTAAGGCATTGCAAAGTTTCACTGTGCTTGCAAAGGCCTGGGTTTCGTGTGCTCTGACAAAACAAGGACATCTCTACTTGGCCTTCTTGCCATTGTGAGTGATAAAACTGGAATAGAAATGAAGTGGCTTTATAGGAGTCCTGTTGTCACATATGGATGCCCTTTCTGGTTTCATCTTCCTGTGATTTTCTGTTTTAATTAATTCCTGAGTAATCTGAGGAATGGTACTGTCAAAAGGAAGTGAGTTTTCTGAAGTTCAAATCCTAGGAAAACATACGTTTTTAAAACTTTTCCCACTTCAGCTGTAACAGTACCTCTATGCTATCATGCAGTCTTTGTGTACAAAACCTTGTAAAACTCCTTTATTTTCCCAGGATGAGACTCAGGTTTCTCAGAGTAAAATCTTTACCTGTCCCATGTTGTTATTAGTGTGGTTTTTTGGTCTGTCCACCCCCAGGTTTGGCTGTAGTAATGTAGAACATTGCCAAGAATAAACAACTCTGAAATCCCCAGCAATCATAGTAAAATCCTGTAATTTGCCCTTGACTTCTAATAGAAAGATCTGGTTTCACCAATTCCTGATTAGCTGTATTAGCAGGCTGGCATAATTTCTACAGGCAAATTTGCTGTCCCCTTAATGATAAATGGAGCTGCTCTCCCTTTACTTAACATGTTCTCTCTAGGGACTATTATGGTGTCAACAGCATTTTGAAAAATTGCTGCAGAAATAATGAGGACAGGGAAGTATGTTTGTGCTCATTTCATTCATCCACTTCTGTCCCCTTTTACTTACTCTGTAGCCCTCTCAGTCTTGTCTGAGCCACTTAAAGAAGGAAGGTGCTGGAAGATTTTTTTTCCAGTGGTATTTTCCCTGTCTAGTTTTGCTTAGAAATACCAGTTCAAGGTCGGATTAATTGGGATGGGGAGAAAAGATTTTTGTCTCTTGATTTGTAAGAACTTACCCCTGATTATTTTACAGAGCATTTCTTTTTGTGTGCTGGGTAACCTCTAAATGCTTGGTGCCATCAGTTCTGCCAATTCCTTCTCCTTACAATGAGGAAATCACACAAATGTAACAAGGGAGATGGAATATGTATTTTATTTTTGGCCAAACAAAGACTTGTAAATGCAAGAGCTTCTTTTCTGAATGTGATGGTGCTCCTTCATAGCACAGAGACATTGTGGGGGTCATGTGTATCTTTTTAAAGAGCTTTTTTAGGGCACTTAAATATATTGCATTTTTTCAGAGCTTTGAAGGTTTAGGACTGAGTCCAAGAGCCACAGACTTTCCCAGTGCATGTTGTGCATATATTTAACCTTCAGCTCAGACCCTTTTCCCTCTCCAAGACCTTCCATTTCAAGTCTTGGAGCTCATGTTCTGCATGTCCCCTGTGATCTAAAAGAAGTGTTTTGTTCCTTTTCATGATGTGTGGGTCCTGTTTATCTATCTCATTTCTGTTCCAATAAATCAAGAGTGAGGCTGTGGTTAGGGTTTGCCCTCCTCAGGCTCTGAGCCCGTTTCCAGCTGGGGAAATTGTTGGGATGACTCTGACAAGGGGCTCTGAGGCTCTACAAGCCCCCCAAAAGACACTTGTTTATGATGGCTGAGCCAGCCTTACAGCTGATTACTGAAGTGATTCAAAATTTACCACTATGGTGTGTAAGGAGTAGGGAGAAATTTCATTTTGCAGTGTTTTCTACCTGAAGAGCTACAAATAATTTACTTGGAACCAAAAGATTAGGATTGACTCATTTGAAATGGGCTAAGAGCAATACTATGGCCCAGCAAAAAGGGATATTGGAATGGAAAACTTGATGCAAACACCCCTCCAGCCCCTGGGCTTGGAGTGCTGGGTGGGTGCACCCTTCAGGACTGGCAAGGGCACAGGCAGATCAGCTCAGGCTGTACAATTGTATTATAAATGGTGTTATGATAATATTAATAGTATAAATTATTTACAAGTCATATTCTGAATGATGTATTTTAAACCCAGAGTGTACTCAGCCCAGGGGTTTGGGTTTGCTGTTCCCCTGTGTTTGTCAGAAGGTGAGCACATCAAGAACTGACAGCATTTTTGTGCTCTTGGCCATGCAGGTGTGGGGCAGTGCTGGCAGCAAATGCCAGGATCCACAGGTGTGAGTGAGACTTCCCCTGTGTGCTCAGGTGTGCTGCTTGCCCTGGGAGGAGCACAGGGCAATGGAGAACTCTGGAGCTGGGCTGTGCTGCTCACAGCTCCAGCTCTGCCACTCTGGTCAGCCTGAGACACAGCAATCATCAGAGACATCATTTAGTGGTTTTTGGTTTTTTTTAAACTATTAAATTGGATAAAAGTAGGTGCAGTTCCTCATGTTTTAAAGACACTGACCCTAAGGAAGCATGTTAAATGTTCACCTTTTCAAGGCAGATCACATTTCCCACTGTCAAACATCACCTTCATCACCAGTAGACAAACTGAGGACCTCGTAAGGCTGGTTATTCTCATGATGCACATTTCAGAGCAAATGGAGCCCATTAACAAGATTAGCAATGCAAAAAGGCAAAGTTCAAGGTAAGGAAACAATCCAAGCTTTTCCAAAGGTAAAACTTTGTGTTAGTGTGATCCAGCTATGTGCATAATATGTTTTCTTTGGTTTCTTTTCTTCCTTTAGAATAAATTGACATAGAATATAATGCCATTTATCTAGAAGCAATCAGCATTTTAGAAGAGAAAGTAATTCTTAGGACACTGTGTTTTGCTTTTTAGAGAGCTATGATTTCCAATCCATTGCAATATTAAAATAGGCAGCTATTTAATAGTTTAAAGTGGTGAAAGAAAAGAGTTTGCTCTTGAATAGGAGCATTTGTGATTACAGAGGGTATTTTTTTAATATGAGTAGGGAACATGCAGGGGAAAGAGAATCCTAGCTTGCAGAAATGGAAAAGTTTTCAGTGAGGAAAATTATGCCTTTAATTTCCATCCATTGGCAGCCTTATTACAATAATAAGGCCATGACAAGGGCCTTTAACCACTGCACCTTCAGCTTTTGTCTTCAGTCATCACTGAAGTCTGATTTTGAAATTATGTTCTCCTTTTACAAAGGCTTCATTCTCTGAAGATACTTGAACATGCTGAAAAGATTGCTGAAATTCTGGATACCACGGTGAATTAATTATGGTGTGTAGGACGTGCTGTGATGTTGCTGCTGCTGAGCCTCTGTTCTGAGCAGTTCCATCTCTGCAGTTAATTTTAAAAGCAGTTAATCTCTGCTTTTTACTGTTTCATCAGTTGTCATTTTAACTTCATCTTGTAAACACTTCAGAGTGATGAACTTATCTTGGTTTTGGGCTTGGCACAACTGGGTTTTGATTCTTGGATGAAATAAGACACTAAAATACTCAGAATGTTATCAGAAGACACAGATGCTCGTTTTAAGGATTTTTTGCACTGAGTTTTGAATCTCTCCTCTAGCAGCTCTGGACCTCTCTTCCAATGTCTGACCATATTCCTGATTAAATTTGCTTTCCTTCTTTCTAGTCAGCAGTTCCTGCATATTCCAGGCTGTGCCTGTACCTCTCATTGCTGTGCCCCTGTGTCCAGCTCTGGTTCTCTTTCCCCAAATCTGCCTTTAGGGAGCAGAATGAGCCAGGGCTGAGCCATGCCAGCTGTGTCCTGCTCAGTCCCCAGTGCTGCAGCCCCTGGCACCTTCCAGGCTCTGCTGGCCCTGCCCTGCTCTGCTCTGCCAGTCTCTGTCTCAGGCTGTGAGTGAGGCCCCAAACTGGGCACATGTTAGGGTTCACAAATTCTGAACACAAGGAAAGGGTCATTTCTCTCAATCTCAGTCTTGCCAGGTCATGACACCCTCCTAACAGCTATGAAAACACTGAAGTTTACTTTGCCAGTCATAAACAGCCAGGTCTGTCATGGATAGTGACAGTTCCCAGAAATCTAGGAGACTTTTAATTTTTTTCCCTTGAGTTTCTAGTCCCAGCAGATGCTGGAACACTTGAGATGTGGACCCAAGAGCTCAGGGAGCAAAGTCAGCTAGAGGTGATCTGTATTCTTACAGAGATGGCTTTCAAGGTAGCTGCAGTCCCCGTGGAGTTCTGGAGAATGCAGCACCAGAGATCCTTGCCAGGCTCTGGGTGGATCCTCTCCTGTGGGCTCTGGGCTTTGTGCCTGCCTGTCAGACACTGAGAAGCCCCTGGCAGCATTTTTGTGGTGTGAGTGGAGGATCTCCCTTGCACAGACTCTTAGAGGCAAACACAGAGTAGCCCTCAGGTTCAGAAATGTCTTTCTCAATTTAGTTCCCCCACTCTGCGCATTTAAGGCAGAGCTACCTGTCAGTGTGGCCCTTATTTCTAGGCTGGGATGTTCAAATAAGCTGAAGTAGGAAGGTAAATAACACCAGGTAGCCAGTTCAGTGCTGGGTGCCCCAAGGGCTTTTTCAGTGTTTCATCAACCCCAAAAATAAAGTGATTATTTCTGGAAAGTCTATGTGCACGTGTGTGTATGGATGTAAACTAGTTTCATATTATCCTGTGCATGGGGAATTGGGTGTGGGTTAGGATCTGAAAGTTGATTTTGTGTCTTTTTAAAAGCAACAAAGAGAAAACTTGTTCTAGTGACAAAGAGAACATTTCAGCACTGTGTTAATACAAGCTTTAAGTACTTTTGTGTATTTTTTTCTGTAAAAGTAAAAAGTAATGAAGGGAGGTAATTTTTGGGCAGAGACTGAAAAAGCTGATGTGATGCAATGATGGTATTCTGCCTTTGCTTATTTTTGGTGAAGCAGTGTTAAGTGAATACCTTCAGGCTCAGAAAGATGCACTGACACCTCTCACAATGTCCAGAGGCTTTCTGTTTTTAACAAGACCCAGATTTATATTATTGATTTTGGGAAGTGCTGAGTTGCCATATTGTAAATACAGAAATAGTCCAAGCCTGTTCAATTCTGCATAAATAACACCAAAACTTTTTTTATTTAGAGCTGTGGGAGCTCTCAGCTAACTTCTCATTTTCCCCCCACATTGTGCTACTTGTAGTTTTTGTCTGTTGTTTAGTTAGATAATATACAAGTGGTGCCAGAGGTTGTGGCACCCTGCTGCTGTTGGTTTTGTGTGTTAAAGCTGCCTTTGCTCTGTGCTACCTTAGCACAGCTACACCCAGCTGCTCTCCCTGTGCTGAAGCTGATGCCTTTTGGGGTACTTAAAAACAGAGAGAGTTAAGAGAATAAAAAGCATTTATATTTATTGAAGGCCCTTCAGGTGCATTTAGGGCAGACAAAGCACCCAAAATGGACAATGGGTCCCAGGTTTTCACACTTTGATAAATTTGGTCCATTTGCATATTGGGGTTAATCTCCCAATTACAGCTGCAGGTAACGAAGTCATTTACCCCAAGTTTGCTCCCCCAGCTCACTTTTATTTACATTTCTCAGGGCCTGATGCAGTGAGGTGTCCTTGATTGCCAGCCTGGAGAAGAATTGTTGTGTCTGACCAGAATGGGAAAGCAGCAGCTCACACTGTGTATGGAGTTTAGAGTTATACACTAAAGAATTACAGGATTACAAATATATAAAAAATATAAAAGCTAAAATTCGAAGGCATCATTGCCCTGATGCTGTTGGGAGATTTGAGGTGTTTGCTGTGTAGAGATCAGGCTGGGAGCAGCTTCTCCATCACCTGCACACTCCACTGGCCCTCCCAGAACAGAACTCAGAGGAGATTTGAGCCACTGCTTTGAAATTGTAGAGTTGAAAAAGCATTGCAGCTTCCTGCAATTAAACATGGAGGAATTAATTATAGTGGGGAGAAATCCATCCACTTTTGAGTTTCAGGAATAATTTTTAAATGTGGAAAAGGATGTTAATCACCACAGTAGTGATATTTGAGAGCCTTGTTTAATGCTGCTGGCTGCCTGGATAAACAATACTGCACATTGTTTATCTCTCAAGCCATCACTCAGTTGTTCCCACTGTCTCTTTCTCTCTATTTTCCCACAGTGTGATATTTTTGTGTTTCAAAACAAAGGCTCTCACTTCTTTCAGTGTGAACATTTAAACTATGCCAAATGTAAATTTTCCTACTAAACACCCCACTTCTCTCAGAACAGAATGGCACTGTATTGTTTTCTAAAGAGCATTGAAAAATGCACTTTAATTTCAGGAGAAATAAGACAGCCAATTTCAATACACTTGTACAGGTAGATCCAGTTCTCCTCTCAGTGCATCTGCCCTGCCTTCTCCAGATCTTATTGTCCTCTAGGAATTGGTAGAACTTTTGTTCTCTTGCCTTTCTCATAGCAAAATAAAGTAAGATAAGTTTGCCTTTATTTTGTTTCTCTCCCCACAGCTTGTGATTTATGAAAGCAAAATGATATGGCAGTGGCTGTCTCCTCAAAATTCCAATTTTTCAGCTTTCTGAGCTTCAAGCATTCTGGAAAATGAGCAAATAGTGTTTGCTCAAGTTCTCTTTACTCTGCCTGTTCTTCTAAGTCTGAATATGGAATATAAATCCATGATAAAATTCACATTCTTGGATTTAAATTAAAGGTGCTATAGTTGGGGAATTGAAATACTTTGCCAGGGATTTTGCTTTTCAGATGCTGGTCCATGTATACTGTGAAATTTTCCTCCTTTCCAAGTAGAATTTATTATGTAGTGGCTGGAATTAGTGACCAAGAGAATTGTTATTAATATAAATAGAGAGCATTTCCACTGAAGGGACCCTAAATTCTTTGAGTCCATTAGGACACGAATGGGATCTTTTTGGAAAGACAAAACAGGTACAAGGAATCTTTAGCAAATCCCCCAAACCAATGAATTATAAAATACAATGGCAGCAATTGTTGTCTGCTAAAATTGAGAAACTGGTAGTGATGAATCCAGGTTCAATTTCTAGGGCAGGATTAATATAGTTCTATGGCAAAATGGGATTTCCCATTCTCTGCAATGAAGCTGGCAGCAAGCTGGCAACGTTTTACCCAGGAAATGCAATAACTGCTCACCTTTCTGAAGAAGGCAGAATGCAGCTGTCCACCTTCCACCTGCACATGGACCAGCCTGCCCTTCCTTTAAAAGGCTTTCCCCCCCCCCACCCTTTTTTCCCTCTAAAGTTCCAAGGAGGGGGGGACTGTTAGCAAGATAGATCTCTAGCAAAGTATATTCAATAATTGCAATATAAGGAAATATTTAATTGGCACTGCTTTTTAAAATGCCTAGTGGTCTCCAGACATTAATTTGGCAAATGCCTAAAGCCTGAATAATATTTCTCCAAGCACTTTAAAAGCCTAGGGAACACAATAGGAAGATCTGGACCATTAAAATAGTTCACTCAATGTTTTAGTATTTGAACAGTAACAGAGCTAAGGTAGCACTGAAATTCTAGGATCGTTTCAAAGTATCTCTGTCTCATTTCCCTTTATAGCCTCATGCAGATGCTAATCCATCATGTTGTTTTGTAGGACCTCAGAAAGTTTAAAGGTTGTTTAGTTGGTGGAAGTGCTCAGGGTGATTACTTCTAGTTTGCTTATTCTGCACTTTTTTTATAAAACAGTAACATTTTATGCCCAGTAAGCTCTATTACTCCTCATTTGTTTGTAATGCTTCACGTCACACGCAGGTGCCAGGTACCTGGGTTATTATTCATTTTTGAAAAATGCTTAGCACTGTTCCTTGCACTGCCTCCTGCAGCAAACAGGCTCTGATTGATGGTGCTCAGCCCCTGCAGCTCCCCAGGCTGGGGCTGCCACTGCCACAGCTCCCAAAACCAGCCCACAGCCTGAGCAAGAGTCTGCTCATTTGGATGCATTTTGGGACTCATGGACGTATTTTTACTTAAGAAAGTTGGGCATATTTAACACTTTATTTTTATGTAGGTGTCATTTATAATTCAAGAGGCTAAAAGATTTTGTTAAAGGATTTATAAGAGCATTATCTATGATTTAGAGCATATTTATTAAATCAAAGAATGCATTTTATAAGTTTTAGCTGGTTAAGTGTAATGCAGTTTATTAGATCATCTATTAACAAACTCCAGATCATGTAATTCACTGTGTAGGTGTTTCTTCTTTAAGCCCATGAAAATAAGCAGTGATGAGTAGTGGTGACAGGCACTTACCTGAGACTCTAACTATAGATTGCCATCTCTTGATGTGCTGGTTGGGATTGACAAAGGGTTAATTTTCCCACCAACCCACAGCAAGCTGAACCCCAAAACTGGGAGCTGTGTGTTATGAGAATGAATCAATAACTGGGATGGAAACAAACTGCTGCTCTGGGGCTGAGGCCAGGGCCTGGGCAAGCTGTAAATATTAGGCAAGAGAATGTATTTCTGTCTTTAGCTAGGCAGGGAGCAGAGTTGAGGCCTTCTTCAGCATTCCTGAGGAAGACTCTCCAGGTGCTGTTTGTGCCTGTGCAATGCAGCCTCCTCGTGTAGGGGCACCTGCTGTTGAATTTTCAATGCTGAGTCCATTAGACCTAGCTGGGGGGGTGGAAAGCTTTGGAGAAAATCAGACTCAATTATCTCTGTATTTTCAGATGCTGGGAGAGGAAATCTTTAGGCCTCATTGCTTTTTGCTCTCACTGTCTTACAGCAGTGGGGGAGTTGAAGGAGTGGTGACAGGTTAAAATGGTCAGAAAGTGAGTTATTGCTCCACAGAATGAGAGATTTGGTATTAACTTGTCATCTCAGTTCCTTCCAGTGATGCCACTTTCCCAAAGTCTCAAAGCAAAGTCTTTATTGCTGGCTGGTTTGAGTTACTCCTGTGACATGGTTGTGGCTGGGCACACCATTTCATGGGGCAGCCCTGCAGGAGGGCTGAGCTCTCTGCTGGGAGTCCATGGGGAAGTTTGGGGAGCAGAGGGGAGGATGGGCTGCCCCCTGCCAGAGCCAGGCTGTTCCCATCAGGTCCTTACATTCCTGAGATCTCTCCTTGCTGTAGGTTGAGTTCTGTATCCCTCTTTAATGGGTTATCATGCTGTTTAAATAGGAGTTGTTCAGCTGCTTCTTTTATTTTATTAGGAAGAATGCAGATAAAGTTGTTACCTGCTAGGAACAATCACTGGTTAAACTGATGTGTGGGGAGCCACAGGAATCTCCTTTAGCCCCTTGTGCTTCCAGAGCTTGGTTTGTACAGTGACCTCCACAGTGTCACCTGTGGGCAGATACTGACTGAGGGGCTCATGGAAACATCTGGCAGGGACTGACATCTGTACCAGCAGCTGACAGGAGGCAGGGAGGGGGAAAAGGAAAGAGGCTGAGGATCTGTGGGGTTCTGAGTTTTTAATTATTTACAACATTTTCCTGAGCTGGGCATGGTCCCATGTGTGGAATGAATAAAAAAACAACCATTTGTGGTTATTGGGCAATGCATGAGCAAGAGAGCAGAGATTTTTGTCCTTAATTCTAAAGCATTTCTACCATTTTCAGGTGTGTTTATATGATGTACTATGAGAGATATGAAGAAATGGGGAAAATTTTCTGGCTCCTGAGAGGGACCAGACCTGCATTTATACCCCCTGATATACTTGGCCTGTTTCCAGTAGCAATGCCTCAAGTTGCACTGGGAAAGCTGGGCTGGGTGTGTGTGGGGGGAGCTGAGTGTGACTCTCCTGTGAAGAGCAGCAGTGCAGCAGCTCAGGCTCTTGGCTGAGCCTTCTCTCTGCTCTGTGTGCAGTGCAACGTGCTCAAGGGAGTCACTTGCAACCAGGGAATACAGACTGTGGTCATATTTCACTTGATGATGAACTTTATCAGTTAGGGGAAGAATCTTAACTAGGGCTTTCCAACAGTTTTATTTTTTCCAAGTGGCAATCAGGAGCTCTAGCTAATTTATCTGCCAGTTTGGGCTACTGAATTCTTGCATGCATTTCCTTCTGGTTCTCAAGGCAGTGAAACCACTGAACCCTTCAGGATTAACAGTGTTTTGTCAAGAATAGAGACACCTACACTACCACTGCCCTTGTGATTAGCCATGGAGAACCAGAATTCCCGTGGCAGCAGGAATTTCAGTAGTGCTGAGCACAGGAGAAACAATTGCTTCAAGGTTTTTTAGAAAGGGATGCTGTGAAGGGATCCATCAAATGGGTAATTCTTAGAGCCCAACTCCTCCCCAAAGTGCAGTTGTTTTTCAGGCACAGTGTTTCACTCTCATGTCACACAGTGGAGCCTCCTGAATGTGGTGGGGGTTCACACCTGACCATCAGCCTGGGTTATCATAGCTGGCACTCATTTAGCCCCTAACATAGAAATGAAGACTCCCATGTCCCAGACCACACTGTGGAGCACACTTGTATTCTCAAGTTTTTGCTGTTTTCAAAACTAACATACAGTTTTTAGCAGGTTTCATCACATTTTTATAGACACAATGCAGAGAACATGTTCAAAATAATTATTTGATGCCAAACTGATAAAACAAGCTGCTGTAAACTGTCACAAATTGCTCTGGGATGCAAACAGTGCCAGCAAGGGTGGATGAGGCTGAGATATACCTAGAATTATGAGGATATAGATTAATTACATACCATAGGAGAGATACAAGCTGATCATGTGTGCTGCTCACCTGAAGCCCAGGCAAATGGGAACAGAATGGCAACTGGAATTCTGCAGGGAAGAAGCAGCTTAAAACCTGACCTGAAAATGTCTGAAGTACAGTAGGTAAGAAATCAGAGGGTTTGGCTGGGGCTGAACAAAGCTCAACATGACTTTGTGCAACAGATCCTGGTTTAGCACAAGCATCAGGTTCATCACACACCTCCCAAAAGGACTGGCAGTGATGTCCCTGCATTTTGAGGATGCCCTTGTGTGTTCAAAGTGCCTGTTTCCCTGCATGCCATTTGCATTAGCATTTTAAATGTTAGTCTCCATAAAAAAGCCTATATGGTGCATTTTCAGCTTACAAACGAGGCTCTGAGTTAGGGCAATGTTCACCTGGAGGGTCATATATTTCATGCTTCATTGCTTTCTGCTGGTGATTTCTGAGGTAATCTGCAGTGTCTCTGAGAAGAGGTGCCAGTTACTGTGCCATGATTGCTGTTTGGGGAAGTGTGCTGTTAAAATGTCTGTCTGGCAGGCAGATTAACCATAGATTTATATGCGTTAGCTGAGAAAAAGATTTGGCCTTCCAAATCCTGATTTCTAATTGGAAATAAGCAGGATTTTATACTCTCCCTCCCCTTCCCCTTTTTTTTTTCTCCCCTCATGAAGCACAAAGCAAAAGAATAAGCTTAGATATTTACTGGGATCCTTTTGTTACTTGGCAGGGCTCTTTTATAATTTAAGTGTGTATTGGTCATCTGCAGGTTCATATATTCCTTCTCCTTTGATTGTTTTACTTCTCATGAATCCTTGGGAAAAAGTATTCCTTTTACTGTTTCTCTGCTGTGTTTCTTCTTCAATATCAGTTTATCAGCTGGAGATGCCTATTATGTTATTTAAGTGAAAAACTTCTTGCCATCTCCATGTAAGTGTCTCTTCCCTGAGTTAGAACAGGTTTACCTGGGGCCTGGGCTCTTTTCTCCCCAGCTAGCTCTGCAATATTGAGAAACAAGTTCTCTCTGAAAATCAAAACCTTCTCTTATTCCTCTTATGTTTCATCCCTTGGTGAAACTCAACTCTCCTGAAGGATTGCTGCATTTCCAGAAAAGTTCCTTATTTTACTGAATCTCTCTTCTCTCATAAAGCACTGGCCTGGGTTAGTTTCTCTTCCTTGCACATGATATCCTTTCCCTTAGTTTTGCAGCTTTTCCCCAGGCATCCAGGACACACTGAGATCCTACAGCTTCTGTTGGGAGGGACATTTCCCCAGCCAGTGGTGACATTGTGCATTCAACTACAGACATATTCATAAATACAGTCACAGACCTTTTTTAAAGAGAAGACAAATGACAAAAGATTTAATAAAAAAGCCTGTACTTCATATACTTTTGAATATATAGACTGAAAGTCTAGCTGGAATAAGCAAGAGGAATCAAGTCAGAAGTATTAGATGCAAAGAGAAAACAAAACCAGGAGAAGACCAGAGAAAAGCAGAAAGGGTTAAAGGAACAGATGTTGAAACAGTGGTGGTTTAGTATTTTTGTTGTAAATGTCTTGTTCAATAATTTAATTATGTTCTAATTGATTTTTTAAATTTCATTTGGCTTTTCATTGTCTTGAATTCCTTTAACCATTAAAATCTGGGGCACAGGGTCTGGTGCCTGTCTTGGAATCAAATAAAAAAACCACTACTTTACAATTATAAATATTTTCTCCAGAACCTGATGCCAATGAATGTTTGTCCCTGGTGACACGTCTGTCAGTCCAGTTGTGATGTGGTCACCAGAGGGGTGTGCAGGACAGCCTGTGTGTGCCAGGAGTGCATCCCAGCCCTGTTGGGATGTCACCAGAGGGGTGTGCAGGACAGCCTGTGTGTGCCAGGAGTGCATCCCAGCCCTGTTGGGATGTCACCAGAGGGGTGTGCAGGACAGCCTGAGTGTGCCAGGAGTGCATCCCAGCCCTGTTGGGATGTCACCAGAGGGGTCTGTGCCATGCGTGCTGTCCCCAGCCCCAGGAAGGAGCAGAGGCTGCTGTCAGCTGCACTGAGCTGTGCACAGCACAGGGACCCTGCATGTGGGATATCAAGATGGCTGGGAGGATAAAATGTGTCATGAGGTGAAGGGTGGGAGACAAAGATCATGAGAACTGCCACATGCTCAGCCTGTCAAAGCCTTCCAAGGGAAATATTCAGTATTCTAGAAACGTATCAATAGCGAAGCACAGAACTTGATGGGGCTCAGAAAGGAATTTTTTGTGACACTTTTCCTGATAAAAGCTTTCCTCAAACCACACACCACAAAATGCTGGGCTGCAAAGGGACTGGAGCCTCTTCCAAGCTCTTTGCAGACTTTGATGGAGATGACATTGCAGACAAGAAAAAAAAAAAGAAAGCTTCTGACATGCAGAGGCTTTTGGTCTTTGAGTGTTGTGCTGACTGAATGACCTTGTAAAAAAAGGAAAGTGTTCAAAACAACATCTGTAGGTGGATGTTCTGCTTGATATTTGCAAGGTTTTGGGTAAGGCATTTACTAGAAGTGCATTTGGTGTTTTCCTATTTATATGGTTTGAAAATGAAGCAAAAGGACACGTTTAGAAATTTTTGTAAAGTAATTTTAACAAGAAATAACAGTCTGCAGAATTTGAAACCATAAACAATAGAGAACTTGCCACAGCAACACTCCCAACTCAGAATTCTTTAGAAGCTGAGAAAGCATCCACTTCAGTCTGTGCATTTTCAAACTGCACATTTTTCCACAAGTTGATTTAATTATTCTGTTTTGAAGTTTCAGTTCAATTTAGATATACATTTAAAAGTGATATATAAGTCAAAAGCACATAAAAACTATTTAACAAAGCATGATTGACTTAAACTGACAAGTTCAGTGCATTGAAATTTCTGATGTTTTACTGAAACTCAGTAGGCAAACACACATTGACACCTTTAACATTTTCATGGGCTAAAATGGAAAAAGGAGAAAACCCACCAGACTGTGCTCAGCCTCCAGCTGGGTTCTCTGAGTGCTCCCTCTCTTGCAGCCACTGCTGAATGGCATTTCCAAGCCTTGATCTGGTTTTGGTTGTGTTGGTTCTCGTGAAAGTGAGACATTTGAAAGCAATCTGCAGAGTTGGAAACAGGAGACACTGAGCTTTCCATACAATTCCAACATTTAGACTGAATCTCTATTTAAGTGCTTCACAGTGCTTGCCAGTTCACTGTAGCTAGAAGTTTATTTAACTCTTTAGATCATGAGTTCTAAGAGACAGATGTGAAAGTTCCATCAAATTTCTTTTCCTGGGAGGTCTGTGATGGCAGAGCTGATCTGTCCAATTTTGAATAGAAATACAGATGGTTTAACACATCAGCTACATGTTTTAGTGTGGTGAATTTGTGTGTAGAATATATTACTTCAAATGTTTTTATCAATATGTGGAATATATAAGGTGCAGTCACCACTATGATGTTTTTCATTTTATTTCAGCTTAACTCTGTCAAAACCAATTATTCTAAATTTTGGACCTGAAATTTAGAGGTGTTAGTATCTAGATTGCTGAAGTTTGTGGGAAATTAGAGCAAAGCTTTGCTGATTTCCAGCTGATCTGACACACTAGATTGTTTTCTACATAGCAATCTCAGCTGTTTTATTCAGCCTTGGGACTGCCAAAGTGAGACATCATGGGTTTGTAGGATGCTTTGGGCTCTACTTAAATGTCATGGGTTTTTGGCCCATTTGGGAGGCCAGATCACAATAGTATTTATAAATATAATAGTTTTCAGACCAATATAATCAATTTGGTTTCTATATTATCCTACTTACTTCCTTTCTGTGATTTTTTTTCCCACTACCTGCATCAAAAATCTTATTTCAGTTAGCCAGTTGAGCATTTCTCAAACTAGAGGAATTTTTAATGTATTAAATATTTTTCTCCTGCCACTCAATGTCTGGCCATGAAATCAGGAACAGTTGCTATTCTTACAGATCCTCTCCAGTGCAGAGTGCTGCAGAAATAAAGCCCAGCTCTGCTCCTGAGTGAAGTGCAGGGATGGCAGCTCGGAGCTGCTGCTGCTGCTTTTGAATATGCTGATCGTGCCTCTGGAAGGAGCTGGCATCCCTGGAGATCTCTGCTGCACATTAGAGCTGTCTCCCCAGTGAGGCAGCATGAACTAAATACATAACTTTAGGAGTTCTCCTGGCCTTAGATCTACACTCAGATGACAAAAAGTAAAAGGAATTAATCAGAGCCTAAGCAGCAGAGCGTTCTGCATTGTATCTTCATTAGGCTGCTTTAGCTTTCCTCTTTTGGAAGGGTCTTTTATTTACAGATTTCAAAGCCAGATGAGAAGAAGAGCTGGTAATGCACTTCAGCCACTGCAGCACTGAAATTCAAAGGCAAGGACACAGGAGGAGAAAGATTATCATCTTATTAGTGAAGGAGGATAAAGATTATCAGGCTGCAATGATCCATTATTTATAGGAATGCTGTCCCTTCCTGTGTTACTGAGCATTTAATGTATTTGTGCTAGAGATTAACATTGATGTTGTTTTTTTTAATGTCTGTTTTCAGTCTGTGCTATGCAGGTTGGTATTCAGGAAACTCAGCCAGAGGAGAAAAACAATAATATTAATTAGGAATGTCAGTCATGGGTGTTATGAAATTCAAAATTGCCAAGTTTCCAGTGCAGTTTAGTGGTAATTATAATAGAGTATGGAGACAAGCTGTTCTGTTCCCTCTAAAGAAATGCAGAGTTTGTTGGATCAAAGTGCTAATGCAAATCCTGGGAATGCAATGCTGTTTCTAGAGTCTCTTGGACTTTTTTGGGTTTGTTTTTGTTTTTAAGGGATGTGTTGCTACAGCTAATTCATCAACATTTGCTTCTTCTTCAGGGCTGTTTATCACAGGATCTTGGTCTGCTCCATAAATTATCCTCATTTTGAAAATGAGAATTTTGGCATAATAAAATAGAACTAATTGAATGGTGTTTATCCATCAGCAGAACTGGACATTGGAATTGGGTTCCACCTGAGCATTTCTTTATTTCTCCTGAGAGTTAGAAACATAAAGCTGTACCCTGCTGAGCCCCTGGAGAGAGCTTTGGGATCTGCTCTGCAGGCTGCTGGGAGGAGTTTTCAGTGAATTTTCAGTAAAACCCATGCAAACCAGGCTGTGCTCAGAACACTTGTATTGCCTAGACAGGACTTTTGTCCCAGTGGAGAATCTATCCTCTACCAGAAAAAAACCCCAAACAAAAACAAAACCAACCAAAAAACCCCCATGCAATCAAAAAACCTCCCAAAAAAACAAACCAATCAAACAAACAAACAAAACACCAAAAAACCTCCCCAAAAAACCAAACCAGAAAAGGTTCAGGAACATTAGGAAGGAAAGCTGGTGCTCTGGGAATGTTGCACCCTTTGCTGAAAGCATTTGGTTATTTGCAAGGTTGGGTTTGAGGCTGAAATGTGTTTTATTTGACAGCAAGTTAATTTAAAATTTATTGTCATTATTTTTAATGAAGAAAAGTCTTCACAAAGTTATGCAAATCATAAGCAGTCTAAGGGTCTCTCCTGCAAAAGGAAAACATCAGGCTCAGTCTATGTTTGCATTTGAGTAATGCATTAAAAATCAATTAAATCCATTTGAATAATTGAGGTAAATTGGTAGTAGTGAACTGGGTTGTCCTGACTGAGGATGTAATTAACTTCCAACTAAGTAATTGTAAATTAATTAGAAACAATGTATGCTCTCCATCTTGTAAACATTTTAGTTAAGGATTGTTGGGAGTTGAAATAATAAGGTTAGATTAGAATCAACAATTGAATTCAGGGAACATTTAAGGGAATAACCTAGGGAAAGCTCTTATTATAGGAGAGGATTCTTGGTTTTCATTTCCCACATCAGGAAAATGGAAAGAATAAAATTTCTTGTGCTTACACAGATTTGCTGTGTCCTTGTTTAGTATTTGACTGAAGTTCTAAAGTAACTTCTCGTCTGAAAGATTTAATTTGAATGCTGCTGATAGAACAACTTCCTCAAATCTCAGTTTTTGGTACAGATTTGTATTTCCAGCACTGCTGTTAAGTTTATGATATTTTACTGGTACCAGGTTGTTCAGAAATAATTGGGTACTTTAATATCAAAAAAGACATAAATAACTTAAATTGCTCGAGGAATTTTATTTAAAAATTCCTTTAGTGTATATTTCTCTGTCAAATTTCAAATTATTAAAATGCTCTGATTTAAAATATTGAACAAATATTTTAATATAAAATTTGCGATTCCTCACCCAGGTAACTTGGCAGGATTTTCTTACAGGCAGGCAAACAAAAAGTAAAGGTAGCATGTCCTTAGAACTTCCTTTTTTTTTATTTTTTTAAATTAAAAGTGCTGACCTCCATCACTGAACTGGAATTGGCAGACTTAAACTTTGGAAAAAATTTCCACGACTGTCAGTTTTAATGTAAAAGCAGATGAACAGAAATTTCTGTAATTTTAACTCTTCTAGTGTATGGAAAACAGTTTGTGAGCATTTATTTTTCCTCAGATTATGGAAAGGACTGCAGTGCCACTTAGCTGACATGTTTATTGCTGAAGTGTTTATTTTAGTATTAATGCTTAAAAGCCAATACAAATTTAATCTTTTCATAGCTGTAGCATTTTGTGATTCAGAGTGAGTGATGTGATGAGTAATGGTAATTCTGCTGATTGCACAGAATTGGGTATGAAATACTTTAATCAATGAATACATTACTGAAATATTTAAAGAGAAACTGCCAGCTTTCCAAGCACTGGTTGGTTTTAGACTTTGGTGGCTTTATTTTTAATATTTTATTTTTAAATCGGGGGAAATGATTTTGTATGTGAACAGAAATAGCCTGAAAGTTCTTCAGAGTGAATGATGGCAGGGACAGGGATGGATAAACCCTGCACAGGCAGTGCTGTGAAGCAGGAACAATGGAAAGGTGGACCATGCAGGACATCAGGACGTGCCTGCCTTGTTCAGATAAATGCCCTGAGCTCAGGTGAGAGACAGGAGCTGCTGTGCTGGTCAGGCAGCACCAGGACACAATTTCAGGGAGGGGCAGTACAAGTGCCAAGGGCTGCATTAGGCAGGTTTAAACTCTGAGGTTCTCTTTACACTTCCATCTCCCCTGGGCCTCTGCAGTCTGTTTACATTGACTAAGAACTTTGCAAGATCAAAATTGCTGAACAAGTCCTGAAAATTATTAAAAAAATGTTTTGATTTGATCAGCTCAAGTTTTATAATAGTGAGACAGTTTTATGTACCTTTAGAAGTGTCATGATCTGAGCCTGATGTTCCATTACTAAAAGGGACTTGTGGATGATATGGGGTGAAGACCAAAAAAACCTCCCCCAGTTTTCAGGAGCACATCAGACTGCACAGGGATGAAACTCGTTGCAAAATATCTTCGGGCTTGTTCAGGCTCATCCCAGCCTCAATGAGCAAACCTAGGCCATTCAATTTGCAGCAGAAATAACTCTGATCATCACAGATTTAAACTAGAAATAGGGGCTGTGTTGGGCAGTGCAGGCAGATAGAGAAATAGGGGTAGAAAAATGCAGTGGTGACAGCTGGCTGTCCCAATATTCATGGTGGGCCAGCAATAGAATGGTGGATCAAGCCTGAGCACGTTAAACTGCAGACAGTTGGCACTGCTGAAAACACAGCTGTCCTAATCCCAGACAAGCCTATTCTTTAAGCCAAATAATAAATAAAGCAGACAATGTTGAGGGCAGAATAGACAGAAAACATAAACACAAAAATTGAACTTGAATACCAAGCGATTTTGGTTTGTTTTGCAGTATCACAAAACAGCAAATGCAATGGCTTTGGAAGTGTTGTGGAGATTTCCAAGCCTCTACAACAGTTCCATCTGTCCTGAGATTTACGATTAATTACATCTGCTGGGGGACAGGAATATGGACACTTTTTCCAACTGTTTTTTTCAGTAAACTCAGCTGATAAAAATGCATGTAGGTTCCCACAACCAAAAAAATTGCCTTTGCTAATTGTGAAATAAGTGGATTTTCCAGTAGGCTGTATAATCCTCTACTTGTGGAAATATGATGTAAGTAATCACACAGCGCTGATGTTATGAAGATGAGCTCTTGGCATTTGCTGAGCAGTATGGCTAAAATGTCTTTTTTCAGGCTAATCTCTGAAGCAGTGTGAACAAAGTAATCAGATTGATATGAAAAAGTTTAAGTGGATCATCAATATGACAGAAAAGGTTTTGAGAACACTTCAAAAGATGGAAGAGAAGGGTATATCTTCTATTTCAGTTCTTAATCTTAGTGAATTCTATTGTGCTTGTCTGAAAAGTGACACATTATTTTTCACAAGGATTCCCAAGTGAACCCAAAGTTGTGTGCTAATACACTAAAATCAAATAAGGTAGCCAGTTTTTTTTCTTCATATAATCTGGAAATGAGTTTGGTTTAAAAAACCATGATAAGAGTGTTCTGTTAGTCAGAGACTAAAGATTTCTGTGTTGAAAAACAGTGTTTTTGCCAGAAGCAAAACATTATAATGATCTTAATATTTATTTTAATACTTACTTTGAGAAAATACAGGGAAGTGACATAAGCTATTTTTGTAACTATTATAAAAATACTGCACTAAATTCAAGACTTTAAGTATAACATTTATTTTAGAAATGCACAAACCCAAGAAATAGATTTTTCCTGTTAACAGGATCACAAGATAAAGAACACAGGTTTGATAATAAGTGCCTGTTTCATTTGCTTTGCTTTGGATCATGACAGAAACAAATGTCTGCTCGTGTTACTTGTGCCAGTGTTTATTTTGTTTATTTTATTTAACAGCAGGGACGAATGGATCTTCCCTTAGCCTTCCCTGAACATCCCCTGATGTAAGAACCCTGTGTGTTAGATTCAAAGCCTTTGGGAATTGCTGACTGCCTTCAGTGGGCTCTGGGTCACATCCTGTTGTGACCCTGGCACCTCTTTGACCAGTTTGAGTTTTCTATGCCTGAACTTGCAGTGGAATGTTCCCATAAATGTGATGGCATTTGAACAGAGAGAGAAATTCCAGCAGCTCCAGGAGGAGCTGACTCATGCCCTGCACTGGTAGGAGTCCCTGGAAGGAGCAGGGCCAGTTTTTCCAAGTTTTCCTGAGTTCCTGGGATGTATTAAATGCTATTGATTTGCAGAAGTAAAAGGGATGGGAAGATTCTGCATTTTGCAATTTTCACTTAGGTTGTACCTTCTCATCTGGAAGTCAAGTTTTGGAGTTTCAAGCATCATGTTAAAAATGTACCTAAAAATTTTGCAGCTTATCTAAGAACAACTTTTAAAAAACTTTCTTTCAAGTCATAGTACTTGGTTACCACATGTTAACCTAAAGTAAAAAAAAAAAAAGAACAAACAAACAAAAAAACCCAACCTTTATTTTTTCTGTCAGCTGCTTCCCAACTTGGTGCTCTACCCCAATGGTGCAACATCTATTTCCCTTAGTGCTGCTAAATTGGTTTATTCTCATGCTTTGGCCTCCTCTCCAGCTGTTGCTTTATTCCCCAGGGGAACACAGGGAACCAGGAATGTGTCACCCATTCCTTCCCAAAAGCTTCATCTCTGCAGGTGTCCCCTGGTACAAAACCTCTGGAGAGCAGCAGTGTTCTGTGGCACCAATCAGCCTGTAGGGATTAGTCTTTGACAATAATTGTGATTTTATTTTAGATTAGGCCTTCAGGTGCTAATTCTAGGCTGAAACAGAGCAGTGCAGGGAATAAATTCAGCAATGTGCACTTCCCTCAGGGAATGCTGTGCCTGCAGCTCTCTTGCACTGAAAGATGGGATTTTGCTCAAGTGCTATTTTACAAGCTTAACTTTGTTAGTCTTGCCTGAAAAGAGTTCCTTTCAGGGCAACCAGTAGTAGAAGGATGCTGCTGTTTCATCCCCACGTGATCCATTTCAGCAAATGTGCAGTATTTGTAGAACTGGTTACTATTTTAGTACTTTGTGATGAAGGAAACACAAATGATGGACATATTTCAATTCTTCTGCTTAGCCTCCTGCTGCTAATTTAGTTCACATCCTCATTTCTGCATATATTTGATGTTCTTGTGAACACGAAAAAGTAAAGTAATTATATTTTCTTGGCCATCATGGACTATAGCACTGCAATTTTTTTTGGTCTTCTACAGAATCCTCTTATAATCACTTATTCCACTGGAAAATGCCAGTGGGATCTGGCATTTGGTAATGGTTTATAGCGCAGATGTTTTTAAATGTTGATCTTTTTTTCTCTTGTCATACAACAAAGCATTTGAATCTAATTATCTTGCTTTAATTTCTTAGTGCATTTCTAATACCACTGTAAGGAGATCATGTCTATTCCAGGAGAAAAAGGGGGTAGAAGATTCCCTGGGAAAATTAAAACTTAAACTCAAACGTCAGACAGGATATAAACATTGTAAGAGTGAGAATAGTTTAGCCTTTGAACAACTTCATTATGGCTGCAATATGTTCTCAGTTATTTGACATTTAAATGCAGATGCCTTCTGCATGTTACATGCCAGAACTCTGAAGTTCTTTGTTGTGCATAAGGCTCAGTTACCAGGTTTCCAAAGTGTACAGCTCTGACTTCAATTTTATGAATCAAACCTTGACCCCTATGCTAAAGACCTTTCATATTAGAGAGGAATAAAAATTAACTATGGCAAATTTTTATTTTGTAAACATGTGTTCCACTGATCTCTGCCTCTCATCCATTCATGGGCAGGACTGGTGATTTTTCTATACATTGCTGCTCAGCACAGTTAGTGGGGTACTCCTACCAGATCCAGAATTCTTCATGGAGTAAACATTACAGAATCAGTAGGACCTTCTTCTACATGAAGCTTTTCTAGTATGGTGTAAAATTTCATAAAGCTTTTAGGAGCACCAGTTGAAATTAGTATTGATACAATGCAATAAGCCTTGTTTATGTTAACTTTTTACAATTAGACTTCTCTGAAAGTGGGAGGTTCTAGCAAGCTCACATGTTATTTCATTCAGTCTGTTTCCCAGAAATTTAAATGCATTTGGTCACAGTCAGGGATACATTTGCACTATGGTCCCACTCTCAAGTATCCTTTGGTGCTTTCACCTTTCTGTTCGGCAATTGTCCATCTGAAGAGGACTGTAGTGATATTTGATACTCCACAGATTGCCCCATCCCTAAAATCAGTGTTCCTTACTCCTCTGCTGAAGTTAAACTCCATATTCCCAGCACTGCTCCAGCTAAGGCTGCCCTCACCCTTCACAGCAGTTGCTAGTTTTTACTTCTGCTTGTAGCAAATCCAAACCAGCAAACCCTCTGGCTGTCTTGTCCCCTGCTCAGGATTCAGTGAGCCTTTGGAGTTTGGAGCATTTTCCTTAACAAAACCCAAAAAGTATCCATGAGCAGATGGAGGTTAATGACATCCCCACCAGTGCTTCTTTCCCATGCAGCTCCTTTGCCCATTTTTGGTTCACTTTAGGTCCACCACTCCAGGAGAAGATGCCCCCCAGGAGAGCTTTTCTCTGGATGTGAGAGCTGTGAGGAACCTGTGATGTCACAGGCACTCTGTAGTGCCTCTGGGATGGGGATGGCTCCAGCAAGGCTGACACAGGGCTTTCCTGGAAATACTGGAACAAAACACTGGCTTAACCACGTTCCCATGGAACCAAGAATGAGAAGGAATTGTGTGCTGGCAGACCTGTGGGGTGTCTGCACCTGAGCCTGCTGCAGCTTTGCTGTGATGGGCCCTTAGAGGGGACTCAAATCAGCATGGATCAGCATTCCAGCAAGAACTCCTACTGCTCTTATGTACCTGATGTTTTTCAAAATAATTTCTTTATTCTACACCTTAGAAAATTTGTGATATTCCTCTTGAAGGAATACAGCAGATATGCGAGATGGGGCACTTTAAGCACTGCTTTGCATAAGTAAAAGTAAAAAATTAAATAGATGCTATACTAAAATGAAACATAACAAATATAAGGTCTGTGACATGATCTTACACATTTGTAAAGCTCCACTCATGCCACTGCATGAGCAGTCAGAGTCTATAAAGTGTTAGGGAGCAGATCTGAGCTCCTCCTGCACTTGGAGATGTGTGGTGATGTGTGAGCAGCAGTTCCTGTGCCATGGGGATGGAGAGGGGACTGGGAATTGGAGCAAACCCTGAAATAGCAGAGGGAGTACAAAAAAAAAGTCCCACTGTTTAGGAACAAGGTAAAAAACATGACTGAACTGAAACTTCTCTACCCAGAAGGATTTTATTTGCCTTCCCCTGAGGTCATTAATTAGCTGGGTTCATTGTCCCCTGAACATCCCTGCTGCTCATACCTGCAGGAGCAGGGAAAGCACTAAGGCACAGTGGGTGGAGAAGGAGGGGAGCACAGTAAAATACTTTCCTCTGCTAAAAAAGTCCGTGTATTCCCCTGGGGGTGTGTGCACTGCAGAATGCAGCTGCTGAGGGATCCCTGCCAGGGCCACAAAGGTGTGCTCAGCATCCTCACAGCTGGCAAAGGTGCCAGTGCTCTGGCACCGGGTTCCACTCACTCTCCCTCCACACCAGTCAAAGGCAATGAAAGGCAAGTCAGGAGACATTACCTAGCCATTACTCTCTCTTCTAGTGGGGATGCTTTGCAACGATTTTTCCTTGAGAGCAACCCTGCCCCCACATCTTTCATCTTCACTCCACTGATCCCCCTTTAACTCTATATCCCATTAAGATAATATTTGCCATAGGAAGGAAAGTGTAATTCAGCTTTCTGTAAGTGTGATTAATGCAGAACAGATTGTAAGCATATTGTTTTCATTAGGAAGCAGCTACTGAATGTTTCCATTTAACTTGCTGATTGCTGCAGTTGTTGCCATATGATAGAAAGTCTATTAGTCTCTGTGTCTCCTTAATTCAACCATATGATATAAAAAGTTTGTGTTCTGAAAATAGTGTCTATTATAATGACACTTCTAGGAAAGATCCATAGTGGAAAGCAAAATACAGCCTGCCACATGGAGAATGGAAATAAGAATTGGGTTCTTGTCTTGCTTTAAACTGAGTGATCTGAACTAAATCCAGCACTTTGCTCATAAATAGTCACACTCAGTCTTATCCTGAGTCATGTTTTTCAATTAATAGACTGATGTTCAGAAACACTCTGGCTCCAAAATAGGTGATGGGATGTATGAAATGACTTGAGATTATTTCTGTAGGCCTTCTATCTGTAGAGAGATTCTGCTTCCTCATAATTTTAATTTATCAGAAGAAAATATTTCTCCTCCTTCCAAAGGGTTAGGTTGGAGTTAAAAGCGACCTAAATGAAATTTGGAGGCTGACCAGTTGAAACCAAGAGTTAATAGAGCTGTTGTAGATGCTGACCGTATTTTCCTGTGAGAATAGTCCTTATTGTAGTTTGCAAGGTGATATCAAAAGGGCACAAAGCTCATGAGGATAGCACCAATTTGCATTATTCCATTGAGTTACACAGGGAATATGACTAATAGTACCATGCCATTAATATTTTGACTTCAGAAGACTTTGTGAGGCTGATCCATCAGTGGTCATGCTGCAGGATGGTCAGGAAGCACTCTGGAACGATTCCCTCCTTGTGACCTCAGTGCCTGTGGGAAGCACATTTCCCCTGCTGGGCTCAGTTTGTTGTTGGCTCTTCTTGCCCTCTGTGGGATGCCCAGGGCTTTGGGGTCTGACTGGGTGCAGAGAATCACAACGTGACTGCTGCAGTGACAACTTACTCCTAGCTCTCCAGATTATTGAATTTTTTAACTCCAGCACTACACAAACCACACTGAAAGCTATTAACGTGAATTAATTATTCCTCCTGCTGGCTTCTTTACAACTTACTCAGACGAGGGATTATTAAATGCATCATGCCTTGCAAATTTGCATGCATTAAAACCTATTTCATTGCCTGTGCACTGCTGGCCTCTGCCAGGGCTCCAGGAATTCAGGAATTCCTGCCCAGCCATTTCCATGGGCAGTGCTGACCTGTGTCCACGTGGCTCCAAAACATTTCCCCTGGAAATGTGACATCCCAAACCTGCCCAGGGCACGGCAGTCCCACTGCCCCAGGGCCCTGATAATTTTAGCTACCATGGGGAAGGGAATTACAGGATGCAGCTGAATGTGTTTTTCTGATTAAATGTAATTTGTTTGGGGTTTTGTTTATTTTTTTTTTTTCCAATTTCTGGTACAAGCAAGTAAGGGAAGCAGATAACCATGGTAACCCAGAAAAATGTGGATGTAGAGCTGCTGGTGTAGATCTGTGGAGAGTTGAAGAAATGCGTAAAGGGGTATTTATTTATTTGTTTAACAATTTATCCTATTGTTGGCTTTTTTGATCCTAAATGAGGAAAAAATTTCTTGAAAATGGAGAGCTATAAAAAACCCAAACATTTTCTGTGCCTTTCAAGAAATTTTAACACAGTTGTAAATAATTCAAATTATGAGCTTTCTGCTTTTACCTTGATTTTAAGTAGAGAACTCTGAAATGAGGTAATTAAAAAAAATATCAAAATTATAAAATGCTGATAGGACAGTTTATTTTTAATGTTAGCAAGAAAAGTTTCAATTTTGATGTGTACTTAGGTAGTGCTTTGAAATAAACCAGCCCTTAAGTGTTATATATATAAAACAATATATACATTGTTATATATTTGGATACTGAGGAAATCTCCACAAATTCAGATTGTTTAGAAAGGCCCAAAATCCACGGGAGTTTGGAGACAAATGCTGGATTTCTGCTTGACTGCAGCATCTGCCATTATCACCCAAGTCCTCTGTGCATGGAAAAGGGACTCTTGTAAGAGTCAAGATGTTTAGAAAAGGTTATTGCTTCCAGCAATTGTCTCGTTGTTGATAATGGCAACTTCTTACTGATGGCCTCACACAGAATTCAAAAGGGAAAATAGCAATGTTAGAACTGGATTTCATACTTTACTGCAGATTGCTTCACCTAAATATTTTTCCTGTTTCCAGTAATGCTACAGCTTTCTAGTCTAGGTTCTTAAATCCTTCTTGTAGGTGAAAAATTTGTGCATTCTGATTTCCTTCCTATGCGTTTATATTTTAAAAATATTTTGAAAAATATTTTCATAGAGGTATTTTGCATTTCAGCCTTTTAGGAATGTTCAGAGCTTACAGTTTTATTTCCCTATTTTTTTTAAATTTTATTTTAAGAATGCTAAATGCAAAGACTTGGATGTTTTGCTGTTTTGTAATACTGTAATAAACAGGCACCTGCTTGGCTCTTAAAAGTGGTCAGAGGGGTGAATAAGCAGGTTTCTGTGGGTTTTCCCCAGTTTTGTAAAAATCATAATTTCAAACTGTGAGCTAACCCAGTATTTTAAAATGAAATTCCTAAATGGGACATGTAACAGCACTGCTTCTTTTGGGAAGCTGGGCTGTGTTGTAGTAATTCAAGTATCAAGAGTTTTGTACTGAAAAAAGTTAGATTTCTTTTATAATGTTGTATTTTCCAGCTACGAGGTTCTCTGTGGTTTTTGTAATGTTGACAATAGAGAACCTGCAGCTACTCTTGGTAAAGATTGGTTCATTCCTCTGGTCTTTATATTATTTATATTAATTATAAGACTGTATCCAAAGGTTCTCAAAACTAAAGTAACTTGATTACTTCAGACTTCAGTCTAGGTTTGTAGTCTACTGTTAATCGAACTGAACCCTAATGTGAAATTTGGGAAGTTAGTTTCTGTTTGTTGTTGAACTGACAGAGAAAAAATAAAAATTGAGACCGATGCTAGATTCTGGGAAAGATTCCATTTTCCCTGGAGCATGACTGACAGCCATGGTGTCTGAGCAATTCTGGTGCTTGGGTTTGGGAAGGTTTGAATCCTGGAGAAGGCAGCGATTCCCAGCAGGGCACCTGTGCTCCTGAACTCAGCTATTTCTCTCTGCTTGCCTATTTTGAGGCAGGTTTCTTGGACTGCTTGGTGAAATGTGAGTGTATATTTCACAATATGGTGTTCCAGCATGTTCCTGCTTCCCTGCCCATTGCAGCTCCTGGTTACCAGCTTGCTTTTCTCCTGAAATGGGAGGAAGCAGCAGGAGCAGGAAGCAGAGTACCTTTTAACTGAGATGTTAATATTGAGGGAAATGTCAGTGTCAGTTGGAGGTGTTGGCATTGCAATAGCAGCAGTAATTCTTTCTAAGATTTGTAGCCTGTATGGGTACAGCTTTGTGTTCCTGGAAGAATTTGGGATCAGCTAATGAGCTTAATAAGGGCTCCTGGTTGTTTCTGGGGATGCAAACTGAGTAGGGTGGGCATGGGGTGTGTTACCAGAGAATCAGCATTTGGTTTGTATTGCTCTTTGTTATATAAAAAGTTGGCACATGGGTATATTTTCCCTGAAAGTAAACTTTTTACAGTATTCATTGCAATGACACACTTCAGTCAAACTCTGTTGATTCCTTGGATATTTTTTAGAAGCTGACTTTATATTATTTCTCTAATAAAGAAACACTAAACAGTTAATAAATATATCAGAAGGCTTTCCACTGTATTTTGTTTCTCTGATAGCAGCATATATTGTGTCTATAGCTACAGCATTCTAGTGGGTGAAGATAAATGGATTTCATAATCTCTCACTGGGGAGAAAAGTGAGACTGGAGGAGATTGGAGCTGCATGAGCTGGATAACTTAAGATTATAGCTCTGAGAGGCAGAGCTCTAAAAAGCTATTAAAGATGTTACCTTCTTGATTGGAGATTCAGGAGTTGATGCACTGCCTTCAGTCCTGCCATGTTTTTAAACTTTCATTAAGTTTATATATCTTCCACCTGGTCCTTCTAAATTGCTGGTCTGAAAAGAAATCATTTTTTCAATCATATGTCTGTTATAAGTGGATTCATCTTCCAAAAACCAATTACCATTTCCTAAAGACTGGATTTAAATCCAACAGCAGAATATGAGAGAAAACACATTGTATTATTTTGACATACTCATTGAGATAATTTCTTGATGGGCTTGTACTTTGTATGTTGAATTATCACAAAGGAAAGTCCATTATTGGTTTGAGTAAATACCATAACTACTGATTATAACTGAAAAAAAAAGTGAAATTCAACTTTAGTTTTGTAAAGGAGGCTCATAAATTTGTTTTGTCTGAAAGAACTGCTGCCATTACAGGAAGATTTCGTGTTGGGACAGGGAAGATTTCTCTCGCAGTGTGATGCATTTAGTGAGATTTGTCCTGTTACCAATTTGCCATTTGATTGCTGGGCACATTCAGAGAAACTGGAGCTGTCAGGTATAGTCAGCCATTCTTCAAGAAATGCCCAGCAGCTTTAATAGCTCCAAAAGTGATTAACAGTTCATCATCCATGGATGCCTGGAGTGCTGTTTGTGGTGGGGTGATCTCAGCCTGGCTGCTGGGGCTGCTCTCTCATCCACCTCCCAGGCAGGACAGGGCAGAAAATGACATGAAAAGCTCCTGGCTTGGAGTGAAGGCACTTTAATGAAAAAAAGCAGAGGTGATGTGCAGAAGCAAAGCAAAACCAAAGGAAATTTAATCTCAACTTCCCACCAGGGGCCAATTTCCTGCCACTTCCCAGGAATCAGTGCCTCAGGATGGGCAGTTGTCCCTGTCCCAAGCCTCCTGTGGCAGAGGCCACCCCTGCAGCCCCACACCCAGTGCAGGACACGGGGCTCAGATGCTCTTGGAGTAATAGATGAGCAAATAGCCTGGATTTACTGATGTCACCACTTAGGACTTTAGGCAGTCCTGACCACGTTCAGTGCCACTGGGGGGATGAAGTTGCCTCCTCCTGTCTGTCTACAAAAAAATTTCAGTCTGTTAAGTTTTAATGTTCACTTTGGGGAAGAATATTGCTGGATGGCCAGTTCTTTAAGTGTGATTTTCCCCATAATTGGCCAGGGATTTATCAAATCCCTCTATCTTCTGCCTTGCTGATACATAAAGATCAAAGAGAGAGTCTGCTTAGATGAAGATATGCTGGGATAGAAACATGCTATGAAAATGGAGAGTAGGGCTTTTTCACTGTGATGGTTTGTGGTTTTGGTTTCACACATCTGACTTATCTAGTTACAGTCTTCACTGAAAGCATTTTTTGGATAGAAAATTATTTTCCAGCATTTTAGGTTTAGTTTTAAAAGGTTCTGTTTTAAATCTTCTTGTTTGCTTTTAACTTCAGAAATAAAATCCAGAAATCATGCAAATTGCAGGTAGTTAAAGGGGAAAATGTTGTTCTCACTTCTTTCAGAAGAATCTCCCAGGTTCTCACCTCATGTTTGACGACAAGAGATCAGAGAGACTCAAGAGTCAAAGAAAACTTCAAGGCACAAAGAAAAACATTTTGGATAGATGTGGTGCAGAGTGCAATAGGGAATATTGTACAGAAAAAGTAGGTTGAGAGTAGAAATTTGGAAATCAGCTGCCAAAGAGTGTAAGATAAATTGATTAAAAGGTCAAATCTTACATATCTGGTTTTCTTACTGCTGTAATTTTAGGGAAAAGCATAAGACACACTATGTTTGAGGGATACTGCTAGTGATGGTTCTGGAAGGTTTTGACTTCTCTGCTTTGTTCTCTGCATTTCTTTCAGAGGAAAACACTGCTTTTAGGGCTGTTCAAACCCCATAATTCCTATTGCATGGGAAATGACTAATTTCAAACCTTGTTTTCTTAGCTGAAATATTTGTGATGCTGCCTTAGGTGATGTATTTCCCTGTTCAGGCAGCAATAGCTGGGAGCTTCCCAGCATGGTGAGTTTGCACTCCAGTGGCAAAACCCTTCTGGTTTTTTCCATTTGGAAAGCAAAGCATGTTCTGTCAGAAGAGGCAGCACAGTGGGGAGCAGGGCTAAGGATTGAAGTGTTCTGGAGAGAGCAGAGACAAATCATACATGGGACTACCAGTATGGCCAGGAGTGCCTTTGCATTCAGCAGAAATGATGAACTGCCAAAGCCCTTGTGTGGATTTGGGAGCCCACTGGAAAAACTGGGTGTGCTCCCAGCTGGTGATTCCTGAAAAAACCAGCATTGCTCTGAGCATGGAAAAATCTGCAACAAATGGGATCTGATAAATGGGAGAGACTGTGAAACACAGAGCAGCCACTAAGGGAGAAGTGTGGGAACTTGAGCCTGAGAGACAAAGAATGAACTGAAAATGTGGATCAGTATGTTTAAAAATAGCTCAGATTAACCCATTGTGCCTTTTTTTTACCAATGAATAATTTTTACTTGGAAATTTCATAGACTTATTTAGCTTGGAAGAGACCTTGGGAGATCTTCTAGTTGAGCATCCTACTCCAGCTCCAGAGTTAGGTCAGGATTGTGCCCTGCTGAATTTGTATTATCTCTGCTGAATAGCCATTCCACAAACTTCCTGGGCAACTTATTCCTAATTATGTCGAGAATTATTCCTGATAATTATTCAGAACTTGTTTTCTGTTGCTTTTTGGTCTTTTGCTGTGCAAGTTTGAGGAGAATCTGGTTCCTCTTTCTGTGTAACCACAGCTAAAGCAAGGCAAATGGATTTAATTTTGTACCTTCAGGCTGACTAAACCCAATTCTTGGTATTTCCTGTCTGGTAGCCCTGTAAACATCTTGGTGGCCATTCTCTGGACTCACTCCCATTTTATGTGTGCTCAGGGCAGTGCCAAAGGTGACAAAAGCAGGAGGGATAAACAGAGCAGAAAAAGGCTCTTGAAGGCAAAGAAATCTCAACTCATTGAAATGTCAAATGTGCATTCTGACAAAGGGTGGAAAAAGAGTAATTTTCATCTCTCCAGTATTCCCACAGACCCCTTATTCTCATGTAGGTGCTCTTTGGAGCTGTCCTATAGGAATTCAGGGGTCCCAATAAAGATTTCAGTATTAACTAGTGCATAAGATAAATACTGTCTGTGTAGAGGGCTGAACTTCATTTCAGAATGAAAGAAAGGTCAGCATTTCTATGGGATATTGCTAGAGATGTTTGAAAAAAGAAAGCGTGAATAGTTTTTCTCAAGAAATAAATTCATGCCTATTAAGATATTAAAATTCACATTTGAGGTAGGAATTTTGAGTTATTTTTGAAGAAGCAGTTTTCAGCTCTAACAGATGTTCCAGGTTTGAGGCAGGTAGTGTTGAATGAAACTGTGGGGGTACAGGGGAGCAGAGTTCAAGTTTTATGATTCACTGACTGTAGGGCAGTATTTTTTAATGACATTGAATATTCAGGGTGAACATCTTACCTTTCTAAAAGACTCAGCTGCCTTGGACTTTGTGTTGGTGGTGACTGTTTGCTCTCTGAACATCTCTCCTGTCATCTCCTGCATGCTTTGCCATATATTCCTCATGCACCACATTCTGCCTGTGCTTCTCCATCTTAGACTTCAAGGATTGTGGCTCCTCCTGCCATTTTTGGGGTTTTTTTTTTTTTTTTTGTTTGTTTTTTTTTTTTTTTGGACAGATGCAGAGGTAACACCAGAGGTGCAGAGTCCTTTATTTTTGGTGGGGCTGNTCTTATGCCTACTGTAAAAGGAGGAAATCCTTGTCTAAACCATAAGGATTCTTGCCAGAGGATCAGATTCCCCGGTGGGATAGATGCCAGCAATGGGATAAATTTGTAGAATATTTTCTCATTCTTTTAGAGGTCCAGGAATGGCTTGATCTTGGCTCACAGACTATCTACTGGAGTAGAAATATGTGAAACTGTGGGATCAAAAATCATGGTATTAAGACCCAGGGCCTAAACAACTGCAGTGTAATTGGCTTGCCCTATAAAAGCTGTTTCCCCAAACTTTCTGATGTGAGGAAGGCTCGTGTGACTCGTCCCTGCACAATACACAGCAAAGCCTCCTCAGTTGTGTGATCAAACCCACAATGATTTGGAATTAAATTTCAATAATTTAAGTAATCCTTCTGGCATTGAAGCTCGGGGCACATCAAATTGGAAATCCTATTAAGAAAAAGTGTCTATATTTATAAGGACAAGAGGTTCAAAAAGTGCAGTTGAAGCCAAAGCTTTTAAGCTGTTTGATTCAATGGGACATGAAAAACTTGTTAAAAATAATGGTGAGGAGTTCATTGCACTTACTGAGAGTTTTGACAATTAAAAGAAAGAGTAAAGAATCTCCATGAACATGAAGAATGGCAAAATAGCTTTTGTGACAGTAGGAAGCACAAGTGGAAATATGCAAAGTATTAATGTGCATGTTCTGTTGTAATATGTGCAATAAATAATCTATGCAAAGAGAATCCAATTACTGGACACAGGAAATTAGTTGTTATATTTCTAGCTTTGTAATATATTTGTGTGAGTGATTTCTGTATTTGAGCTCAGTTATGTAAATTTATATTTAAAGTAGATTTCTTCTCAGACACCTATACTGCAGTCCATTTAATTGGAAAAACTCAGTTAATCATCTGGAGATGTCTGAGCTCCTGAAGGAGCTGGGATTTGGCCTGGATATCTCCAAGGAAGTGACAGATTTATCTAGATACTTCTAGATTTACAGGGTGGAAGAAGCTGATGTTAATTGTCTAATCCAGAGTGTCCCACTTGGAAGCAGAGCCTTCTGCATGGATATCCATGAGTGTGAATGTCTACACCCACATCTGTCTGCAGAACAGACAGTAATGAACCCACTAATGTCATTTATTGGCACAGAAATCTAAACAAAAGGCAGATAATAATCTAGCTGTTTTGAAGGGCATTGCCAAAATTTTAGGAACATAGGGAGTTCAAAATATTTTCTGTTGGATCTCAGAAACTATGGAATTCTTTTTTTAAAGCTACTGAAAGGAGGTGTCCAGGATAGCCCAGCAAATCCATTACAGGTCTGGTCACTGCACTTTGCTCTGCCTGGACTTGGAGCAGTAAATGACAATGGTGGTGTGCTCTGCCCCAAGTATTCTCCCACTGCTACAGGACAGATCTCAAAAAAGGCAGGAAATTGATAAAAATCTTTCTATTACGCCCTTACTATAAGAGTTTTAGACTTATTGATAAAGCATGAATTTTGAGAATATTTTAAAAATACCTCAGAAACAGCAATAACACCCAAAAACTATTACGTTTTGTTTAAATAGTGTTTTTAATTGGAGCAGTTGAACTCCTTGCTGATAAGAATATGCAGTTAATACTTGCTAAAATATGTTTTTTAGAAAAGAAAATGAAACCAAGGACTAGGCTAATTTGTACAGAATGAGAAGATAATAGAAATGTTTATACTAAAAGAGGGCCTGATCCTTTTGGTTGTCCATGGTGTCACTTCCACTATTAATTCTGGCTTTTGTTCATTAAGTTGTCTTCTGAACTTGCAAATATTTAATTTTCTTCAATCCCCCAGCCACAGAAATCATGGTCTACAAGGACATGAATGTTCCTGTCTTGTCTTCATAAACACAGCTACCAGAACTATGTATTTGTTGGGGTTTGGGTTGAGTTTTTTTTAACATTTTGTGAGGAAAATGTTATCTAAATCTAACATCAAAACTCTGCAGTGTGTTAACAATCAAGTTTGTGGCTATGGGAACTGGCCACCAGTTTGTTTCACACTATGATGTAGTGTAGGACATGATAATGAAGCTTTAATCCAAAGAGTTTGTTTGCTTAAAATAAATGTAAATTTAGAGTATTTCTGTAGAGAGGTAAACTCATCCTGCTTGCCTATTTAAGGGTCTCAAAAAAATCCACATACACATCTAGTTTGGAACACTTTTTTTCTAAAACTTTCTCAGCATCTACTCAATCCAGAAGGGTGAGAATGGCAAGATATTCCTGAAGATGGTAGCTCTGGAGTTGTTGGCACTAATAAAGTGTGAAAGCTGAATTTATGGCTGAGGAATTTGCATATTGTCTTTTGGACACTGGAACAACAAAGTGTGGAAGAAACCTGAGGGATAAGAATTTCCTGGTCTCATTTCCCAAGACTGCTATTCCTCATCTTGACATGCTATCAAAATCATTTAATTATCAGTATTTTTTCTTGTCATTAAGTTACTGATGCTTCTATTATTTTTATTTCCAAAACCCTGAATGCCCACACACAGACCTCCCCTTCATGTGCACATTCTTTGCCAAATACTTGTATTGGATCATCTGCTCTCCTGCAAAACTTCTGGCTAATTACAGTCTCTGTTGAGTGCTCTCAAGTATGACAGAATCCCCAAAGAATCAATAGAAGTCTGCACACAAGGAGCAGAATTTGACTGCTTGGTTGATTTTCTACCAGGTTTGGTTTGGTTTTTATTTTGTTGCAGTTAGTGATACGTGTATACACAAGCAATTTATATTTGCAGTTGCTAAAACTCCCAGAACAATTCTGTAAAATATAGTGGTGTTTCCTGTGTTCCAGTGTATCTTTTGGTTATCATTCTGTGTTTGGTGCAGATAACAGGATTCAGCTCTGCCTTTCTCGGGAGCTCTTTGGTTTTGTTGCATTTTCAGGGTTAAAACCCTCACACAGTGCACCAAATGTGAGGTTTTGGACCTCTGGGTGCTTTAGGGCACCTACACGGTTGGGCTATATTTTTTTTTAAAAGCTAAGCAGTTCATAGTGGCTGTAAAGTTATTTATTACAGAAGCACATTAGTCTCAAAGGCAAAAACAAAGCAAAGCAATGGCAAAAGTACATGGCATAAAAGCAAGTGGCAAAAGCAATGGCATAAAGCAATGCCAAAATGTAGGTGGCAAAATGCAATGGCATGAAGCCATGGCATAGAGTACTAGCTTTCCTTAATGCATGTTCTTTTATAGAAACTTTTTAACAAGCTAAGATGCAAATTCAGACTACTACTTTTTAACTTATTAGAATTTTAGTTTCTTAGCATGCCAGGCTATGTATAGACTACACACGTGGCCTATTTTGTTTTAACTGAAAAATGTAAGCAATATTCTTTAACTCTATTATGTCTGAAGCTAGGTTCTTGGAGCCTCGAAGGAAACACTAGTATGTTTTTTAACTTTCACTAGAACATGTACTACTTACTAAAAGCACTTACAGCTTATTGCATTTACTTACTTACTTCATCTCTTCACTTACATTTACTATTTGCTCACTTACTCGCTTCCTTATGTTACAACTTAAATCTTCACCTCTACCTTATGTATGAGAGGCTTAACACACTTCAATCCCTGCACTCTGATCTTTTTCTGAAAGATCCAGAGACACTCCTGCCTTGCTGACTCCAACCCCTGCAGATGTGCTGAGGTGCCCGTGCAGGGCTGGCTGGGGTGAGCTGCTGGGGAAGGGGTGGTCAGCTCTTGCCATGGACACTGGGAACACCCAGCACATGCAGGCTTGGAATTTGGGATTTCAGCATGGAACACTGCTGGTCCTGCCTGCACACAGATCCTCACACCTCCACCTGGACACTGATTTGAGTCATGGTGCAGACCTGCTTCTGGAGCACCAATTATTATTAAAGGTGTGGGACCCATGGTTCCATGGGGAATGGTACAAACTTGTGGAAATCTATTTTTACTGGGGGAACTTGCAAGTGCTGCTGTGATTTTAGTGCCAGGCACATTGGTTGTCCAAGGACAGGCAGAATGTGTGAAATTCCATGTATATATATATATACATATATATATAATGATAAGTGTGTGTATTCATATCTGTATGTGTGTAACATTTTTATCCTGGAACTGGAACAGATTGTGAGCGTGTGGGTGGAGAGGAGGAATGGCAGTAACTGGAGGTACTCAAATGCTCAAACTGGACCAGGCTATTCCTGGGCAGGCTGCTCTGAGAGGAGGAGCACAAAGCAGACTGGACTGGCTGAGTGCCAGAGGGCCCCTCCAAGTGACATCATCCTGTGATTCTCTGAATTGTAACTGAAAGCAAGTCTAAATATGAAAGAAAGTGCAATTGTGTGGAAACTGAAAACTATTTCAGTCTACTTATCTTTCTGAAGCAGGAAGATGAATGAGGCAGACTGGGAAAATTGTGTGGGTGACCTGTCCAGGGAAATGAAATCTCCTCAGTTTTTGTTTTAAGAGGCTAAGTTGAGAACCATATCTCTCAGGTCTGCTGCTGACACTCTCAGTACGGTGAAATTTCCAAGTTCTCATTTTCCTGCTCCTTTCAAGTTCCAGAGACAGTGAGAAATTCAGCTCAGCAGCCCAGCAGGATGTGCATCCCCTGAGATTCCCTTGGCTGGCAGGTTACACATTTGTAGTGCAGGTACATTTGCAGTTACTACAAGGTTACACATTTGTAGTGCAGTAGTAGTTTTGATAGATGCACTGGCTATTAATGTGTGACTCCACTCACAGCAGCTGAGGGGACCTGCTCAGCTATTCACAAAGTTTCTGAGACCACTACAACTACATTTTATTAAACATTCCATTTCCCAATTATTGTTATGGAGGACACCTAATTTATAGCCAATTCTTAGCTCCCTCTCTGTCTGTAATATCTTTGATTAAACACTGTTTTTAAAAGATGACCCAATGGCAAATAATTCGTCTTTTTTTAAACTGCTAATTGTACATTCCTGAAGTAGAGCTGTGATTTTTCAGATGGACCATGTCTCTTCATGTCGTGCTAGAATGAGTCATTCTGTTTCTGAAGGTTTTATTTAACAGTTCACCTTTTCTTTTGTGTGGCTCCCGACAGTACCCCTCTACAGTTTTTATTCTGTCATTTGCTGATATGTGTCTGTGAAGATGCAAATACAGGGAAAAGTGAATTTGTCACTAATTCCTTATGTGAGAAGCAGTATCTTGAAAACACCTGAAAAATCTTTCCTTCACTCTGTTGCTTCAATTCTTCTTTCTGTACACATATTCATTTACACATATAAACACAAAGTATTTTAAAATGTTGTCTTTTCAACACACCACAGATGCCTGTGACTTTTTTTAACTTTTGCTATTTATCAGAGAAAACACTGCTACTCTTGTGAAAATACAAACTTATACCACTTACACCACCTCTAAAGAACTAAAAATGTCAAGGGGGCCATAAAAGGAAAATAACACAGTTTGTTTTGGAAATTGTTCCATGACAACTTCTGTAATCATTTTGACAAAAGTTCTGTAAACTGAAACCTTTGTACTTTTTCAATTGAACGAGCTCTGAAGGCACAATGCATCACTGGAAATAGAAATTAAAGACTTTCTTTTTATTCTCAGCAAGAAGCTCTGCACTCTGTGCCTCCAGAGTAAAGATGTTCTCTGAAACAAACAGAGAATTTCTGTGTGTGATGTATTATAATGTGTGCTGCTTCCTTGACTTTTTATCCTTTGTGCTGCTCTGGAAGCAAAACAGATCTGGCTTCTTTGCATACTAATAAACATTGCTGCTTGTAATTATTCAGTGGTTACAGTAGTACTCCTTTGAGATGAATCTTTGCTACATTATTTACTTTGTTTCAGTTTTTTGGAGCCTTTAGTTCCACTGTAAAACAAGGTTTTATTTTCGTTGTGATGTTTATTACCTCAGTATTTTTTCCATCTGTAAGGCAAGGATTGGAGCAGCTGTTTAGGACCTGATTCTCTGAAAACAAAAGTCATTTTACAGTGTTGTGATTTTTAAAAATTGTACTCCTGCTATAAAAAAATTCCTTTGGGTGTTCTCTTCTATGGTTTTAGTAGAAGTCAAAGATCAACCTCTACACCACTCTTGATCAGAGTGCAGAAACTTCTCATGAGTTGCCATAAATGATCAGATAAATGATATTTATTTTATGTGATGGAAGATGCGTAATATTTATAATTTTGGTTTTGGTAAGCATCCCATGTTTTACTACATCTGTGATCCTTTCTATGACTTTTGCCAAGTTTTCATTTGACAAAGTCAAAAATACACCTGATTACAAAAATCTCATTTCAGTTCAAGTTAATTTCTTTGAACATATGGTACCAGTTAAAGTCTCAAACAGGTACAGAAATAAAAAGAAAGCTAAACAAGTAGATCATTTAAAAATAAACACCTGTAATAGAGGAAAACTTCAAATTGTATTCTTTACATCAAATCGTGACCAAAGCAGTTTATTGATTTATTTAACAACATGTAATTAACTGGCAATCAGGGAATTAGGCATTCAGACAGAATCAGCCATTCTCTAGATAAGCCACAATAGCTGACATTTATATTATTATGGAGCTATAAATTTCTAAGCCCTTCTGTAAGTAATCCCTGCGAGTTTCTGTTTTCCCTCCACACTTGCCCTGTTTTGCAGCCTCCCTGTGGCTCCAGCCCAGCTCCCCATTGATGGCTCCTGGTGCTTCTTGTGCTGCTGGGGTCACTTCTGGCAGATATCCAAATATCCCACACATCACCTGGCACCCTCCTCTCTCTCCCCTTTGGTACAGATTTTCCTGTTTCTTGGATATCACTTTTCCAGCTTTGCTTTTTCCCTTTATCACTGTTTAATCAGCAAAGGGCCTTTGGCTTTAGCACTATCAGGGGTGTGGTTACTGCCCTAGAGAGAGAGACAGCAAGAGCAGCAGCACACAGGGACCTCTTTAGGGAAAAAGGCCACTTTAGTGAATGGACAGCTTGTATTTAAAGCATGTTACATGGAGCTAGGACAGGACAGCAGCTCATTGGATAACTGGGAAAACATCCATGAGACCTCAGGATGTGTCCCACAAGAAAAACACCAGTGTTAATCTTTATTATGAATTCCACTCTGTTTTTCACCAGATTCCATCCTGTTCTGACCATATTATCACCCTGGGAGAGTTCCTCCCTGTCTGAAGCTACAACCAGCTCATCAGTCTGGGGATGGAGCTGAGAGGCAGCAGAAATCCAGGCCTGAGAGAGAATTAAAGAATTCTCAAGCTGTAATTTTCTAACTCTCTAAATGTGTCTGTCCACACAGGGGGACAGTTTAGGGGCTTTGGGTTTTGTTTCTCCTCAGCTGTTGTGCAGCCCTGTGCTGAGAGGGACCCACACTGATTCCCCTAGAGAGCAGCAGGAAGATGGCTCAGGGAGGGAGAAGAGTTTGGGTTCACTCCTCACCCCTTTGCTGCTGTGCTCATCTTGAATTTTCACTTTACACAGGAGCTGACACCTGCAGGAGCCTCTTCTGGGTTAACTTCTAAGTTACCTGTTCTTCTTTTTATTGGAGATTACATTTCTTTTAATGAAGATAAATGCATGGAAGGCAGTGACAGGGTGAGAACAGCATTCAGCTGAGGAGTCAGATCAGCTCCATCAACATCTTTCATCTGCTTTTGGTGCTCTCCTTTCTGTGTGCTGTCCTCCTGAATAGACCCTGGGATGCAAACAATTGCTGATCATGCTGCTGGCTCTGATAACATAACTCATAATGTTGCCCTAATTACTTACATTATAAAACTGTCAGGTCTGGAACATTTGGTCTCTCAAGGCAGCTCTCCAATTAATCTTTCCCTTTTTTATTAGAGATCTTGTTATGTGATTGTCTTTTGGGGAGGAATTAGAAGGTTTTATATTATAGTGGTGGGTGTTTTTTTTTTTTTTTTAAAGCTTTCACTGATAATAGAGGAAGAAGACTTCAGTGTTACCCTTTTTCTTATAGTTTTTATTGCAGCATCTGAAAGAATGCTGTCTTTACTATTAATGCCCAGCTGCTGAGGGAAAAATCATAGAAAAAGTCAGGTTTGAAGGGACCTTGAAAGATCATCTAGTTCAAGAAAAGGAGCCTTTTAAGCACCCTGTCCAGTCATGTTTCAAAAAGCCTCCAGTGATGGGGATTCTGCCACTTCCATGGGGAGGTTGTCTCAGAGCTTCCTTGTTTTCACTATGAAAAAAAAATCATTTATAAAGGCGAAACTTCTCCTGGTCCAACCTGTACCTGTTGCTCCTTGTGATCAAAATGTAGCTCCTTGTGCAGGCAGAGCCTCCATCCCCTCTGGAGCTGCCTGTTCAGTCTGAACATGTGAGCTGGTCACAGGGAAAAAGGGCTGCTTCAATCTACCCAAAATAACATCATTTTCACCACTCTTCAGCCCAGAGAGTGTGAGAGCTAACATGTCCATTTGCATGAGGAATTCTGTTTGGTGGCACTCTCTTCCCTCCCCTGAACAAGGCAAATTCACCCCTGATTAAAGCAGAGGGTGAAGGTTCAGATCCTGAAAGAGGTTGGTGCTGCTGTTCCTTTTATTTCATATAAAATGGGAGGATCACGTTTAAATCTCTGCTTAATTCAAAGTACAGATTTGAACCAAGGTCTTTGATTTCTAAAATTATGCACCTACATTATTACAGTATAATCTCTCCCCATCTTTCTAGAAGTAAATGCTTAATTTTTCTTCTAAACAATTAAATTGTTTACTGAAAAATAAGCTAGCAGCTCATTGTGCTTTATTCAGCTAAGCCACTAAAATAAAAAGTTAGCTTTCTCTCTTTAGATCTAATTCAGTGATTTTTAAACTATTTTATAAAACATAATGGTTCTGATATTATCTACTTGTTAAATAGAGGTTAAAGACTGATCAATGTTTTTTCTACTCTGAAAGTCTTGATACTCTTAAAATTAGCTTTCAGAAAAAAAATTAAATCCTGTCTCCCTCACAGAATGACACTACTAGGGTTTTTCTCTGTCTATAAATCTGGAGATATAAAAGATGACAATGATAAAAATGCGATGTAGATTCAAGAATCTGTCTGCAATATACTGTCCTTTTGTTCAGTGCAGCTCTAATGCTTTCATTCACCTTGTTTGTAACTATTTCCTTTATAAATTATCATAAAGCTGAAAAGGTGGGCTATTTTTTAGGCTTAACATAACCAGTACTGCCTTATTTCAAAATCTAATACAATTATGAGCACACCGTAACTTTTGGATGATTAAATTGCAAATTGTGGGTGTCCACGAGGCAAGCAGATATATTAAATTTGTTCACCTTCATAACTCATCCTCACACACACTGGATATTTTTCAGGATCACGCCAAGCTGTGCTTGTTCTGCCTGAGGTACATTCTCCAGTATTTATGGTTTATCAGATGTATAGGAGATCTTCTTCAAGGAGATACTCATACATCATTTGAACTTCAGTAGTTATTACATTGTTTTAATGGAAAAATGTTATAAATGAATGAGTTTTATTCTCTCTGAGACATTTGTATTTTTGAACATGACTTTCTCGATGATGTTATTTTTTTCCTTCTATGAGAACATGAACTTCTTGTTTATTGCTCACTGATTTTATAAACATATCTCCTTTTCTCCTTGGAGAGCTATAAAGAAAAAAAGGTCAGCAAGCAGAAGCTAAGTAATCTGAGTGTGGTTTTACAGAAGTTTTGTGGAGTAAACGTGACACCTGTTAAAAAGCTAAAATCAAAGTAATCAAGACAAACACTTTCCCTCCTATTTGCATTGTATTTGAATGAGGAATATAATCTACAAAGAAATATTTAAAAGTGATCTTTTGATTTACAGCTGTAAACTAAGGGATATCTGACTTAATGCACGTGGAAAATACCTGCAGTTGCTATGAGCTTAGACTGTGAGCTCATCAAATAAAAACACTGAATCTTCTTATCTTGCAAACAGACCCAAGATCCCTGGGCAGCAGGTGTTGTAGTGTTTGTGGATGGAGCTGAGAGCTTTTTTCCTGTAATTTGCTGCAGAATTCTGCTGTGATACTGACAGCAGCTGAGTGGCAATGCTGCAGGTGCCAGGCTCACATTTGTCCCCATCTCCTTCTCCATCACTGTCATGTTTGTGATTGCTGACCAGCCCTGTGCCAGGCAGCAGCCCTTAGGTTCTCATGCTGTCAGTACATTGCTTTTCCTGCAGGATATCCTCCTGCATGTGGCTCGTCTGGGACTGCTGACACCAGAGCTCAGCTCCCTCAGTGGCACTGCAGAGCTGGGGAGGAATGTTCTGTGCCACAGTGGCATCTCCTGAGCCATGAAGATCACTGTGCTCCTCTCCCACGGCATTCCTGGACTGGGAAGGGCTAAAGAAGGCTTGGGGGATTGCAGGCTTTTGGCAAGAGCTGTGACAGTGATGCCTTAGGATTTAGTTTTTTATTTTTCAGATCCTGTACTGCTTTAGTGTATAACTCTAAAACTCCATGGCCTGCCAGCTGCTGCTCTCCCATTTTATTCAGACAAAACAATTCCTCTCCAGGCCTGAAACTCAAGGACACCTCACAGTTTCAAGTTCTGAAACAACAGTGAATTGGAGGGGAGCAAACTGGGGGTAAATGACTTCATTACCTGAAGCTGTAATTGGAGGATTAACCCCTGATGTGTAAATGGACCAAATTCATAATTGTGTGAGAAACTGATGACCATTGTCCATCTTGGGTGTGGCCCCTGGGAGGCTCCTGATGCCCAGGGTGAATCTGTTGAAGGCCTTTAATAAATACCTGCTTTTACTCTAATCTTGCCCAGCCTCTGTTCCAGGCAGCCAAGGCATCAACACAGACAGGTTTATTTCTGCATGCAATTTGGGAAACCATTGTGTAGTGCAACAACAGGGGGAAAAAAAACCCTAAATGCACAATAAAGCACCTTTTTTAAACCACTCAAATCTGCAGTAGTTCTCCCAGGGAGTGCTGTTTGGATTAGAAATGTTGATAGCAGAGAGAACCAGGAGTGTCCACAGAGTGCTTGGACCTAGCAGAAGTGGGAATTGAGAGATCCTGAGATTATTTGCACATGAATTGGAGCCGCTGTGTCTCCACTTATTGGGACAGAAATAGGTCCAAGCAGTGCTGGGCTTGTTCCTCTCCTGTCACAGGTGGAAGAGGTGAGGACATTCTGGATGTCTTCTCCAGAGACCTTGATATTTGCTTTTTTTCATTTATCTTTTCTATGATTGCACTGGATAATATTGCAAAGTTGTATAAAATTAAAATTAAGTTTGAAATAGGGTTTGTTAATTACAGTATTTAACTGTTGTGGTTATTGTTTCCTAAGAGATTAATGAGGTGAATTATTGTCACATAATTAAACTACAGTATATCTAATCTCTTCCATACCCTTGTGGTTTACTGTTATTCAAGTATCACTCGAAGGTTAATTTCACTTAGCTGATATATATTTGACTTTGGCAATACAGTTTATATCAAAATATGTTTTTAAGTCTATTTGAAAGCCATTAGGTAGCAGCTTTGCCAAAATTATCACTTTAAGCTTTACAAGTGAAGGTAAGGACATAAGAACCAGTTAAATCAGCAGAGTCACATACAGATACTAATTCAAAATTCATCTCCTCAAATGTTTTTGACTGGAGCCTTTTCCTAGAAGCAAGGAATTCCTCAATTCCTGCTCAGATCAGCTCACTGGCTGTTTGCTGGGGTACTTGGGCAGGAAATCCTTTTGTCTTGCCACACAAAAATTAGGAACATGCAGTAAGATCTTTGTAGGAAAAGACAAAACTACAGAGTTATCAAAAGATGCCTTTTCTCCCAGAGAGACAGATTTTTTATATACTTCCAATTTTTTAAATCTCCAAACTGAACCTTTTTCCTCCTTGTATCTCACTCAGCATCATTTTAATTCACTATTCCTGATTTATTCTCATGTTGGATCTATTTAAGAGATGGGTATTCTATGTATTATACTACAATAGAAAAGCTGCTCTTCTTTCCTTGTATTAGTCATAGCTTTTTACATAAATTTTTTGCTTTCTCTTCAGTAATCTTTAGAAACTACCTACTCTGTAACTCTGTAATTTCCCCTAAATTATGATGCCAAAGATTTGAATCTACTATATTCTCTCATTTCTCTCACATCCCATCCTTGCATAATGTGGAAAAAATTAAAATTATTTTCATAAAATTATAGCTAAGTGTAGAATCAACCCCAAAACGGGACATTTTAGGAACATAAGAATTCAATGGCATGGAATTTAATAGTTTTGGTATTCATCTGTGGTACAGAAGCTAAAGCAGTAAGTGGTTACAATTTTGAATCCAGAGATTGTCTCTCTTCTGAACAGAATCCACAAATCTTTGATGAACCCTTTTAAAATAATCTTTAAAAATAAAATACAACATTGTTGAACATTTAATCTAAGCTGTATTTTATTTTTAGAGACTTATCAGCCAATATGGAAACAGTGAAATCACTCAGTAACTTTCTTAGTTATGACTCTCTTAAAAGACATTCCATTTTGCATTTCTAGAATAATTTCCTCTCCTCTAAACTTTTCACTATAAATACCCCACAATTTGTTTAATTTTCCTCTGTAGTGAGTTAGAAGAGGATCCTTTGTGTCAGGCACAAGACATTCCAGTTTTTCCCAGTTTTTCCCTCTTGCATGTTTTCTTTGTGGTCCCTTTCCAGTGCTGTGGAATTCCTTGGGGTGCCTGCTCATGTGTGCCATGGATAAGGCTATAAACCACAATTTTCCAACTCTGAATTTGGTTGCTCCTTCTCCCCTGCTTCTGTTGCCTCAGAAATTGTGCCACCAGCACATGGAACAGTTCTGAACACAGCATGCTAAGGTCAGGGCTCCAGAAATGCTGGAGCTCCAGCTCCCCTGTGCACTGCACAGCTGGCCAGATGCTGTGCTGCATCTTTGAATCCACTGGAATTTGTTTTGTCAGTTCTTTGCAAACATGTTCACCTCCTTTCCAATCCATCTGCTCTGCTGCACTACCACATGCTTTTCTGAGTTGCAGATAAATTGTCCATTGCATTGGGATTGTCTCCAGGTAAGTAACATATGAAAGGAATTCAGGTCGAGCTCTCTGCCAGGGCCTCCTTTTTCTCTCTATTCAGCCTCCTATCATGGTCCTCTAAGTCAGGCATTTCTAAATCTGGCTTCATAATTTTCTGTCTTCTGCATAGCTGAGTGCAGGATAAGAAGCTTGGGCTTTCTATGATCTTGGAGCCTTTTAAAGTAAAAAGAATTATATTAACTGCTACTCTAGTTCTCAAATACTCCCTTCCTTCCTTCAAGAGTTATCACAAATCCTGCCGAGGGCTTTCCTTTTCCCCTTACCATTTTTCTACTGATTTCTCAGTTGTAATTCAACTAGGCCTGGAGCTTTGGCAATGTTTAATAGTTATAATTGCCTAATTAAGGTATCAGCTCTAGTAGACCAGAAGCCTTCTTTCTCCTCTGTCTTTCCAGTTTTTGGGAATGTGTTCAGATTCTCCTCCTTTGAGTATTCATTATGAGCTGTCTATAAAGATATGAGTAATCTGTCTCTTTATTTTTAAAACTGCTTTGCTTGAAGATACTGCTCCCATTCCTGTCAGGCTACAAGTAGGTGAACAAAAAAACCCCACAGTTACACAGAAAAAATGGTATTACTGTGTAACAGTGGAAATCTGTCTTTTTCTTTGCTTTTCAGGAAAAATATAAACTGTGCAATAACGGCATGTGTGCATGAGAGAGGAAAGGAGACACTTAGGGGCTGAGTGTAACCTGTGGTGATAAGAAGGGGTAGAGATAATTAAAGTTAATTGGCAAAAAATGAACTCAAATCCTGCCAGGTGAGCCTGTGACAGTCACTGGTGGGTGATTGCTCTGTCTTTGCTCCTGCCTGGGGGTTTTTTCTCTCCAGCTTTTCCCACTCCTTCCCCTGTGCCATGGGGGGCCAGGGCACTGTCCAGCAGCTGGGTGGGGGCCAGCCCAGCCCAAGCCTGGAGCTCAGTGTTAAACTGGGAGTGCCAGTGTGGGACCCTGCCCTGCCCCTGGGGACCTGCAGCTCTGGGGCACCTATTTACAGAAATGGGATGTGTGCTCCTTATCCACCACCAGGGTCCATCTCCTGGGCCAAAAGGGACCTGGTGACATGGACCTGTACAAGACAGTGCAGCTTTAGAGTTTCTGAGTGTGCTGAATGTATGCTCAGCTATTTAAAATGTTGCTATGATTATTATATTTACATAGTTCTTCTCGATTCTTGGAGAGTTATTCAAACTTGACTGCACAAAAATGATCCAAACCAGTATTTGAAAAACTGTTTTAAGCTGAGCTGTCCTAGCTCAGGAGGGGTTTGTCCTCTAGATTTCTCCTACAGCTAGAGAATTAAAACAATTTCCTTGCAGATCCTGGGAGGATTTCTTCAGTCTGTAATGAAGCATGTAGGGGTTGTGTATCGCAAAGGAATTTCTTGCAGAATTCCCTGAAAGCACAACAGCCAGTGGCAAAGGCAGGGGAGGGAACTGCTCCCCTGTACATTTTGTTTTTTGTGTCTGTAAATCTTGTTATTTGACTTCAATTTATCTTCACATCTATTCCAGTAAATATCATATTTCATTTCAGAGAGGATGCTTAACATTTAATAGAGGATTTGTACTCTTTTCCTTCTTTTGCCCTTCTACAGATATTTAGATGTTTCCTTTGTAGGAGAAAAAATGTCATTGAGCCCTGTGTCATTTCACATGTGACACTTGGGTGTGTGACACTGCCACCTCCTGCATTACACTGATGGAGATAAATTCTGCCAAAATTACCCTGACATCACTTAGCTCTGGTAATTGTCCAGTACAGGAACAGTAACAATTTCTGGCATGTAGAGAGGGTGAGTATGAGTTTCAGAGTGTCAAATTCAGTACAATTTTTGCAGCAGTACTGTTTTCTAGCTCCTGATGTTATAGTTAAGATGAGGGAAATGCACTATTTTGGAAACAAGGATGTGGACTGCATGGACACCATCTCTAAACAATGCAAAGAGAATAAAGCTTAGTGGTACAAAACAGTGGAATTTGAGGCGAAAAGAATTTTCAGGTAGAAATCAGGATCTCATAAAATTAAAATGGTGGAAGGGGAGGGTCCTAACTTCATCACTTCTGTTCTGGACAGAAGTGCTGGACTGGAAATCTCTGGAGGAGTAATGTTGCCTTTCTAGGAGGAGGAGTGGGGCCAAAAATGAGGATGGGCCTGATTATGGGAGGGGACTGCTGGCAAAGCAGTGACACTGGGGAGCAAGGTGCAGGGATAGCTGGGCATTACAGCCCTGCTGCTGCTTCAGGGACAATATTAATGTGCCTGCTTTTAATCATGTGCCTGAGAGGGATAGAGGAGACTTGAGGAAATTCAGCTGTGTTTGCACAGGGACTGAGATTTTATTGCCTGGCTGGGGCCTCCCTTTCAAGCCAGAGGGAAAAGTGGGAGCTCTGCAAGAGGAAGAGGAGGGTAGGGGATGAGGGTCACAGGGCAGGTACAAAGAGGGATGATTCCACTGATATTACCCCAGCCTGTGGTCACTAATTGCCAGTGGGTGGTGATGGATAACAACACTGGAGGCACAGTTTGCTGATGTTGCTGAGCAGGACAGGACACAGCTTCCCATTGTGACTGTGCTGCCATTCACTGCCCTGGCTCTCAGGATGCAGTCTGTGCTCCCATGAGCTGGACAGTGATTCCAGCAGCAAGAAGCAGGAGCAAGGCTTTAACTCAGCCACACCTGCCTTATTCTCAGTGTTTTCCAAAGGCTCTGTCAGTTCTGCTCCAAACAGATCAGAGCTTTCTGTGTGGAGGATCCTTGTGGCTGGCAGGCAAGAACCATGGCCAAGCAGCCAGAAAACCAGGGCAGAGTCACTCTTCACACACTGCTTCCTCTTTTCCCTTTAATGTTTCTCTAAACACAGCTACAAGAGGTGTACATGGATACAGCATCTCTGTTTTTCAGTGCCACAGTAGTTAATTATAGTATTTGTAAATGTTTCACAGGAAAAATACTCACCACAACAGTTGGTAACTTAAGAAACACTTAAAATAATAAATTAAAATAATAGTCTTCAAAAATGTTCTCAACCAAACGTTACATTTGGAAGAGATGCATCTTGCCCATAGAACAAAAATGTTATCCTGGTCTCATCAGACACAGGCATTTTTCCTTTTTTCAACATTTGTTGGGTAATCAATGTTCTTGTTTGCTGCTTATCTGCTTCTTAAATTTTAACAAATAATTCTGCTTGTAATTGTGACACTTCCTGATTTTGTAAAAATTGGCACCTGCTGTGTGTAGGATAATAGCACAATTCAACATGTACTGTGGGAAGAACTGATTTGCTGCTCATTTTACCTGGAAATATCTGAATTTATAAGTGGAGTTACTCTGTTGAAACACACAATTACTGGGGATGTAGGTAAGCGGGAGTAGAGATTTTTACTTGTGTAACAAGAAGAAAACCCCAAATATATGTGATTTTCTTTGTTATGGATGCAGAAAAATATCATAAATTAATGTGACCCCAAAAAAGTGGCTGTCTAGATTTTATCTGTGATGTCCATTGGTTGTAATGAAGCTGGGGAAAGATTTCTGAGCAAATACAAATAGTCACTTTTCACCTGCAATGAAATTTGACCCTTAGAAGAAAGAAAATGAATCTGTGGCTGCTACTCATCTCATAGCAGATGAATGCAGCTTTGGTGTTCTGGAGGCACACAGTGCACCATGCTTCCTTCTTCCCAAAACAAGGGGAGATCCCGAATTTATTGATCTGACATTTGGCAGAGTTCTTGAAGGCCAGGAGCAGAAAAGGATGAGAGTTAATTATTACTGTAGTTCTGGGGCTGATGTCTGTGGTGGTGTAGTTGGATGTACAATATAAAATTCTGTCCTGGTTATCCCGGTGTGCTTGGGGCGGGGGGAGCTGTCCCCTTCCTCCAGGACACAGTGTGGTCATCCTCATGGGGACCTGCTGCAGCCACAGAGCCCCAAACTCAAAACTCACCAGCTCCCTAATAAAGTCAGAGACAGCACTGAGAGGGGAAAAGGGGATCCTTTCACTTCCTTTTGCTCTTTGGAAAAGGAACAAGGGAAGGCTGTTCTCTGCTGGCTTTCTGTGAGCCCAGGGCTGAGTCCAACAGCTGGAGCAGAGCCTCTGCAGGCACTCGATCCTGAGGAAAGGGGATTTCCTTACCTGGACTGCTCCAGGGGCTGTAGGGATGAGCTGGGATCCTGTCTGACCCCACAGGAATTGTTGATCTGGGATTCTGTCTGACCCCACAGGAATTGTTGATCTGGGATTCTGTCTGACCCCCCAGGAATTGGTGATCTGGGATTCTGTCTGACCCCACAGGAATTGTTGATCTGGGATTCTGTCTGACCCCACAGGAATTGTTGATCTGGGATGCTGTCTGATCCCACAGGAACTGTTGATGTGGGATGCTGTTTGATCCCACAGGAACTGTTGATGTGGGATGCTGTCTGACCCCCAGCAGTCACTCTCTGGTGCCCATGCCCAGCTCATGCCCAGGCTCTGCAGTTCCCAGGTGCAGTTCCTCTGCAGAGCAGAGGTTTGGCTTTGCTGAGCAGTGCTCAGGACAGGGGAGATGAGGGCAGAGCTTTGCCAGCAAAGTGAACAACAAAACCTCAGCAACTTTAGTTGTTGCATATTTACTGTTTATCTGCCTGAGACCCAGGCAAATTAACAGCAGTCATCTCATTTTTGTTTCTTACAGATTATTCTCCTGTGACTTTTAATTAAAACTTCCCTTAGGCACAGAAGAACCATCGGTGATTTTTTTTTCTGGACTCTCTCAGCTTTAATTACCTTTTAAGATTTGAAATAAGCCTTATGTTTGCACCAGATCATGTTTACTACAGAAGGAAGTGGCAAAGGGATCAGCAGGGATATTTTCTATAAAATCAAAATTTCATGTTAAATATATTTCAAATATAGTCGAGTAAACATTCCCTTCCCCCTCCTAAAAACCCTATAGCCAGGTTTAATAGTCTTTCATGTATTTTAGACTGAATAACTTGTGTTGAATCTTCCATCCCTGCACTATTCAATTTTTACTGGGAATATGATTACATTGAAATGAGACTCCATCGGAGAAATAAGATATTGGATGGGCAGTAGACCAAGGCAAATTTCTGACAGTTTGCATAAATGTTTTTCCACCCATAATAGCAGCTCCAGAACTTAAGCAGAAGAGCTAACCTGTCAGAATGCAATTTCCATTCACTGCTGCTCCAAACACCTTGTTTGCCAGAGATTCATCCCGTTTGTTTTGTGTTTACCTGCAAATAAATTTGATATAAAAAGAGCTCAAATGGGTATAATGTCATTCCAGCTGGAGAGAGGGGAGGTTATTAGTCACTAATAGGTGTGTAAATATGGGGCACAATGTATTCACACACTGCTGAGGCATGTCAGAGCCAGAGGAAGTGGGAGCAGGGGGAGTTAATGGGATGAGCTCCCCAGGACAGCAGCAGGGAGCAGGCAGCCTGGGCTGGAGTGTGAGCACAGATGAATAAAATAGTCCTAATAATTCCCTGTCATTCTGGAGAACTGCTGGCAGGCCTGGTAAAATCAGTTGCATTGCAGCAGGCCTTAGAATAGGGATAAAAGTGTAATGCTGAGAAGATGAAATATTTTTGGGAAGCATCTTTGGACTGAGGAGAGCCCCCTTATGCTTTCCATAGCAGTGGGTTCCTTGGCAGAGAGACTCTGCAGGAGGGGAGGGACAGCTCAAGGTGTATTTTATTAATTTTATTAATTTTAGGACAGCTCAAGGTGTGTTTTATTCAAGGTTTTGGGGTGTCTGTATCCAGGCACTAAAAGTATTTGTATGTGTACACATATTTTTCCAGGTGGCACAATGCAGGTTCACCCCAGCTCATCAGTATGAACTGTACAGCTGAAGAGGCATTTTCTCATTTTGCTTTTTTGTATTGAACTAAAGAAATCTCTGAGGGTAATAAGGTCTTCCATTGCCTTATTGAATTGATGATATTTTGGTGGCTGTTGTTAATCAGATGATAATATTACTGTTGGTTCAGCCTCATTTTTTTTTTTTTTTTATATATCATTGACTGGCTGGCTGGTTGCTTCATGTGCTTTTCAGACAAACAGGAAATAGACTTAGAAAAAAATAAAATTAGCTTTTCTTTCATTTACTTACTTCTGGAATGGTATATTTGCCCCAAATCCCCAAATAACAGGCTTAAGTTTTGCTTTTCAGGTATTTTAGCCATTGTGGAACTGCATAGGCAAGTAACATTTCTGGACTCAAAAATGGACTTGATTTGAAATTATCTTTTTCTGCTTCTGTAGAATGGGCATTCTGCACACAAATTGGTTTTTCACAGATGAATATTCTGTGCATTTAATTTACATTCTGCATATGGCTGTGTGCAGCAGAGCTATTTAGCATAAAGAAAAGATGAAGAGGAAGAATGGAAGAAATAGTTTTAAAATTAATGGTATAAAGTTAAGTGGTGTGCTCCTGTTTACCCTTGCTAACAATATAACAAGCCAAGGACATTCATCAAGAAGAAAAGCCGTAATTAATTAAGTGAAATATGATGCAATGCACAATTAACATGTGTTACAGCATGTCAGTAGACTCATGCCAATAAAATAGTAATGTCAGCTAAAGGATTTGACATTTATGTGGATAATAAAATATTGATAGTTAAATTAGGGGTTTTTTTAGTAGTTTTCTGAAAGAAACTCTTTGGCTTAAAAACTTATAGCAGATATCATTAGGAAAAGCCATCACCTGCAGGCAGTTCCATAAGAATTCAGTGGGAGTCAGGCAGTAAAACACCTTATGAAACAATCTGGATTAACTCACTGGACTCTCCCATTGTAGAAATTGTACAAAAAATTATCTCTCATTTGTAGAATTTTTTTCTGTGTTTAACAGCTTCTTCCTTTGTATTTAATCATCTCCTTGGGTTCTTACAAATGATCTCTCCATCTGAGTAAATGGCATCACCTCAGTCCTGTGCAGTGTTCTCCCCATCCCATTTGCTTCTCTTGTGCTGTGTGCACATCTCACTGCACCTTTCACTGAGGGAACCTGGACATGGAGCTTCTTGGATTCTGTGAGACACAATAAACTGTGTCCCCACCTTATTTTATTCATGCCAGACAAACTGGAGGTGTAAAGGTTGTGAAATTGGTGATAGCCTGCAGGAAAGCTTGAAGAGTAGGGCTACATTTTCTCTCTTCTTAACTGTATTATGATTGCTTAAGGGAAAAACATCACATGAAAATCACATTTCTGTCATAAAATCTTGGACTTATTATTTCTACAAATAAGCTTAAGATTAATGAAACTGAAAGCAGCAATCTTGCACTTATTAGGGCTGCAAATAACCTTAAGGTTGATGAAAATAAAAGGAGCTGGTCAGTTCAAAAAGGCTTTTTCCCCCTATTTTGTCTCCATTTTGGTTAGACTGCACAACCAGGGGTACTTTCTGAAGCATTTTTCTATATTAAAGGAGAAACTCAGAGGAAAGGCTTTTAAGAATATCCACAGGTGAACAGATGGAGACTCTTCTGTCTTTCTGTAGCACTTTTTCAAGGGAATTTTAGGCTAGAATTTTCTAACCACCCGTTCTTTGACGCATCAAGATAAATCACAGGCATGTTCCCCTAAAGCTTCCGATGGGAGCTCCAGCCTACCTTGAAATTCTCCACTGGAATAATTTGTAGGAATCGGGGTCAGGGAATTGATTTGCTCGAAAGCAGTTTATTTCAATTTGAATATTTTGCAATGATGCTGGGCACCTCGGTGGTGTGCCTGAAGCAAGATGATCCTGTTACCATGGTTTCAGGCTGAGATTTGGGTTACTATGGTGTCAGCCTTTCCTTCTTGCTATGCAGGAAAGTAGAGTGTGACCTGGGCAAGGTCATGGAGACTTAAATCCTCCAAGAGGCTAAGCTGGAGCAACAAAATGAGTCCCTGCAGAGAAGGGCTTTGAGGCAGCTGGGGCCTGAAGGAGAAACTCAAGTCCTGCGTGTGCTTTCTTGGGAAGTGCTGGGGTCCAGCCCGGGACATCAGCATTCCCACTGGAGACAGGGCCTGGCAGTCCACTGCAAATCCCAGCAGGTTTGAGCAGGATTCACCTCCAGCCATCAGAGGGGAGTGCTCCTGTCTCCAGGAGCTCTGCTGGTTCCATCCCTGCCCTGCAGACAGGCAGCAGAACTGCAGTGTTCCCATTCCAAACGGGATGTGGGTGAGGACACAGCCCCTGGAGGCAGAGCTGTCACCATGGACATGGGATTGTTGCCTTTCTGCTTTCCTTTGTCATTTTGATTGTTCCCAGTACCAAATGTGGGTTTTCATTTTTAATGCTGTTTTTTGCCAAACAAGCTGACCTTTCATTTCACTGCAATAAATGAACTCCCCGTATTTTTATAAATTAATTCCCTGTGTTTTGTTCTAGCTGTCTTAAGCAGTTTATAAAGCTTGGGTTTTTCTGCTTAATTTTTATATCTTTGTGTCTAGATAAATTGACCCAGTGCTCAGAAATGAAGTGGTTTAAAGGGCTGGCACACTGTAGTGTGGGGTGCTGCTCAAACTGGGAACAGGTTGCAGGGATTGGATCATGGCAAGCCAAAAGAATCCCTCAGAGTTTTTTTCTTAGAGAAAGCAGCAGCATGCATAGGAAACCCAGGCTGGATCCCAGCACACAGGTTGGGATTAAGCGCTGTCTGCTCAGCACCAAGAAAAAAACCCAAATTTGAGTCACTGCTGTTCTCCAGGCCCAGAGAACCTTGCAGCAAACATTTAGACAGTGAGAGGAACTCCTCACTATTTGGTTAATGGACCTGTTACTACTGGGCTCTTCTTCATTGCTAAGTATATTTGGGTTTGGTTTTCCTTCCTTCAAATAGGGTTTTTAATTTTGCATCCTGAGATTCAAGTATGTAAATTCCACTTAAGTCTTCTTCTAGCTTCTTAAATCCTGCTGCAGTATTTGCCTTTTGAGGTTTGATTTTGGCTTTCTCTCTGTAATCTAGAGATAGAGTTACATCAGAGGGCTGCTCCAAGGATGATATCACAGCATTCTGATGCCATGGTAATAGATGCAGACTCAGCCTCATATCTCTTGATTGCACCCAGAGAAGTGCCAATTTATCTATTTCATCACAGTGAAGCAGCTCTTCCCTCCTGAGTGTACAGTTCTTCTGAGTGTTATTCCCAAGTAATAACATTATCTCTCAGCTTATACCTGGAGGGGAATTATGTGAAGTAGCAGTGTAGTATAATTATTTCAGTGAAAAGCTGCAGCCCTGACCAAAACAAACAAAAAAGCAGCTCAGTTCTAGTTCCACACACACACAAACAGGTACAATAATCAGGGGCACAGCAGTGATTTTCATTATTCTAAATCAGTCTGACTGGAAGTGATCAGAATGGCACTTTGGAATGCATTAAGGGCATTGCTCCTGAAGGAAACTGTGTTACTTGGAATGAAACAAATATTTAATGTTTCTGGTTTCTCTCTCTTGTCTCACCTTGTTTCCTTGCAGACTTGCACCTGCAGTTCTCCCATGTTTCTCAGGGCTGCTGGGCCACATCTCTTCTTCAGCCCCATTCTGGGTGTTATCATTTGGAAGTACAGAAATGGAACAAAAGAATCCAGGGAAGTCTAGTACTGCAAATCAACTGCTCCTTAATGCTTTGTTTCTTCCCAACACATGCACAGGGACAGCATCCTGCCATGGGATCAATGGTGTTACTCAAGAAGAGGGCATTTGTAGAATTATTCTTTGCTTTCAGAATCTTGGCCATCATTCCACTTTACTCTTTGCTTTCCTGTGTGCTAACCCCCTGTTTTTAGTGCATTTTGGATTTTATATTTGCATTTTTGATGCCCTGAGGATCCTGCTCTGAGAAAGGAAAGTGTAGAGGTAGCAGGAGTGAGACAGCCCTGACTGATGCTTGTGCTGGGTTTTTTATTCTGCTGGCACCTACTGGGGGCAATCAAACCCTGGAGTTGTCTTAGGGGGTACCCAAGTCTGGGCTGCCCACAGAATTTATTTTGTCTGGGCAGTGTTTAGGGGCTTTTCTCAAGGCTCAGCTCACAGCAGGGTCTGGATGTAAAGATGGGGGAGGATAATGTTGAGAAACAGCTGTGTGAATATGAATTTTGTTTTCTCTGAAAAAGGAAGATTGTTTCCTGACAAATCAGAGGAATCTATTGCATTGATAAATGGAAATCTTCATTGTTCTATTTGTTATCTTGCTTAAATTTAGGAGTTCCCAGATATTTGCTCACTAGGGAGTAGAAAATCAATGACAGAGGTAAATGTGCAATGACTCAAAACCATTCCTGATTGCCAGACTAGAAGATGATTGTTGTTTTAGTCTTCTCATGATCATTGTTACCTAAACAGTAACCAGGAATGAAAAAGGTACATATATAAAGTAACAATTTTAGTCATTTTTTTGCTGTCCAGTAAAATTTGAAGAGTTGCTATTCTTTTTTAACCTAGTAGATTTTAATAACAGGCTTGCAAGTTTAAAAACCAGAAAACATGGCTGGAGCTCAGTGAAGAATTAAGTGAATTTCAGGAAAATCCCTTTGCAGCAGCACTCAGCAAGTTGCCAACAGCACAGCCCTGACTGTAAAGATGGACCTGAGAGCTGGTGCCTTGGTATTCAAGGGGAGAACTTTGCACTAATTTAAATCATTAAGATGAACGGGCACACAACAAATTGGAGTCCCAGGGGGGTCTAAATGTGCCAGCAGTTTATACAAGTCGACCTCAGACTCTCTCATGTGTAAGCAAGTCAAGGGGCACCATCTGCAGCTGGCCTTTGGAGCTGTTGGGAGCCATGGAGAGCTTAGGATTGAATTCCAACCAGTTACTTGTGGAAGAAAAAAGGGAGACTTTAAACAGCCACACTTTAAAGTGAATTATTCCAGGCTTTGTGGGCTTTGTGACAGTTAAACATGCAAGCAGCCTCTTGCAATCTTGCTCATTTTCAGACATACATGTGATTAAACTGTTGTAAACATCTGAATTGTATTACAAACTTCAGTGTTTCCTAAGTGAGGTGTGTTCAAGTGTGTACATCAAATATTTTTTCACGAACCAAAGTACTATGGCTGCATATTTTACTTACTTTATATTTTTTACATTGAAGGTAGGCCTTTTAAAATGTCTTAACACTAATTTAGCAGGACTGAGGTGGCTGTCGTTGAAATCACTCATGTTATACACCAAATTATCAAGATTTTTACTAGTATAAAGTCAGAACTTTCTGTAATTATTCGCCTTTTAATGTTTGGGTTTTTTCAAGATGAAAACTGAACAAGACGAGGCACAGAATGTAAATCTGAGGCAGATTGAAGGGGTGATGTGATACTGCTAGAACTGACTTTTGATCAGAAATCATGGAGCTGTAATGAATTTCATTTTTCACTCTGAGAAGTGTGGCTCTTAACCTTCTGAAAATATAGGTAAAGTGACCTTCTTAATGCAAAATATCAACATTATCTAAATCTAATATATCTATAGCTATATCATCTATATCTATATATCTTTATATCTATATCGTCTATATCATCTATATCTATATAATCTATATCTATCTATATCTATCTTTATCTATCTATATCATCTATATCTATCTATATCTATATCTATCATTTATATCTGTATCTATCTATATCATCTATATCTATCTATATCTACAGAGACCCCTTTTGATACAGTCACCCCATAGGTTCACATCTGAATATAACCTTGCTTTTTCTACATGTCCCAAAGGTGTGGATCCATTACATGTTTCTCCTTGAATATCCACTCATGCTGTTCTTACAGTAAAGGTTAATTGCAGGAAAAGATGTTCTCCTGATGTTAACATAGGTCTGTGTTAGTCCCATCTGTAGAGTGCCAGAAAACACTGGAATGCTGTTACAGTCGAGCTGTATCTTGTTGTAGAGATAAAAAATCCCTTCCTTGCCTAAAGAGAATACAGAAATTGATCTTTTAAAATCAATATTGGAAAAAAAATCAAAACAAAAATCATTGCACTTTGCTAGTGATGTGGTTTTTAGTACCTCAGACTGAATTCACCAAAAAGATTTTTAAATAATAAAATGGGAATAATTTTATTAATCTGTGATTAACTTCATAAGGTTATTCTTAGCTGTAATTAAATCACCAATTGGGCTAAAGTCATTGATTTACCATCTCAGATAATCCTGGCTGTTTTGTGCACTGTGATAATGGCACTTTGTTATGAAGAACTGACATTCTTCACAGGTGTACTGTAAGGTTTGATCATTAGTCAAAAAAAGAGAAGAATAAAAACAACATGAGAAACTGTCTTTTCTGAACTATTTGAGCTTAGCTACTTTCAAACCAGAGTGCTATTTGAAAAGTTAGTAAAAGAAACAATTTAGAGTCTCTTGCCCATAAGAAAAGATTATCTGACTTGTAATAACTAAGCTAGATTTCATGCCAGTGCAGGCAGGCTGACAAGGGTATTGGTGGCTTGTCTCCCCAACAGAACCCAAACCAAACCTTGAGCTGCCTGAGCTCCAGTCTTTTACTCTAAGGATGTCTAATCCTGTCACAGACTGGAAGGGGCCTTGCTATGAGGGAAAGTCACATTTTGGGGTGGTTGCAGCCCCTCCCTGTGCTCCCTCACACCATGGGGTGATTTCTGTGTACTCTGGCTCTTCTCAGAGTCCATAGATTACTTTTTGACAGCTGCAGCCCTGTCTGTAGTACCCTTTTAGAGAACTGCCTGGAAAATTATTCCAGGCCTGAGCCTTTCAGCTCTGTTCTCTGAACCATTTCTCAGGCAGTTCTCTAAAAGGATACTACACCCTGTCTGCTCTCAAGACTTTCCATTTGGTAGATCATCTCCACAGGAATATTTCCTGGTTTTCCTGGTGTGTTTGTATGTCTGTGATAATTCCCATCCATTCCTGGAGCTCCCTATGGAATTAGCCCTTGGCTTGTTGTGCTCAGGTGCTTTTGGAGCCTGTCAGGGCTTGGAGAGATGGCAGTGTTGCTATTCCCTTTCAACAATGCACCACCTACTCATTTTCTTCCATGCTATTTTTATTTTATCCTTTCCTCTTACAGCTTGTCTGATGTGTCTCTATTCATGCATTCCTTCTCTTTGTGGATCTGGTACAACTAAATCCCCCATCACCAGGCTGATGGATCTATCATGGCCATACTAGCACAAGATGTTTAGTTTTCCTCCTGCTTGCAGCAGTCCCACTTTGTGGCTGTTGCTGTGTGGCACAAAGTGCCTGAGTGATATTATTAGGAATTTAGGAGATAGTTTTGTGCACAGTTTTTTTTTTTCTCAATTTTTTTCTGAGCAAATGTGCAGAACCAAGATCTCTGGACTCAAGATGCTTCACTGATTTTTGTGTGCCTTGTACTAGAGCTGTGATTTCTCTCAGTGTTGTGGCTGTTTGGTGTCTCTGACTTCTGACCAAGAGGCCATCCTAGTTTGGGACAGAACTGCCAACTGTGGCCATGTGCTTTGGTCATGTGCCCTCCAAAAATTTTGATTCTGAAAGTGCCACTTAGGAATTTCTATTTCTGCTGGTTAGGAATTTATATTTCAGACACTGCTGAAAGCAGCAGTCCAAGAGGATCTATGTATAGCTGTCATCACACTCTCTCTTCAAATGGAAAAATGTGATACTGTGACATTTTAAGAAAACAATAACAAAAATCACAAATCAGTGGAAGCACTATTTATTTCAGTGTAATAGATGAATAACACTGTGGATAATTTTACCACTCCTATATTTAGGGAAACAAGGCCCTGTAGTATGTTGGTAACAGCAGAACTTGATCAATGTGAAGCACCAGCTGGTGTTCTATAAATGCAGATCTTAGGGCACACATCTGAAGAACTCTCGAGCTCTGTGAGTACCAGAGAAATTATAGCAATGCCAGCAAATGGGTCAGTCCATGGAAATCACAGTCTGGTGAGAAAGACATTTCCCTTTTGGAGTCAGAGTACCAGGCTTAGCTCAGTGCTTTACCTGGAAATGCTTCCCCAAATGAAACCTGGATTTTTGTGGGTTTGGCAGGTGAACCCTCCCCAGGCATGTCCTGATTTGTTCCTCCCAGGGCTGGAATGGGGTGTCCAGCCAGAAGAGGTCACAGCTCAAAGCTTTGCTTTGTGCTCTCACTGTTTTTGACAAAAGAAAAGCTTAAGCCTGAGGCAATTGAAATATAGTCATGTGGAATGAAGGGATCTAGACAAAACTAATAAATCTGTGTCAGTCCCAGAGTTTCCTGGAAGTTTAGCAGTCACTGTCAGTTAGGGATTTAACTTTCTGAAAACTGTGGGGAGTTTTCCTTAACTTTAGTGCTGTATAAATGTCCTTTAGTTTGTAGAAGCAGTGGTTTGGGGAAATTGACATTTACCTGTTCATATAGAACAGGATTCTTTGTTCCCTGGGGATTCTTGCCAAGATTTTCATGCAGTTAACAGAATAGAAGGATTGCTTTTGCAAATCTCTGGTTCCCTTTTTTATGGGAAGTGGGCAGCTTGGTGGCTTGGCCTTTTTCCTTTGTGAAGCTCAGTTCAGCATTGCACGGGATTTAAAAGGTGCCCAATGCAGGCACATGCAGGATACATCTCCGGAAGTGGAGAGAAACTGGGAATCAGGTAAAAACTCTAAAAAAAGCCAATTGCTGCTCTTCTCTTCATGCAAATGTATCCCTTAGTTACTCCTTGTAATAAATTTGCTGGTGACATCTTCATTGCAGTGACTACAAGGGTATCGCAGCAACTCTTATTTGTAATATCCTATTTAGAACACGTTTTTATTTTCACCATTTTAAATCTTTCACTGTTGCACAGGAGCAGCAAAAATAATTATCTTCTACTCAAGATTTCTTTGTTTATCATTTTGTCATCTATTCATAGTGTTGGGGAACAAATGAGCATTGCTGGTGTGGAAGGTCTGTTTTAAGGTAGGTTGTTAGGCAGATTCCTAGCAGCTGAATGAGAAGAAATGTAGATGTTGACAAAAATTAAAGGTGTGCACCATAAAGTTCTACACCCCTGTTGTTGCAGTTGCCAACTATTAAGTTAGGCAACAGTAGTAAAAAAATAATCACATCCTAGTGCAGATTAATAAAATATAAGAAATATCCCCCCTGTTTGCTCTTCCTAGACCACACTTTTAAACTTTCTCCCAGAATGTGTGGCATATAATCATGGAGCAATTGAAATCCTGACCATCAAAATATCCAAAATCCTTTCCACTTTTGTTTAAGAGCAGTTTTTAAAGCACCACAGCTTTCAGTCTGGCATGTCCTGTTATGCTGGTTTTGGCTGGGATGGGTTATTTTTCTTCATAGGAGTTTTGGGTTTGTTACCAAAACACTGCTGATAATACAGATATTGCCTTTACTGCTGAGCTGAGGCTCTGTGTTAAGCTGAGCTCTGTGGCTCTAGGCTGAGCTGTGTTTCTAGGCTGAGCTGAGGCTCTGTATTAAGCTGGGCTGTGCTTCTAGGCTGAGCTGAGGCTCTGTGTTAAGCTGAGCTGTGTGGCTCTAGGCTGAGCTGAGGCTCTGTGTTAAGCTGAGCTGTGTGGCTCTAGGCTGAGCTGAGGCTCTGTGTGGTGTTAAGCTGAGCTGTGTGGCTCTAGGCTGAGCTGAGGCTCTGTGTGGTGTTAAGCTGAGCTGTGTGGCTCTAGGCTGAGCTGAGGCTCTGTGTTAAGCTGAGCTGTGTTTCTAGGCTGAGCTGAGGGCTCAGCCAGCCCAGCACTGCTGGAAGTGCAGCAGAGCCTTTCCTGCAGCTGTCCCTGCAGGTGAGATGCAGCAGGGGATGGTGGCAGCAGAGGCTCAGATCCATCCCTGTGATCACTGGCCTGTCCCCCCTCATTGCTGCTTTGTGCCACACTTAAACACGGGTGGCAGCAATTTATTGGCTTGGAACTGCAGGAAAAAGTCCCAGTTTACTCATTTGACAGCAGTGCTGACATTCTTCTGTCTGTGATCTCCTTTGCCATCATTGCCACCTGTTCTTATTTATGGCAAAACTTAATAGCAGTTTGAACAGATTTCCTTTCTCAGATCTCTCTGCTTTATTTGTTGTGGTTTGGGGTATTTTTCATTATTATCATGGAATGAAAGGTCTTGTAATCACTCCCAAGTGGCCATATCTGGTAGAAAGTTTAATAACATGCATTCTAAAAAAAATGACAAAAATGTAGTTCCCATGTTGTATTAGAATAACTTTGTGCATAGAAGGATTGTGGTTTACAGCTCCTTCATTTTTCTGACAGAGACCATTTCCATCTGTGCCTCTTGCTGAACTAGGAAACTTCTAATCCTTTATGTGAAGTGTATGCATGTGGAAATATTAATATTTCTAAGAAAATGAAATCAGATGAAAGTGTGAGCAAAATGAAATTAATTAGGTTACTGAAATAGGAAAATAATCCCATATTATCACCCTGTCCTCTCATTTATCTGCAGCTTGTAAAAGAATAGTGAGGCCATGATTTTGCTGCAATATTATTTTACAGTTGCATGAGCTTTCTTCAAGTGGAGGGAGAGGTTTTCCAAAGATCTTGCAGTCTTGGTTCTAAATTCTTATGAAGGAAGAATTGAAATATTCATGTGATAACTTTGTGAGAGGAGTTAATCTCTCAGCATGGAAATGATGTCTCTTTAGCAGGGAAAGATGATCCATGCCATCCATGGGGTGCTAATAAAACATTCTATATGCCAGGAGAATCTGTTTCTCTTGGTCTTTAATAAGAATATGTCTGTATCTAATAGTGATAAACTGGAGTTTAAGCTGTTAATAACTAATGTTTTATGCTTTTAATGAAAAAAATAAATTCCACTAAAAAGCAGAAAGGTGGGAAATGTTTGGTGAGGCCACACCAAGGGATGAGGAGCAGCCAAATGGATCTTTGGCAGCTTTTCCACCCAGCCACATCCCCAGAGAAACTGTGTAATGCTAATGCTGGGCTATAATAATGTTAATACTGAGTGTCAATGGCACTGTGCAAGGCAAGGAAATACACAATGGAAAAAGTTTTCAGTTCCATAAGACTCTTGAGAAGCTGATGGGATTGCCTTCCTTTTCCTTCAAGGGGTGGGAAAGAGATGAGGAGAGGTTCTGGCTGCTGTGGAAAATGAGCAGCAGTGTTTTACATGTCCCATCCTCTTTACTCTGGGCTTGCAGAAAGCACCAGCTGCCAAGAGCAGTGTCAATAACAGGAATTTGAGCTCTATGTCTGCAATTCTTTTCAATGCTTTTGCTTTAACTAGAGAGTATTTTGCTGGAAGTTTAAGCTTGCTCCTTCCTTCACTTTTTCTTTGAATCTCTGTTATCTTCATGTATTTATAACAGGTACATTTACTCGGTGATCTTCATTGTGAAACTGTCCCTAGGGGAAGCTGATGGCACTAATTGCCATTTTCAGTGTTAGAAACAACCAAAGCACAATTTTAAAAAGCACTTTGCATTGGTTCAATTCTACTTTCCTAATTTTCTCAAGACTGAAGTTAAATCAGTCCTGAATCCTAAAGATCTGACATTAAGATACTATCATCCATCGAGTTCTAGGGATACTTCAGACTTATCTGTGCAATTCCTGTAAGAAACATGCTGGAGAACAAAAGTGATGTTTCTGGCTTAGAGATATTTTCAATAACTTCCATGACACAGGAGGCTGGTTTTACAGTGAAAGTCCCATCAGGTGTGTGTACAAAATCCCGTGCTCTTTGTGTGCCCAGAGCAGCCCCTGTGCTGGCAGGGAGCAGGCTGTGGCCATGGTCCTGTGGGTGCTGGTGGCCCTGGACAGCTTTGGCAAGTGGCACTGCATCTGTCAGCTCCTGCAGACCCAGCAGCATCTCCCTCTTTGGAGTTTGTCTCCTTGTGAGACACTTTTCCAGTGCTATTTTCTGGCACCTGCTTCTCCATCTGCATCCATTGGTACCTGCAAGACCCTCCTGCACAGCCAGTGCTGCTGTCAGTGCAGTGAGTCCAGAGCCCCTGCCCTGCTCTCCTTCCTGCACTGCACTCTTTGCCAAGATGTTTGGAGCCCTGCACCTGGCAGCAGCTGGCAGTGCCATGGCAGGTCCTGCAGCTTTCATTTGCAGATATTTATAGAGCTGGCAGCTTCCATTTATTGTTCACCGAGGTCTTGCTTCTGTGTGTTCAACAGGAGTGTCAGTGGTACTGGAGTCATGGGCAGTTTAATCTCATTAGTCCCAGTTATGTCCTGAGCCAGTGAAGGAGAGGCAGGGCTCAGCTCTGCAGCTGCTCCTGCTGGAAGTGCTGGAATTCCTGCTGGAAGTGCTGGAATTCCTGCTGGAAGTGTCCTGATTCCCCACAATCTGTGGGTGCTTCTGGCCCACATCTCCTCGTGGGGAGAAGCTGGGCTGGGATTTGCCCAGACCCCACAGATCTCCATTCATACAGATCACAGCAGCACTGCCCAGTGTTCCAAGGCAGCTTTTATGTCTTAGGGGCTTCAGTGAGTACTTGGAATATATTACTACTGCAATTTAGAGACAACCTGATTCTCCACATTTAAAGTGACTGTAATGTATTTAAAAACAGACAAAAACCCCCCCGCATCATGACTCCCCCCTACCTACCCCACTGCCCCAGCCTGGAGTGATTACTGGGATTCCAGGATTCATTCCTGACCAAGCTCCATTTGCTTTTTCTTTTTTTTTTCTCCTTTTCTTTTCCTCTGATATTCCTGGACGGGTAGGTTTTATTGATGTCAGCTTCCATGACTGTCAAGGAACAATCTCATAATTTTCAGCTGGCTCTGTTTTAAGAAAATAAAGCAAGGACATAAAGGTTTTTAAGACAGTGAATTAATGGAAGTGTAGACTGATCATTTATTATATCAAGCACTACTTTTGACCTACACAGAGACAGCTCTGTCTGTTCCTCTGCATGTCTGTGCATTCCTTGGGTTTGAGTTCTCCTTTTAGCATAATGTGAACATTCCTTTGTCCTAGGAACAGAGCTCAGCCCAAATGGGATGAGCTGTGGCAAATAACAGGGAGCTGTGAAGAGGAAAAGAGCAGGCAGGAAGCATTGCCAAACAATGCTGTTAGAATTCCATAAATTTCCCTTTTATAGCAGGCATGGCTTCAGTAATGTGGGTCATTGATAGCAGTGTTTCTGTGATCCTTAATGGAAAGCAGATTTTTTTCAAGTCAACAAAAAAGATCATCTGGATTAGCCTCATTAAAGTCAGTGCAATTTCTGGCCAAAGGATTGTGTCTATATGTTCCAGGAGTAAAACAGCATGTAAAATTTAACAGCAGTTTGCAGTGATTTATTGCCTCTAGTTTTCTATGATTTTTAATCATTAAAGAGTATGTAAAAACATATTTTATACACAATCTTTTATCTTACATTTATTTTTATATTTCTCTATAGCAATTTATTGCAATAGATATATCACCATTACTATAGACATTTATAGTGCCATTAAAATTCAATGCCACCATAAATTTATGCTCCTTAAAGTTTGACATTTGTAACAGCTTCCACAAGGGCATATTTTATACTGAAAGTGAAACTTGAAGTAGAAACTTTTCTTAAATTTAAGATGTAGTCAAGGAAAGAGATGTCTTTCATCTGCTTTTAATAAATTCAATAACTTGGGTGACGTGTAAGGCTCCACTTTTGGATTTAATTTGCTCAAGACACTTCAAACAAGTCCCAGGTAAAACAGGATCTGCAAAAGAATATTATAAAGCTATTATTTACTGGCTGACACACAAAACATAGAGAGTATATAATGAGTTCCATGAGTATGAATGGATTTCTTGATTCTTCAACTAGAAGAGTTTAAAAATGACAATTCTGAATATGGAATGTTTAAGATTATTTAAAGATCGTTGCAGAACCAGGCAGGAATCTCTCTCTCTCATATATTAGTTCCTTTATTCATAGAAAAAAATAGACTGCTGAGTAAGTATCAGCATGGAGTTGAATGTAATGTGCAAGTGAATAGCAAGTTGATTTGCCTGGTTTTTTTAACAGAAATTCAAAAGGGAAAATATGTTTTCATGGTTCAGAGTATGATGATAATGGTCAAAATTACCAGCAACCTTTCCCTTGCACCCCCCTTGCTTCCACACAGGGGGATGGATCAGTTCTCCATGGGAGCATTTTCCTTCTGAGATCCAGCAGAAACTTCAGGTGCTCCAAACAGAGAGGGCCTGAGCCCCTGAGAGCAGCAATCCCACTGGGACTGCAGCCCTTGGGCAGCAGAGTCAGCAAGGACTTGTTTGCCTTCATGAGATCTAGAGGTATTCTTATTTTCAGCCTATTGCTAATTAAGTGATAGGCATTACCAAAATTTATTTTTCTATATAGAAAAAGTATAAATTTAGTTTTATGTAGTGTGTGAGAAATGTTCAAGCAGCTGATATTTGCATGGTTAAGAGCTGCACTGGTAACAGCTAAGAAAAACTGAATGAGAAACAGGAGTTCTGGTGTAGCATCAAGCAATCACCCTGAATTAGAAATAAACTTACATTATGGTTACCAGGAGTAATATTTCTCTAAATCCAGGGGCAGATTTGATAGTCAGTGAGAGGAAGGTGAAAGTGCTGCACAAGTGAAGCAAAGGGAAAGATAGAAAAAAATCTAATTGTCACTAACACAGTCAGAAGCAGATTTTATCATCTTTATTTCCTACTGTGGTTTGTGAGATGAGCTGCTCTGAAAAGAGAGATTGCAAGGTGGTGATAAAGCTTACCACAAAACAACAAATGTGCTGGAAAACCACTTGAACATTTCAGTGTCAGGATTCTGGAGTTTGTCATGCTGCAGTTGGGCTGAGGGGTTTTTTAGCACACACTCAGAAACTGGGAACTTCACAAGGTAATGAGAGAGGGAGAGCAGTGCAGCGCTCCTGGCAAAGTCAGAGCAAAGCTGGGTTCAGCAGAGGGCTCTGACACAGAGCTGGTGTGGGATCACCTGTGTCCCAGCACAGTTCACAGGCTGCTGCTCCACTCAAAGCTCTCTTTAGAGTCAAAATTAAGGGACCTGCAGGGCTTGTAGTCATTAGTGGTGCCCCAGCACCCTGCACACAAAGTGGCTCGTTAGTGCTGTGGTTCTGATGTAATTACCTTCAGCCAACTCAAATTACCCCTCAGTTCCAGCTGCAGTCAGAGAATCTGGGAGCAAACTCTGATGAGGTTAACCAGGAGGAGGTGATGGGATCACAAATTATAAATAACTACATCAGGAACTCAACTTTGCTAATGGAGGTTTTCCAGTCCACCAGACAAAAAAGTTTCACCAAGGCTGCTGGAAGTAGTTGAAACAGAAGGAGTTCATTTTGAGGGGAAAAAATAAAAAAAATGCAAATTTTCCAATTGTAAATGTGATTATCTGTTTGGGTGAATCTTCCAAGAAAGTTTATGGAAAGTTCTTTATTGATAGGAAAGTTAAAATCAGATTTGGATCTTTTCAAAGCCAAGTTTGGATGCTTTTTATGGGGTAATTCGAAATGATTTCAGTCAGAACTTGCTGTCCAGGAGATAAAGTTTGTGCAACAGCATTATTCCTGAATTAATGATGGCATTTCCTTGTGCTCTTTCATCCTCAGTCCTGCTGTGGTGGGGGCCAGGGGCTGAGACCTTTCAGATCCCGTTTTCCTTGGCAGCAGGTCAGGGACACTGGACTCTCCCTGCTGCAGCCAGGACTTTGTGGTGTTTAGAAAAGCTTCCCCATGGCCTCCTGGTTTTATATCACATGGTTTTACCTCTGAACATACCTCACAACATTAGGATGAATAAGCCTATCATTTTATTTCCATATTGCATATAGGGTATCTAATCAGCATTTATGTTGTGTAAGATTAATCTCACCCATGAGGAGAGACCTTGATGATTCATTAGTGCCATCACTTTGCTTGAGTTACAAACTGTTCATTTCATTCAAGACAGAAAAATCCATGTCCTAGCAATGTTCATCATGCCTCTTATTTGTGAATTTATTACTCTTAGTGGGAAAAAATTGAATGTAAAGGTACTTTTCAGTGGTAATTACTGCATCAAGTCTTTGACCATTTCTGTGAAAATGTGGCTGATTTGGCAGAAAATATCCTGGTCCTTTTGGAAACATCTCAGAGCTGGAGAAACTGGAGATCTGGCCTGAGTAAAAGGGGGAAGGGAAGTCTTGTTTAAGGAGTCTGTTTGGGGTTGTGTTTGCTCTGCCTTTCCCCAGCTCTGCCTGTGGGTGGGAGGGACCCCTGGTGCTTTGGATGTGCAGTGATATCAAAGCTGCCCTGCCCCTTTCCTGGGCAGAGATACAGGGATTTTTGGAACTGGACATAAAACCTGACATGATAATTTAATTTACTTAGCAGGTCCTTTTTTTTTTTTTTTTTGTTAGCCTGCTTTTTGGAGTTATTTCAAAAGGGCTGAAACTCTGCAACCATCCAAAACTAGGTTTTCCTGTGCAGTGATTTTGGTCAGACTCTTCTTTCACTGAAACATCCCCAGTATATCATCCTTTAAAGAGCTCTCATCTTCCTTGTATTGAACTGAGGTTTTACAGCACATCACAAAATCTGAGGAAACATCACATGTTTTGATCAGTTTTCATTCCATATTGGAATATTTTGTGAAATTTAAAAATTTTAATAACCTTGTTTTTAAGAAAGAAGCAAAATGTTTGGGAGGTCCCAGTGAGCTGATTTGATGTGTTTCAGGGAGAGCTGCTTTCTCATTAATTTATCTGTCCTTGTTCAGGTTTGCAACTTGCTTTTTTCCTAGAGCATCTTACAATTGATTTTCATATTTCAGGCCAGCTCACACTGCCTTCCAACCTTTCAGGGATGAAATTTTGACCTATATTGAGCAGCAATATGTAGAAAAATTGTTTTACAATTGCTGGGTTTTCTCATGTCCTTTGCATTGCTATTATGAGCCAGGAGACTTAATTCAATAATGAGGGGGAGTCTGACTCTAGTGTCCAGTGGGTCACACTTGGACAATGATCACTTTGTGACCACCCAGTGCAAAACCCTCAGTGATTTGAATGTGGCTCTTTGAAACCTTTATTCATTACCTGCAGGTGATTTTTCTCTCTATTCCTTGTACCTGTGGGCAGAGAGGATTTGTTGCAGAAAGCTGTGCAAACAGATCTTGCTGCAGTTACCTGCTCTTCTGAAAAGTTTTATCTGCAATTGCTTGATTGCCCTTTGCATATTTGAGTGAAACAGATGCTGTTCAGAATGAGCAGGAGCTGTTTGTGCTTGAGCTGATGCCTGTGTGTCAATATATTGTCTCATGTGCAGAAAAAGTGTTTTTATGAAGCTGGAGCTTTCCTGAGGGTGAGCCTCCCCTCTTTGCACAGGATTAAGAGTGATAGAAGCAGACTAGACAAAAGCAGATAAAATGCAACAAAACAGAAAAATCAGAAATGTTGTACCAGGGGCCATCTTGTACAATTAGTATGCTGAGAAGAGTTTTGGTTGCATAATAACTGATGATTCATCCGTGGTGAATTCCTTACCCCTGTTTACTGTGATTTCTGATATACCCTCCAGTTTTATTACTTTGAGATCCCCATCTAAACTAAACCTCAGTTAAACACTGCAATAGTGGTATGGTTTTTCTCCAGCATGCCAGTTCTAATAAATTTTATTAGTGCAGGAAGTTTGGCAAAAGCCATGGCATTTACCCTGAGTTAATACAAAAGTGCACTGAGTTACCCAGCAAACTCCAGCTGTTCTGCAGAGGCAGCTGTGGCGTGGCTCAGGGTCAGGGCTGTTCCTGTGCTGTGCTTTTCACATCCTGGGGTGGTCCAGGAGCTCCCAGCTCCATCAGCAGTGGGACAGAACGAGGGATGGAGGAGAGGCTGGGCTGAAGGGGCTGACTGAGCCCCCGGGCTCCTCCAGCTGAGACAGTGCCTGCTCTGAGGCTTCTGCTGCTGGGAGGGAATTCCTGCAGCTCCCATTCCAACTGGGAGCTGCTGGGTGGGACTGACAGCCCAGAGCCTCCTGCTGCTCACAGGCACAACTGGGTGCACCAGGAGCAGAGCCCAGCCTGCAGGGACAGGGCTGGGGGCACAGGACAGGGCTGGGGCACACACTGGGCTGGTGACACAGGGCTGGGGGCACAAGACAGGCTCTGCACACATTTGGCATAGCTGGATGCTCTGCCCATGGTTTAAGATCCTGCCTGCTCTGGGGGAGTCTCATGGGAGCATGCAAGGATTGAGCAGAATGGTTTTGGGGCCCTGCCTGGAAATGGGACTGCAGCCCCCTTGGAGGCTCTGTCACCCTCTGGGCAGGTACAGGGATCTGGGTCAAGAGGTTTGATTCCCCAGGCAAGAACCACCCTGTGCAGAGCTGCTGGCAGTCAGGGTTAGGGGTTTTTTGTTTGTTTGTTTTGTTATTTTGATTAGGTTTTAAACAGTCGATGAGTGTCTGAGACAGAAGTAAAATTCTGCAATTGCATTTAAAGCAGAACCTCCCCTCAGGATATTCTTTCCCAGCTAAAAATCATTTTTGTTGACACGAGGAGTGTAGTGAGGCATTTGGCACCTTGCTGTCAGCCTCACCTGCAGGAGCAAGAGGCAGAGCCCAGAGCCTGCAGTGATGGAGCTTTGGGCCCTGGGTGTCAGTCCTGGGGCTCAGAGCCTCTGCAGCCTGTGGATGCCCTCCAGGTGTGTGACAGGTTCTTCCATCAGTTTAGCAGTGTCAGTCTCAAATGACCTCCTGACAAATGAGATCATAGCCCCAGTGCAATCAGAGGGGGTTGATTATTCGATGTAGCCCTCATTACTTGGAGAAGACAGAATGCAGCACCAAAACCAGCTCGTGGCTTGGAATATAAATAACAATCTATGAAGGCTTCTAAATAAATAATGCCATTAATCCAGAGAGTGCTTGGGAGGGGTTTTTTTGGGTTTATTTGTTGAAAGGAATTCGAAGCAATAGTGTTATTTATTCCCAGAATAATGTTACTATAGTAACTATTGTACTTCATTGCTAGCTGTGCACAGGAGTTGTGAAGTTACTTGGGGGGGAGATAAGAAATTTGTCCAATAAGTGGCTGTCTCAATAAAGCAAGTGTTTGCCTGCCTGGATAGGCTGAGTGCAGCAGAGTGTCCGAGAGCTGGGTGAGGTGGGAGAGGAAAGCAGAGGAACAGGGACTGGCACTGCACAAAGTTGGCTCTGTGTTGGAATTGTTGCACCCTGGCAGTTCTGCAATGTGGGCTGTGGGAGTAGCCATGGAAACAGAGACTCTACAAATTGAGGGCTTAAACACAGGGCTGTGAGAGTCCTTCAGATGGGTTCAACTTGATTATTAGACATGTAAAGCTGCACAGATCTCCCACAGGAAGATCTGTTTTGCTGGGATCCCCAAATCCCAGAGTGCCCTGACTGCACAAGGCTGCCTTGCAGCTGCCCGGATGTGAAATCTGGTGGGACTGTGAGGTGTAGGTCCTCAAGGGGCTGTAGGATTTGTCCTGTGCATTGGAAAGCAGGCAGTGCTATTTGGGAGATCAAGGTGGCTTCACCTCCTCAGCCCTCATGGGATTATTGGGAAGAGGAGAGGACAGGCCATCCCTGTCCCACAGAAGCCACTCTTAGCCTAAAAAAGGTCCTGAACAGGTGTGAGGAAGCATTTACTTGGCATTCATTTCTTTTTTTGCTTTCCTGGCTCAGGTTTCCATACTCACTGGTGTTTCCTGCATCTTCCGAGGTGGTTCATGTGCTAAAACTGTGCTTGCAGAATGAAATTTGGAACATATTTGACATATTAGCTAAAATTATATTTAGCAGCATAGTAGAATCCAAACCCTTGGAAGACTCTGTTTCATGGGCCACCTTGGTGTTTTAACACTGTAGGTAGTGCTGTGCTACAAAAATATTTCCATCCTCCCCTTGTTTTAGTGGAATTCTAAATTGAATCCAGGCAATTTGTTAGCTACATAGCCAGGGTAGGGGGGAAGAACCAAACAAACCACAAGCTTATTCTGGGGTTAGCAGGAAAATAATTGTATTGGCTAAAGAAAACCCCCAAACCCACAACTTCTGTAAGATAACAGTGAAGAGTAATTCTGCATTAAAAGTTAAAAGGGTTAGGCATTTAGAAACTTACCATGATACACTGAATTTCTTAAGGTGTTTCAGGGTTATGAGGGCTATGGGAAAGGATTATTCAAACAATTTGGAAATATTAGTGCACACCAGTGAAACTTTCTATTGTCAGTGGCCGCAGCTTTTTTTTTTGTCAGAAAAAAAGATTTGGTTAATTAATGTATCCCTGATTACTTTTAGAGTGCAATATGTGGTAGGTAATATGCAAGCTGATTATTACCTTAGATTCATTTTTATGTCAGTCTGAATTATTAAAGCAATTATAATTCACCATTCAAAGGTCTGGAGGAAGTAATATATGCTTTAAATTTCATGAAACACTTTACTAATGAAAATCCCCAGTGATGTTAAGAGTAGTATTAATGTGCAGAAGGTGAGCAAGGTTTTAGCTGGTCTGACAATAAAATGTGATAGACTGGAAGAGTTCTTTATGAATAAATTTTAAATTAGTACATGTCTAAACCACTTTTGGATAGAACATAGTATTTGCTGTAAAATATGGTCTGTAGCACTTACCCTTGGGATTCATTGACATATTTCCAATTAACTGTTAGAGTGAAAATAAAAATGAAACATAAACATATCAAACTTCTGAACTGGAGTAAACTCCTGCCCTGTAGAAGGGTGGGCATTGACAATAGTTTCCCCAAGTCTAGATCCTTTACCCACATCAGTGTCCTTTTTATTTCCTCCTATGATGTATTCTTTAAAAAACAGAAATTGAAAAAGTAACAGTGGCTATCTGAAGTTTATTCTGGACTAATACAGGGATTCAGGAATATAATGGTAACAAAAATGACTGAATTTTATTCTTTGCAATGCATATTTTTGCACAGGACTAAGCACTGTTGCCCTAATAATTCCAACCACTTAAGCAAACATTTTAGCTAAACAGTGTGATGTTATTTGTACTTTTAAAAAAGACTGTTATTTCAAAGTCTTTTTAAAAGACTTTGGTGCACAAGAGGAAGGAAAGGTACACCAGGATATTTGTGTCCCAAACACGAAGTAATTTCACTAAGTTTTTCAGATAAATATATATTTATTTTAAAAATCAAGTCGAGCAGCATGCCAGCAGAGCCAAAGCAGGTTTTTGCTTTAGCTGCTGCTGTAGGACACAAGCAGTGAGGGTGCTCTGTGAGGATGCAGCTCATTTATGGCAGCTGATTTATGGCAGCACTTAGACCAGGGTGGAACTCATCCCCTCCACAACTGCAATTCCACACCAAAGGGAAGACAACACTTTCCCCAATTTGCCGTTTTATTTCAACAGCTCCTTTAGTCCAAGTGGTTGACTTGAACCACAAAACTGAAAATGCCTTTCCCTCCCCTTCATCTGCACTGCCCAGCCCTGCAGGGAAAATTCCCTCCAGCACGGGACAATCCAGCCCTAAAATCACCCTCTGCTCAAGGGGAGCTGGGAGGGTCAGAGCTGCCAGGGTCATGAATTCCTGAATCCCTGAATGCAGGACACTGGATCCTGGGCTGAGGAATGGAGCTCTCCGTGCTCCATATACATATATATATAATATACATATTTTTTATATATATATATAATGCTGCACCTGGCACGGCAGGGCTCATCCTCCACCTCACCCTGCCAGCCCAGCTAATGGCTCTTCAGGAGCCCAATGGCTCTTCATAAAAAATGGAAATGGTTTTGCCCCTTCATTTTAATTAACATGATGTCTACATTTCGATGATAATGGATAATTAAGTGAGTTACCTTGACATTGGAATGTTCTTGGAAATAATTTACTATGCAATTTCATTAGGTTAAAGACATTTGTCTATTTGATTTTGAGTGGAAGTTTCATCATAAATATTTCTGAATATGATTTATACATAAACTAATTATCATTCACAGAGTCAGGACTTTCCAAACTGCAAAATTCATTGTGTGCATTTTAAAAATCTTTTTGTGATCATACATAGAAGGGTCTATTACTTCAAAGAAATATTTCTTTGTTTGTTGTTTTTTTCCCCGGTCTCCAGTCATCTGTTATTCCATAAACATGTAAAGAGGCACACAGGCATTCTCATGGAGTATTATTATTTTGGGGATAGCAAAGGTTGGCCTCAGAAGGGGTGGTTTAATACACTTCAGAGAAAAGTATTAATCAATGAAAAGAGTTCTTCAATAAAATCAGAAAGAAATGTAAAGAGGCAATTTTTACCTGTGTACATTCACCTAAATGGTTGCCTTTTGGCCAGCTGTGGTGTTGCCCTGTAGCATCCTTGTTCAAGCAGAAAATGAAAATGATGTAAGTAAGGACCACGTCTTGTTCATAAATCTTTTTGCATATCTATTTATAAAGAAAGGGGGCATCCATCAGAAAAATCCTTCAGTAGCATTTCTGTTCCTCAGCTTCTTGCAGGGTCATGGCCTCAATTCACAGAAATGCTTAACTGGGTTTTGTGCAGTGGAGAGACTCTAAATNGCCAGGGTCATGAATTCCTGAATCCCTGAATGCAGGACACTGGATCCTGGGCTGAGGAATGGAGCTCTCCGTGCTCCATATACATATATATATAATATACATATTTTTTATATATATATATAATGCTGCACCTGGCACGGCAGGGCTCATCCTCCACCTCACCCTGCCAGCCCAGCTAATGGCTCTTCAGGAGCCCAATGGCTCTTCATAAAAAATGGAAATGGTTTTGCCCCTTCATTTTAATTAACATGATGTCTACATTTCGATGATAATGGATAATTAAGTGAGTTACCTTGACATTGGAATGTTCTTGGAAATAATTTACTATGCAATTTCATTAGGTTAAAGACATTTGTCTATTTGATTTTGAGTGGAAGTTTCATCATAAATATTTCTGAATATGATTTATACATAAACTAATTATCATTCACAGAGTCAGGACTTTCCAAACTGCAAAATTCATTGTGTGCATTTTAAAAATCTTTTTGTGATCATACATAGAAGGGTCTATTACTTCAAAGAAATATTTCTTTGTTTGTTGTTTTTTTCCCCGGTCTCCAGTCATCTGTTATTCCATAAACATGTAAAGAGGCACACAGGCATTCTCATGGAGTATTATTATTTTGGGGATAGCAAAGGTTGGCCTCAGAAGGGGTGGTTTAATACACTTCAGAGAAAAGTATTAATCAATGAAAAGAGTTCTTCAATAAAATCAGAAAGAAATGTAAAGAGGCAATTTTTACCTGTGTACATTCACCTAAATGGTTGCCTTTTGGCCAGCTGTGGTGTTGCCCTGTAGCATCCTTGTTCAAGCAGAAAATGAAAATGATGTAAGTAAGGACCACGTCTTGTTCATAAATCTTTTTGCATATCTATTTATAAAGAAAGGGGGCATCCATCAGAAAAATCCTTCAGTAGCATTTCTGTTCCTCAGCTTCTTGCAGGGTCATGGCCTCAATTCACAGAAATGCTTAACTGGGTTTTGTGCAGTGGAGAGACTCTAAATGCTACTGCAGAACTTCTGCACTTGAGAGGAGCCCATAGCTCACCTAAATAATGATGGGATTGCAAATTGGTACTATTGTATTGTTTTTGAGTTATTAGGCATAATTCTAACAAAATATGCATTTCACATATCCCATGGAAGGGTTCATTAAAGACAATAATTTATTGGTAATTCCTGATGTGTGAGAACTAAGAGAAGGCCACAGTTTCCTTCAAAGAGATTGTCAAATACACTGCAAAAACCACTTCAAATGTCAGATTGTAGAAGAATTTTTGGGAGATCTGCTACTTTTGTGATGCAAATTATCACCTGCATTGTGGAAACAAATTCCACAGTTGTTTGCTTTGAAATATAGTGAATTGTGCTGATTTGCACACTGTGGACAGGATCAAGGGCAGGGGATGTAAAGGAAGAGAAGTGAATAATATTTTGAGAATAAGAACTTTAGGACAGTGTTTAAATAGATGATGTGATACATCGTGAAAGAACATTTTATTGCAGGAAATACAGTAGCAGTCATAATCAGACTATGAAACGGTAGAAGAATATCAGATGTGTCCTGGAAGCTCAGTGGATTATTGTTTGGTAACATTGCTGTCTGTAATTAATCTCTCTGAAGCCTAATCCTGCAGCTGATTCTCCCAGGGAAACTGGAAATTCAGGACCTGGGGTTACTTGGGCTACATTTTGCCATTGATTGAATCATCTGCTGGATCCTTGGGAACAAAAGGGCAATTTAAGTTTCCACAAAGCAGAGGAATTGATGTGTTAATATTTGAGATGGACCAATCTGTAACAGACAGTGACACACGTTCATTTTTCCATGTCTCTCAGCTAAAATCTGGACATGTTTCCACTGAAACATTGGAGAGAAACTGGACAGGCAGAGTTTGTCTTTTCCCCTGTCCTGTCACTCCCATCCCCCTCTTGCATTAGCCAGCTGAAATGAGATAATCTGAGCAATAATCTGAGCATCCTTGGGGTTTGGTGGTGCTGCATGCCACCTGAGGGGCTGGCACCTGGGCACACCTGGGCACATGCTGGGCTCCAGGTGTCCTGTCCCCCAGGGAAGCTGCTCTCCCCCCTGTCTGCTGAGTTTGTGAGCCACAGCTGCTGGAATTTGGGCTGTGTGGGGTCCCCCCTTGGCTGTGTAGGGTCAGCCCCTCTGGGAGCAGCAGCAGGGACAGCAGGGAGGTGCTGGCAGTGCCAGGGAGGAGTTGGCAGTGCCAGGGAGGTGCTGGCAGTACAGGGAATTGCTGGCAGTGCCAGGGAGGTGCTGGCAGTGCAGGGAGGTGCTGGCAGTGGTGCTGGCAGTACAGGGAATTGCTGGCAGTGCCATGGAGGTTCTGCCAGCGCCATGGAGGTGCTGGCAGTGCAGGGAATTGTTGGCAGTGCCATGGGCTGGCTGCATGGCTGGCACAGCCCCTGTGCAGCTGGCAGATGCTGCAAGGACCATCCTGGGCTCTGTGTGCCACCCACCCTCAGGGGACAGCAGGCCCACTGCCAACAGCGTGGGGTGACCCCATGTGGGGACACAGTGCCCCAAATGAAACCTCAGAGCTAAAATCCCCCTCCTGCCTAGCCTGCAGTGTGCAGCCAGGCCTGCACAAGCCTTGGCGAGTCCCTCTCATCAGGAGCTTGTTCCACAAGGGCTGGAAACTGAAATCTCCTTTCAGCCCCTTTCACCCATCCCCTGACACATCCCACTTCAGGCAGGCACCAAACAATGACACCAATTTGTGCTGGCAGCTCCCCACCACAGGTTTTTGCTGCAGAGGGATGCTCTGGAGAAATATTCTTGCACCTTTTCTTGTTTGCTTTCTCCCCTCACAGTTCTTTAATAAGGAAATACTCCAGGTTTGAATTTTTTCTCTTTTTAAATATTGATTCATACATTGACTTTAATGGGAGTAGAGTTGGATAATGCTAATTAATTAATAATTAATACTAAATAATTCTTAGCCTAACCTGAATTACGGATCAGAAATCCACTCACACTGGCAGAGCTATTTAACAGAGGAGAACTGAAATGAGCACAGTATTTAAGTTCCTCTCTAAAAACTATCCCTGTCATCTTTCTGCCCTCTCTAAAGATTATCTTTCCATCAGTGATTTGTCATTAGGCCCCCTAACTGAAATAGATATTAAGAAATTTACTTTTATTTTCGTGGGGGAGTCAGGCTTGCTAAACCTAAATAGAATGGAAGATTTTTGGAAAGGCAGACCCTTGGATCAGATCATTAACATGCATGCTGAGAGGATGAAAAAGACTGAAGGTAACACTATAGCAGGATGTTTTTTTTTCTACTGCAACATTTCTTTTTCTACTTTAGATACCATATAACCCATTTTAAAAATCTAAAATTGAAAATATTTATTCAATATAACAGTATTCCAGTGTCAGAGTTCTTCATTTATTAATGTAGACACTGATATTGAAAATACTATGTATCCTGTGCATTATCCATGACCATTAGAAGAGAAATTTCCATGAAAAGAATGTTTAAAGCACGTTTCACAATAGCTTAAATAAGTCAGTTCTATAGTTCTCTTTGACAAGTTTTTTTTCTTTGCTGCAGCTAATATGACTTTCAGATCAATTTAAATATATTCCCAACTTTATGTCACGTTGAATAGTGTTACTCCATACAGAATATATAAAATATAAACTATTCTTCAGATCTCAAAGGGGAGCCAGATCACATTTTTGAGGGCAAGAATGTTGGTTTAACCTTTGTGAGCACCTGGAAGACACAAAACACAGAGATGGTTGAAATACCTGAAGTTTGTCTGCTTTTGGGAAGGAATTCTGTCTGTGCCCCTTCTGTCTCTGCATGAAAGGAGCCTCGTTTTTGCTCCTGCACCCTCCCTCCTGTGCCAGAGCCAGTGCTGGCAGCTGAGGAGAAGTTTGATCCAGTCTGACATCAGGGTGACAGTCAAGGCTGCCATGCTAACAAAGACTTGATCACAGTCCTACACTCCTTGAACAAAAGTGGGTTTCTTTCTTTCTCCCTTTCCTTATTTTTTTTTTCAATAGAAACAAAGTATGAAGGTTCATCTAAGTAGGAAAGATTCATCAAAATCTCTAATTAAATACATGACAGCTGGTGAATTAGAGCATTCTGTCTTAGCACTGCCATCCTATAATACTTCATAATCCTGAGAGTCCAAAGTATGAATTAATTATGCTTATAAGTATCCTGATAACTAACTAAAGGGGAAAAATAATCAAAAGCCACCCTGAAAGGTCTCTGAGAATGTAGGCAGTGCTGCTAATCACGAGTGACTAGGACCAAATTATTCCCAGATTACCAGGCTTTGGAGAGGCTTTGAGAGGCAATATGCTGGTATTACAAGACTATTTGGTTAGAGAAACTGCTTGTTTTTAAAATAATGTGTTTAAAAAGCACTTTTAGAAGTGTGGTGGTTTGACCCCAGCCAGCAGCTAAAGCTACACGTGGCTGCTCACTCACTCTGACTCACTGGGATGGGAGAGGGAATCAGAAGGATTTGGATAAAAATAGTTCAATAGAAAAACAAAACCTGAAAGCAAAGCAAGGAATTCATTCCCCATTCCCCTGGGCAGGCAGGTTCAGGCAGGCCAAGGCAGCTGAGCTCCATCCCAGTGACTTGGGAGACAAAAGTGTGTCAGCTCTGCTCAGCAGTGGCTGTGTCAGATCATCCCCAGTTCCAGCACAATCCCAAACCACAGCCCCTTACAGCCCATCCCTGCTCTGCCAGCAAAACCAGCAGCACCAACAGCCACGCCTTCAATCCCAGCTCCTAACAGCCTGGCAAGGATAAACATGATAAAAAAACCCCTAAAGCCACCCCTAAAGTTTCAGATTAGTCCTGTTGTCTTTAACAAATGAAGTTTAGAGATAAATCTGCAGGTGTTCATGTGTTGTGAGTTTGTTTAGGTTTACTGGTGAAGAGGTTTTGGTTGCTTGTTGCTACTTTAGGGGAAAAGGAGCAGAACTAAAGCAGGAATTTTCATGCACTTTAGAATACTCTTAAACTGAAATACTCTGGGTTTAGGGCATGTAATTTTTTAACATTGATAGCCAGAGATTAAATGTTTCACTGAAACATTTGCTTTAGAATTGCTCCATCTGTAATCCAGATCTGAAACAGATATTGCAAAGGAAAAACTTTTAAACTTTAAAACTTTTAACCCCAGTGGTTTGTATTCAGCTTCTCTTTGATTTTTTGTTTTTGCTCTCAAGACTCAAGGTTTTTTTCCCCTAGGGCTTTCCAACTTAATTTTTGCTCATTTAAAATTTCTCTCACTAAAATCTATCCTAAAAATATGAAACACATATAATTTTATCTCTGTTCCTGTATATTTTGAACAAAATTGGACCTTATGATAGATCTTACACAGGCCTCTTCCTGCCTGTTCATTCACTGGTTTTACTGGTTATTCAGAGGCTACAAAATGACACTGAAAACACACTTGGGTTTTGGATGTCCCCAAAATCCACATACAGTGAATTTTTCTGTGTGAGGGTTCTTCCTCATTTTCCTCAGCAGATGGTCAGGTGTCAGTATCATGACTGGGATGTGAGGAGATGATTAATTTCAGACAAACTTGGCCTGAAATCCCTGAGTTCACATACTCCTGAGTCAAGAACACTTCTTTGGAAGCGTGTTATAGCTCTCTTTTCAAGTAGCTGTGCTTCAATCTGCTAAAATTGCTATTTATTTCTCACGGTTGTTAAGTGGCATCATTTATGAATTGAAACCTGGTTACTGTTATTAGAAGCCAGAGTAAAACTGCAATTCCTGCAGTTCAGGTGTTGGGTCCTTTTTGACCTAGTTCTTAGATGAACTCTGTATGGAGCAAGAGAGGGGGAAAATGCCAAATATTGCTCATGATTAAGAAGACTTTGAGGAAACCAACAGATTTATTGGGTTCTATTTATAAGAAGTCCAGTAAAGGAGCCAATTCAGTGGCAGGCTTGGATGGAGAAGAATCACTGAGTAGTTTTTGAGTAAACTGATTTCTCTCTTGAAGGGTTCTGCTGTTTTCCCTAATCCATCTGCTGACCTGCCATTTTGATGTCAGGGATGGTGGAAAACACTGCTGATCCAGGATCAGCTACACAAGAATGACTTCCACCAAATGAGACACTTTCATCATTCTGGTGGGCTGAAAAATCAGTTGTCACCATCCTGAGAAATTCTTGTCCTAGAGTCACAGAATTATTCAGGCTGGAAGGGACAGTGGGAAGTTCCCAGTGCCACTTCCCAGCTCAGGAGGCAGCCAGTGTGGTCAGGTGTGATTTATGTCTGCAAGCCCCTGACAAGTGTGGTGGTTTTGGCTTTGCTGCCACCCTGCCTGCATGCCTGAGCAATGGGCTCATCCATCTTCCTCCCTGCAGCCTGTCTGCCTCCTCCAGGCTCTGTCCTGTTCCTCTGGAAATCACTCACAGCCTCCTGTTGGCCAAGCCAGGGTCCTGCTGCAGCCTCTGTCCCCCAGGGGCTGCTCTCAGCTCCTGCACCCTTTGGAAATGCTTGAGATCTTCTTAAGCAAATGGATTTTTTTGCTTAAACATGGCTTGTCATTTCCACTGTTCTTATCCCCACCTGGCTGCCTGTGCTCCTCCCCTGGGCTGTGTGTCACAGAGGGTGGGAAGCTGAGCACCTTGTGCTGGCACACACAGAGCAGTTGTGTCTGGGAGAGATGGGCAGGGCTGCCCTGCCTGAGGCACCAAACCAGCCCAGCCAGACCTGTGCCAGCCCTGAGCTGAGACTGAGCCATCCCATCCTTCCATCCCTGAGCTGAGACTCAGCCATCCCATCCTTCCATCCCTGAACTGACTGAGCCATCCCATCCTTCCATCCCTGAGCTGAGACTCAGCCATCCCATCCTTCCAGCCCTGAGCTGTGTCTGAACACTTTGTGCCACAGCAGCTCTCTGCCACTGAATAAACTAAAAAAAACTAAAAGTGTGCATGGAAATTTTTCTAAACTTCACATGGGATGAGGTGGAATGCAAAGGAATGCACACCTGTCCGAATTTTCCTGGGCAACATGAGTTTTGCTGCTAGGTCTGGTTCCAGTGCAGGTGCCAGCAGATGGCACTCAGGAATCTGGAATGCTGTTCCCTGTGGGGCTCTGTGTGACCAAGGCAGTTCTGCAGTGCTGGGAGCTGCCCCTTCCTCACCCCAGGGCTCCTGTGGCCTCAGAGGGACAGAAAAGCCCAGTGGGGACAGCTGGGGACATGTGGCATGATGGGGTTCATTCTTGACTGGGAAAGTACTGGGATCTGGTTTGGATGTTCTGAACTCGATGTAAAGAGAGCTGAAATGTTGTTTGTATATTAAAATACTGTGTTGGTTTATTGTTGTTTGTATGTGGGTTGAGTAATGCTGTCCAGTGGCATAGATTGCATCATTTAATCAGTTTTCAGTTTTGATTACAGCTACCAGCAGGAGACTCAGAGTTGCCAACTGTAATTAAAATGTAAAAAAATCCCAAACTAAACCAAAGAACAGAAGCAAAAAAGAGTTCAGAGATAATTAAAGCTGAGAAATGTTTATTTTCCTGTGAATTTTTGTACTGCTGTGCTGAGGAAAGCTGAATATTGTGTGTCTTCAAGCATCCCCTGCCTTAGGTTGTTTGGATCTGGGGTCAGATCATCATTTCCATCTTAGTGCAGAACTTTGTCAATGACCAATGCAGCTAACACTGGATTCATTTGTATGAATATTTTTCAGGTTTGCAATGTAACACAGTCCTTTATTCTGATTCTGCTCCTGTTGCAAGCAAAGGTGAAAGCTTTGCAGTGTCCTCTTTCCAGGTGCCACTGGACTTTTCTCTCACATTGGGAGCAAAAAGATAATGCCACTGTCTTGTACAACAAGCAGCTTGACCTCACTGGCTCCTGGCTCCTCGTGTCTGGGTTTATCATCTCTGGGAGCTGATCTGCAATGAAAAGATAAGGGCTGACCCTGTGTGTTGGGTAAAGGTCACACATTTATAAATGTACAGAACCCCACTGCAAGGCTGTGTCACAGCCTTGGTCTGTCAGTGAATAGAAACCTTTTAGTAGGAATCCTGAGCTTATTTTGGGCTGTTTATATGGTTTTGCACAATCTTGTTTCGTTTAAATAGCTTTGCCTCTTCTCTGCACTTCACTTTTTTTCAGTATTTTTCAGGTTTATCTTAATAGACAGGGCCCCTCAGTGTTTTTGTTGCTAAACTCATTTGTGATCTCACAAGGAAGACCTGATGATTCTAGATGATAATGATATTATTCCCAGCCCCTCTTTTTTAATGTTTTCACTTAGAAATAGCACAACTCCCTCAATAACAACATGTATTTGCAATCCCTTGATGAGGATCCTTTTACTTCAGCCCTATACTCCATAAATCTGGATAAAAATTCATCTGTGGGGGTAACTTCTCCTGTGCACTTTTCCACCTGATGGACCTGCCTTTGGCCATGTTGGGTCTAAAGATTAAAAAAGTCTTTAAAGTTATCCCTGTGCCCAAATGAACTCCTGACCCATCTTAGTCAGGAGGTACCTGCACATCTGAGACTTTTCACCAGTAGTAAAATAATCCAAGTCCAGATGAAGAGGGCTGAAAGGCCTGGGCAGGCTAAACCTGAGGATCTGAACCATTTTTGGTTGCCTGCACTACAGAGAAATGAATAGATTGATGTTTTTTTAATGTAGATGATGATTTGCTTGAAATATTCTGAACTGTCAGCTTGGCAGGATCTTCATACACTTTTGTTAGCTAATCAAAGACAGATTGCAGGCAGGAGCCATATCTAAATTTATTAAGAAAATTAATAGACCATTTAAATTTTACTAGAATTAGGCTAAGATACAATAAGCATTTGCACCAGCAGATCCTCATTAGCTGTGCCATTGACCTGGTGCCTGGTGTGTAATGGGGAATTGACATCTAGATTTGGGGACAATGGTGCTGCTAATGTGAGCTGCAATCATTAGGGGGAACAAAAGACTGATTTTATACATGTGTCAGATTTTACTTTTCGTATTAATTTCACTGTGTGAAATTATGGACTATTATGGACTGCCAAGTTATGGTTTCAAGGCTTTTTTTGGCCTAATCCGGGAGTTTTGCTTGCTCTCTATTATGTAAATCTCTGTACACTCTGGCTGTGAAGGGGAGTTTTATGTATTAATTTATTTACATAATATTTTTGGAAAGTGATCAACTTGCTGAATGTTGAGACCCTAATTCTGTGTTTTTCTGAGTGTATCAGTCTGTCTGGGTTAGTTTACCATGAAAACAGATCCTTGCAAAGTTTCAGCAGATTTAAATTGGGTTTTAGCATGCTGAAGCCTTCATGATTATCTGTCTCTGCCTTATGCTGCTATTTTTAAATCTTGTGAAAATTACCTCCCTTTTCTTTATTAGGTGACTTTTTCAAACCTCCATAAAGGTTCTGGTTGGGTAGGATACTTCCTTGAGGTGAGGCTTCACTTTCCAAGAAGCTGCCTCAGCAAACCTTAGTAAGGATAAGTGTGTGCAGTGGGAATTAGTTCCCCCAAGAGGGCTGTTCAGCACTTTAAAGGATATATAATTGAAGCCAAATTATTTTTAAACTATTTTTTTTTCTATCTTGAAATTGCAACCATGATCAGCAGTGAATTCTGTGTATAAAATTCTGAACACTGACAAACGACATTTCAAGATGTGGATTTGAAAAGTTGATTGTTTGTGTCTTTTACACGTGCAGGTCATGCTGAATTTATGAATTGTGCTTTATAAATAACTTTAGGAATGGCATTGGTGATTTGTTCTGTGGTCTAGGGACAAGAATGAGGATTGATAGTGTTCTCAGTACAGCTCATGCTTTTAGCTACACATGGCCAAACAAACACGCATTTAAGGAAATATTCCCCTGCCCTTTTAGATGATGTTACATCTGAGAGGTATTGCAAATAAGCTGTACAGCTCTGAGAAGTTTCTGTGCCTGCTGTCCAAATAGATTTAATTTCCAGCACATCACCCCAGCCTCAGCCCCATTCACACATCAGCTGTCTTGTGATGCAGGCAGCAGCCAAAGCCCTTGGGCTTAGGGAATGAGCCATGAGCACCAGCCCTCTGCAGCCTTCTACCATGGCTGCTGGGGCTGCTCAGGGCTGGCTGCTCCCCTGGGGATTGGGAATGGGGAGAATGGCATGGGGTGTGTATGTCTGAGCTGGTGCCCCCTGCACTGCTGCCCTGTGCAAGGAGCTGTTTGCTGAGCTGGGGCTGATGGAGGGGATGTGTCCGTAGTTTGGGGGGCAACTCTTCCTTCCTGGGGATCTCCTGGGATCCTGCACTGGTGCTCTGCTCACAGTGCAAGCCATGCAGCTGAACTATTTTGGGCTTGGGCCATCTGGCTTCGATCTGCCTTCATTTCTTTGTTGAATCCAAATGACTTTGGTCCCCATGCAGGAGCTGGAGGCCAACAGGAAGCAATACAGGTGACAGTGCTGCCAACAGCTCAGGACACACGTTTTAAAGCAAGCCAGTGCTCATCTGCCAGCTCTGATACAATATTTAGAGTTCTGTCAGAGTGGCAGAGCAGAACTTAGGTGAGTGACTGTCACTCTTCTCTTGCTGGTCTGTAGCTTTCAATGTTTCTTATCTTCCCTCTTGCTGCTCTGCAAACACAGCCCTTATCCTCTGCTCCCTTCACACATCCTGCCAGTTCACACATCCTGCACTCCTGGCTGCCAGTCGTGTGCCCAACTGCTCTGTCCCTCAGGCAGGAGCTTTTCCAAGAGTTCAGTCCCACCAGGCTAAGGCAGCCTGCAAGCCCTGCTGCTGTTTGCCATCCTTTCATTCCAGAAAGGACTTCAATCCCTTCAGTCCCCGTAGGTAAAAGCAGATACTGAGTGCACTGAATAATTTTCCTTCTATTTCAGAACTATTAGAGATATTCCCACAGGTGCTGATGGCTGTTTTACCACTGCTGGGAGGGATTATAAAGGAAAGGAGTGAATGTTGTTTGTTTTTATGTAAGTTTAACCTACTTACTCTATATACACCATTTTCTTTCCTGTGATGTTCAGACCAATAAACAGTGACCCAGACACTGACCCATCTTTAGAACTGGTATGGAGCAGCAAGCCTTTGAAAGCTTCAGCTTCTCATCCTGAGCAGGAGCAATCATTCTCCTGTTTTTCCTTGCTAGTGAAGAGCAAGGAAACTCTTCTGGTGCAGACAGAGCTGACAGCTCAGGGATTTGTAATTCCAGTGATTATTCCAGAACTTTTAAATTCTGCTACTTGTAGAGAAACAAAAGCTGGGCTAGCAGTGGATATAGAATATGAAAATGTGCCCTTCCTATTTTGTTCCCCTTGGGCTTTGCTCACAGGAGAACGTGTGGAACTCGCTGAGGCAGAGATCTCTAATCTTACTGAGCAATCATGCTGGTGCTAGAAGGATGTTAATGATGTTTTACCACCTAAGAGGGTGATGAAAGGAGAGCATTTGAACACCTGAGCATGTATAATTTAAATGTAATAAAATCACAATATGAGTTCTAAGTAGAAAAATTAGCATCACTAATTATTGCTTGCTGATTATTGCTGTAAGCTGTTCCTCAATCTTTTTTTTTTTTTTTTTTAATCCATGCTGTTAGTGGATCCAGACATCAGGATAAATACCTGGCACCACATGTACTCAGATTTGTGGCTGTCACCAAGTTGAGCTCTGTGTGTGTCAGTGATGTGAGGCACAGTTTGATTGGGGTCCCTGAGAGGGAAAGGCAGGGCAGTGCTGGGAATCCCAGAGTGCTCCTTGGAAAGGGAGCCAGCCTGCTTTTGTTCATTAGTCTCTCATCAAAGGTGGAGGATGGAATGGACCAAACCATCTCAATTGGTGCAGATGGGGTGAGAGATGGGAGTACTCACATATCACGTGCTTCTCATGCACTGTTGAAGAAAAAAGTTATTTATAACACAAATAAAACCCCTCCTCTGGTGCTGCAGGAAGGCCTCAAGGTTACTGAGCGCATGTGTGACATAAATGCAGCAGAGCATTTTAATTAGATCCTTTCACCAGAACTCCTGACCTTCTGTGTAGCACATTAATGTATTTTACTAATTATAAATGCAATTAAAAAGTACGGAAATAAAATTAGGCGGATCTATCTAATTTACATTAAGCACTTTCAAATTATGCAGATTTTCAAAGTCTTTTTCTTTCTGTCTTTTTTTTTTTCTTACAATTTGTGTTTCAGGAAAAAATTGTCTGCATTAAAACAGCTGGAAAACAACCTTGTAGCAAAACAAATTTCTTTTCTGTGATTATTCACAGTGTGTGAGTTAATTTTGCAGGCAGTAATATGCTTAGCTGTCGTTAGGGCAGTGACTCACACAATAGAGCCCATATGGGCACTGGGTGCAGTGCTGGCTCCTCTACTGGCTGGGTGCTTCTCCACTTTTTTCTCTTGGGAATCAAGTTCAGAGGTTAACTGGAAAAAAATACTTATATAATGGTCAAAACCAGAGATTTATAAACAACAAAGAGACAACAAAACCCGGGTATGAATAACACAGGGGAAACATCTGGTGTGCTCAGTCATTAAACCAGGCTGGCTGTTATCTCTGCTGCCTACATATTTTGGTAGTACTCTCATAGAATTTTAGAGTTTTAGACATGAAAGTAGAAAAATAATAACGTTTCATTATTATTTTTGCCAAGTATCTAAATGGCAGCAGGTGCTGAGCAGCAAACAGAGCACAATCCTTACCCTGAAGAGCTTCTGATCTAATTTTAGATGGGCTGCAGAAACAGAGGCAGCTCTAAGTACTGAACACAGAACCAAGCTTAAAGGAGGGAAATTTGCAGAGCTACCCAGGCATTTTTATTCATGATGCTTATTCTTAAACCCTTTCCATAATAAAAGATAAATTTCTTATACGTGTATATTTTTTAATGAAAATTCTCTAGTTTTTCACTTAAAAAAGGAAGTGGAAGTGCCTCATTTTTTTTGGTCCTGTTTTATCCCTTCCCTAAAGAAGTAATGGAAAAGAGTAGTGGAGAGCAGAGGAAGAAATACTGAAATTTGAAGACATTAGGGTAAATGAACAGATTCAGTGTTCATCTAATGCCAAATATCATGCATTAGGACCATACTATTTTCCTCCTATTTTCTTTTTCTGTGTGTCAATTGAGTTTTGAGTCTCTCCCACTCGGCATTGAAAGCAGAAAATCCAGAATGAAGCTTTGCTCATTATGGGTGCTCATTTTTAGCATGTGTAAGGTAGTACCACAGGAGCTCTGGGGTGGAGCTTCCTGGGTGAGTGTCTGTCACACCTACGAGAGACCAAGAGCTCCGAGGGACAGGAGGGCATGTGAACTAGTTTGCTGGTAAAATTGGAAATGTAGAATTCATCCTCCCTACCCCAAAGCTCTTTCTGCTGGACAGATGTGCAGTTTGCTCACAGTGCTCTGGAAGCAGCAGGGACTGTGTGAGTTCCCCTGGCCTTTGCCTGGGAGCAGTGTCCCTGCTTGTCTCCTTCCATGACAGGAACATGGTGATTTCCAAGGGGAATTTTGGTCCCTAAAATTCTGAGCGTCTCCCCTTGGTATAGCAACCTATGTAGAATATTCAGTTTGTATCCAACAGCTCTCTTAAGTAAATTCTTCAGCTTGGAGAGCTGCACTATTTAAATCCAGGTATTTTCATTGATGCCTGTGTTATAAATTCAGGTTTCTTCATGGGTTAGTGGAGGAAAGAATGGCTCCAACTTTAAATCTCCCTCTGAAAGATGTGTCTGTACACTGAGACAATGGACATGTGGGAATGGGAGTTCCTGCTTCTCTCAGAAAGGATCTCATTCTGGGGAAAGAGCTGTTCCTGTCCCAGAGCAGGGTCACTGGCAGAGCTTGGCAGGACATCATTGCTCAGGCTGCTGAGAGCAACCACTCCCCAGGAATCAGAAAATGCTGTGTGCAACAGCCAGGACTCCTTAAAGAAAGTGCCAGCAGATCCCAAATCCTGCTTGGTTCAGACTGATCTTTAGGCTGGAAGCGCCTCTTAACTTTGAACCAGCCCCTTCTCTGAGCAGCACCTTGTTCTCAGGTGAAATACTCTACCATGGGCAGGAAAATACCCTGCACCATGGGCAGAAAATACCCTACCATGGGCAGTAAAATACCCTACCATGAGCAGGAAAATATCCTACCATGATGTCATAGTTTAGATTTGCTATTTTGAATACACTCATTTTCTGTTGCAAGACAGAACCAGGAGCAGAAGCAAGGCAGGCTTAAAAATTAAAAGGGTATAATAAGAAATTTATTAACTACACAAAGAAGGAAAAACAAATTCAGAATAAGATTTTTCCCTAACACACATGGGCAGGAAAATACCCTACCATGAGTAGGAAAATACCCTACACCATGGGCAGGAGCAGCAATGTTCAGCCATCGCCACCCCATGGCCACTGCAAACCAGTGACTGCTTACAGAAATATCTCCTGGTACCACTTTTCTGTTTGAAACATTAGCACAGAGCAGTATTTTGGTGTCCTTTTGGCACAGGTTTATAAATTGAAGCAGGAATTGCTGGGGGTTTTTGCAAATTCAGTGTTTTGGAAATGTCCAAGTAAGGATCTGGAATATTTGAAATGTTTTTCTTTGAGCTTTCTCCTTCCCCAACTCCAAATATATGTAGTGACACATCACAGTTAAAAACCAAGAACTTTGGAAATTTAGATATTTCCATTAAAAATACATATTGTTGTACAATCCAAATTTAAGTGAAAGCTTTTCTCATAATTCAACCATGCTGGGATCTGTTGTCAGATGTGGTTGCTTGGTACAAGCAATCCAACAATGAATTATCAATAAAGTCTGTGTGGTTCCTAATTCATTTTTTAAAGTTTATGTTAACATTGGATTGTGCATAATTCAGAGGATGGTTATTTTAAATGTGACATTTGCCAAGGGTGAGATTTAATTGTTCCATCAAGAGTAAATACAGGGTAGAACTCCAAACTGGCACAGCCTTGGTAGGAAGCCCCAGTTGCCCTCCATGGCCAAGCTGTGCTGGTGTCTGCCAGCACTTCTGATTAGGAAATTAAATCCTGCCAAAGTGCTGTGTTTGACTATTGGTGTGCTCTGTTGGCATGAGATGGATTTAGGCACTGGGTTCAGTCCTCTGCTGAACAGAAATCTCTTTAGCTGTGAAATTCTTCATGGGAAAAGAGATTAATCATATTTTAATATTAGTGGAAGCAAAGTTTAAACTATTTATTTGAGTGTGTGGCTGAAAAAATGTAGTAAGAATAGGATATTTAAAATTGCCCTCTTTTAATTATGTTTTGCTTAGATGTAATCATTTTTGTTAAACTTTATCATACGGCCTCGTCCAAAAAATGGTTTGGGTTTTTTTCAACCCATGGGGATGTTGGAAAAAGAGTATTTGTAAGATGGGAGTTTGTAAGGCTTTGAAAGCCTACTTCTCTCCTGGCAATGTGGGTCACTGTGCAAGTGGGATGGACAGGAGTCATGTGTGCCAAATGACACTAACAAAGAGCCAGGAAGAAAAAAAAAGAGACTTAAATAACCTACCTAAGGTATTAAAAAGCCAATTATCTGTTTTCTCTTTGAAATGTCATGTGCAAAAACTTTTAAGGTGCCTAAGAGCGAGCTGGACTCTGCAGGATGTGCAGTGAAATATGATAGGCAAAGTGCTCTGGGTAATAACTCAGGCAGGCTGGATAATAGAGTCTGTCACAGAGAGAAGGAGTGTGCTGCCTCAGCCCGGGCTTATCCTTGGGGGGCTCAGAAAAGAGATGGATGATCATTAACTGCTGATTGCTGGGTGATGGGGGAGCTGAGGGTGAGCGTGACAGCGGTGCAGGGACAGGAGCTGAGGGTGAGTGTGACAGCAGTGCAGGGACAGGAGCTGAGGGTGAGTGTGACAGCAATGCAGGGACAGGAGCTGAGGGTGAGTGTGACAGCAATGCAGGGACAGGAGCTGAGGGTGAGTGTGACAGCAATGCAGGGACAGGAGCTGAGGGTGAGTGTGACAGCAATGCAGGGACAGGAGCTGAGGGTGAGTGTGACAGCAATGCAGGGACAGGAGCTGAGGGTGAGTGTGACAGCAATGCAGGGACAGGAGCTGAGGGTGAGTGTGACAGCAATGCAGGGACAGGAGCTGAGGGTGAGTGTGACAGCAATGCAGGGACAGGAGCTGAGGGTGAGTGTGACAGCAATGCAGGGACAGGAGCTGAGGGTGAGTGTGACAGCAATGCAGGGACAGGAGCTGAGGGTGAGTGTGACAGCAATGCAGGGACAGGAGCTGAGGGTGAGTGTGACAGCAATGCAGGGACAGGAGCTGAGGGTGAGTGTGACAGCAATGCAGGGACAGGAGCTGAGGGTGAGTGTGACAGCAATGCAGGGACAGGAGCTGAGGGTGAGTGTGACAGCAATGCAGCGAGAGCTGCACTGGACTCTGACTGACACTCGGGAGGTTCTGAACTCCGGGGATCCGGCAGCAAATTGACACAACTCGATTAATTTCAATTAAGTCCCCCCAGTTTCCACAAACTGAAGACATGGCCCATTATATCCTCCTGCCTGCTCTGGCTGTGAATCCAAGAGTGTGATTAAGAATATAAGAAGGCTCATTACAGTTAATGCCTTGTGCTTAAAGCCATGAGCTTAAAGTTAAGCAGGTATTGAAGTGCCTGGTGGGATCAGCAGCAGAAGGCAGCGCTGCCTGGTGCCTGCCCAGGGGCTGAGGAAGGCATCTGCATTTTTGGGAGCACTTTCCTCATGGTCAGCATGTGGCCAGCTGGATTGACTGTGGTTTACAGTATTTTCTTCTGCATCAAACTTGTTTCATGGTTGTAAGAATAAGGAGAGAGCTATTGAACAGTTTCCTTAATTATGATTTGTTACTGAATATGATTTGTTTTGATTCAAAGCAGAAATATGAAATTCTCTTCCAAACCCTGCCTGGGAGTCTCAGTAAGACCTTCCACAGGTGGTATCATCTTTTAGCTCATATAATCCCATGAGTATAATGTTTATGGATGTATTTTTAAGAAGGAGCAAACATTTTTATTTTGTCACTATATATATCAGAATATATGGTTCAATGAGTCCCAGGATACATTTTTCCTCTCTCTGCTCTTAAAGGCAGAGCCCAGCTTGCAGTGCTCTGTGTGCTGGGCAGTGCCAGCCAAGGCACATCCCAAGACTCACAGAAATCCATGTGTTCCTGTGAGCATGGACTTGGCCCACCTGAACTCCATTTACCTGGGAGAAGCCACCCCAACTCATTGGGTTTGTCCTTAGGAGCTGCAGTCCACAACCTTGTGTCAAAACCCAGCTCTGCAGGGTCTGGTGGCTGTGGGGCTCCTGCATCTTCACCTGGAGCTTGCAAACCAAACACGATTGAGAGTTCATCTCCCCAAATGTGACAGTGTACAAAGAGTTAATCCTGCACATTATTTTCACATTATCTCTCATCAGTTATACCTTGCTGCATTCCCTGTCTCCTGCCTCTACAAGCCCAGCTCAGGATAAAGATAAGGTGTTTGTCTTCAGGGAAACCTAAAAAAAAAAAATCTCCATCTCTTCCTTGCTCACTAATCCAAGCAGAATTCACCCTCTCATTTCTGTGACAGCCTCACTTTGCCAGACACAGACACTTAGCAGGTGTTTTCATCATGACATTAATAATAAGAATTGACACGTTCTAAATGAGGAATCCCTTGTTGTGCCTGGTAGCACTGATGGATATTTGGGGAAATTGACAGCTCCTGAAAAATGTTTTTGCCATGACCAGCACTTCTCTGACAGATTTTTAATGGCTCTCACAGAACCCTCACTAACTTGAACACTCTTGCAGATGAAGTGGAAAGTGGTGAAATGTGCTGCTTTAACACTTTAGAAAGTTAGAGAAGAAACATGGAACAACTCTGAGATTTGCTTCTAAATCACAATACTTGCTTTTATTCTCCCTGAAAATATTTTTTTTTCTCTCTCAGTACTTGGACATTGGAATGGATTAGCTGAGGGGACAAGCATTTGTTATGATACGCCAGGACCCAGCTATGTAACCCCCATTAACCTTAATGGGAGCCACAAAGCTCATCCTCCTCATTTAGATGGAAATATCCCCCTGCTCATCAGGGATCAATTGCACTCTGGGTTACCTGGTTTCAGTGGCTCATCCAAAATGGGACTCGGTGTCATGACCTTGTAAGCCTTGGACTACAGGAAAGGGAGGACAGAAAAAAAAAAGGGTCTGTGAGAAGAGGGATCAAATAAAACTGTAAGCAAAAAAGGAAAAAAAAAAGGGGGAATAAAACGTTCTAAAGGTTGTTATGTAATTCATGTTAAAAATTCCAGTGAAATGTAATTGCAATTAAATCACCTGCACCCTTTGCAGTTCAATGTGATACTGCAGAAAATCAATACAAAGATAACAGTGCTCCGTGTGCAGGTGCTTCTGAGAATTCTCAAATTGAAAATAATTTTACAGGAAGAATGTGTTAACTCTTTTTTCTTTTTTTTTTCTTTTTATTTATTTTTTTAAACTTCCCTATAAAGAACAGAACAAGATAGTGATCTTTGAGTGTTCTTCTTTCTGGCTCCTCCCCCCCACGTTAATCATTGCATCCATAAACCTGAGCTACTCAGGGTGGCGTTATCAGGAAAGCCTAAGTGGAGGAGATGCTCATCTCTTTCTGAAAGTCAATTAAGCTTATGTGCCTAAATCTAGTGTTTATGTTTGAATCCCTGTTGATGGCTTTATTGAAAAAGATCTCCAGTTGCCTTTTTAAGTGATAGGAGGATTATGACTAAGTATAGCAAAAGCTCAGTTCTATGCTGACATCTCTTATCTCTCACTGATGAAAATAACATGCATCCTGTGCCTCAGAAGAATTCTATAATTAAGGAAGGGGACCAGAGAGGACCTGGCAAAGCTGTGGAAGGAATGAGTTTATGGGAGGAAATAGTTCAAGTTTTTTATTTATGATTTGAGGCTGCCCAGTGCAGATAACAAAAGACATGGAGGCTAAACTTTAAATAAATATTGTGCTGCCATGGGTGTCATTTCCAATATGCAATCTGCTTCATTAATGCTAAAATTCTTATTTTACCCCTGCCCTCAGGTAGAACACAGCAATCTCAAAGTTAACACAGGACAAGCAGTATTGGTTTCCAAACATCTCTCACAGCCAGAAAAATTTCAACAGAACTACAGACAGAGTTCAGGAAAACTGTTTCCAATAGTTTCTTTTTCATGCCTGGGAATAATCAGTTTTTTCAGCTAATCATGACTCTCTCATCATAAGACTTGGCAATTTTAAGCATGCAACAGCACTACTCAGGAGACAATTTTGTCTACTGTTCCACAAATTATTCCTACTGCTTCCAGCACTAGAGCATTGTATGCAGGGACTGCATGGATAAGAATAGAGTTGTCCTGATCGCTAAATTAAAGGTAACAAAAAAACCCCAACCAAACAAAAAGAAAAACCAACCAAAAAACCCCCACGAACAAGCAAACAAACAAAAAAACCCCATAAAACACAAAACCCAACCAACAAACACAAACAAACAAACCCCCCCCCCCCCAAAAAAAAAAAAACAACAAAAAAAAACAACAACAAAAACCAATCAGAACTCAATTCCCAAAACTTTTGTTGTTGGTTTTTGGTTTTGGACATCTTTCAGATTTCTTAGATGCCAAATATTATTATGCATGACTCAATCTGGGCACATTTTTAATTTATGAGTACCTAATAAGTAGGAAGGTGAGGTGTCAGTTTGGCCAGACATGGACCACCCCAGTGTGTTAAACCCTGAGAGTGAGATTTCATGAAGGGGTGACTCTTCCTCCAGGGACCCTGCAGCTCGTTCCTCCTGTGGCACTGTACAGCAGCCAGGAGCCTCTGCACTCCAGCTCTGCATTCCTGAAGCAAGAGGGCTCTCACTGGGGTTGTGTCCTGCAGGCCACAGGGGCACCTCCCAGCTCTCTGTGCTGAGTTTGTCTCATTCTCCAGGCGGTTCCCGGTAAGGCAGTGTGCACCCCACTCCAGTTATCCCATTTTCCCTCCTTTCAGCACCCACCTGAGCAGTGTAGGACCTCCACACCAAGCCAGTTCATCAAGCTGCCGCTCAGGGCAGGGCTGGGATGGTTTCAGGATCAGTTCCTGCTCCCAGCCACACAAACAGCTCTCCAGTTATGGGCTGGCTGCACACAAACCCTTTACTGATGCTGGGCAGAGGCTGGGCTGCCTGCAGCTCTGCTCTGGGGTCACACATCTCACTGCCAGCAAAGCCCAGGCTCCTCACACATCCCCAGAGCACAGGGCAGTCCAGGAATCTAGGCTTGAGACAGCAAGGTGAACCTCTCCTCTCTGAGCACACTGAGAGCTCTGTGCGGTGGGGTCACTGCTGCAGGTACCACTGCAGGGCCCAAATTCTCACAGCCAGCTTTCCAGGATTTGGGCTTTTCCTTCTTAGAGCAGCTGGGTTTTCTATGAGCTTTTCTATGAGCTCTGCAAGCTGGTTGTTCTATTTTAAAACTGCACTAGAAGTGCCATTTGCTGGTGTGTAATCACATCTGAATCCTACATTTCCATTTCAGCAGTGGTATCTTGGGATCTTCTTTGGAAGTGGTGATTTTAGTTCTAATAAATCCTCCTGTGGATGGTCACTGGGACTTTATTTTACTGAGAAATGGAATATAGAAATATGTGAAGAAAGGCATTTTCAGATACTTTTAGTTCCCCTTCAGAATGTTTTCCAGTGCTCTGTTTACCGTGGCTGGTTTGTGCTTTTCCTCCAGTTATAAATAACTGCTAAAGACTGATGTGTTTACTTTGTTTAACCATGGCCATGATGGGTCGAGGACACATTAAATCATCCTCAGGCTCTTATTTGCAGCCAATTCTGAAATAACCAGAGTAGTGACATAAAATTACTTCATACTGCAGAGATTTTATATTGGCTTAAGCCTCTGAAGTCTCCAGTGTTTTACAACAACACACTTTAATGGTGAAACAGTGATGAAAGAAAGATGAAAGTCCACGTGGAATTGTCTAACAAACAAGTCAAGGTTTGTTTAAGTTGCTAAGATATGAGAAAGGGATATTATTTTCTTCAGAGGTTTTCCTTGATGAGTTTACAGATCTTGATGTTGTTTATTCAGATTTAACGTTTCTTCATATTTTAGAAATAGTGATGAAGAACAGGTACACTCTTATTCTGATGAGATTAAAAGGGGAAGATGTTCTTTCATGGCAAGTCCTACAAATGCAGCCTCTGTGTGTGTACATTTGTGCTTCTGCTCTGAAAACACCATCTGCAGGTGCTACTGTTCCTTTAATATTTGATCTGGTTCTTGTTTGGAGTTACCTGCAAGCAAACTCCTCTGTTCATAATTGTCTGCTGTCATCAAAAAGGAGAGTGACTGTGGAAATGAAACTTGTGCTATTATATGTGCTACACACAAAATTAATGTATCTCCTTTCCACTGTCAGTTGTACATCAGCCCAGTGTCTGCAATGACTCCTTCTACTAATAGACGAGTAAGATTGTATCACTGCTTTATTGTCTGTAATTAGCAATGTCTTAACGATGTGTGTCTGGGAATTATACCTCTATTTGTTTGTATTCAAAAATAAACGGCTCTCAAATGTGTTCCAGGACTGCTCAGTGCTCACTCTGAAGGTATTTACAGGAATCAGCCTCTCATTCTCACTCCACCTCTTTCTCAGATGTCTGAGTAACAAACAGGCTTCCTCCTGATGGTTAAAGATATATTCAATGATATCCTGCTTGAGAATGAACTGCAGAGTTTGGGACCATTTCTGGAACACCACCAGGTAACAGTGCAGGATTTAAGTCAAGCAATCTGTAGGACAGGAATATTCCCAGGAGGAAGGAGGCTGTGGGAGCTGGAGAGGCACCACACAAAAGTCTGGAAAGAGGGAGAAGTGCTATCTTGAAAATCTTTTTGCATATCATTTTTTGAAATTATCTTTCTCACAGTGGTTTCAATCTGTTTTAAGGGAAGTAATTAAAACTATACAGATCCTATTTATTAATGCTAGTGGGAACAGGAGATAGTGCAGCTGAAATGATCAGAAGTTACCCAAAAGAAAATTAAGGCTATGGACTGAGGGTTCACTGAAAACAAACCTATTTTTGGAAGAGTTCTGAAGGCATCAAAGACTTTATCTATCTATTTCCTTGTAAAGGCAGAGAATGGTGTTACATTTCCTCTGGGCTGCTGTAAATTTTGAAACCCTGCACTTGGAGGAAACACAAACAAATATTCAAGTTCTTCCTGAGCATAATTTCTTGGTTTCCATTCTTGGACATGAACATATCCAATACCCATAAAGCTGCATAGCTGAACCTCATTTTTTTGTAAAACTGCAGTTTATAATGCTCTGGCACAGATGTTTTGGATCCTGTAAATTGCCTTGACTTGCCTATTAAGCTTTGCCTTTGGTTTTGAAGGTGATTCAGAAAAAAACATGGTCTTTATTTCTCTGTAAGATGGAATTTCAGTTCAGCCTCTTTTACCAAAATTATCCATAAGTCACTACAGATCTAAGTATAAAAGGTGAAAATTACAGCGGTTTTGAGGATGGATATGGGGCATTTTACACAGAGTCTGAAAACTATTTGCATACTATTTTAAAATGAAGTTTGGTGAGATAAGGCATTTTGTTTGTTATGAATAAACCAGTCTGGAATGAATGTGAGAACAGCGAGTGCTGTCTGTGCAAAAATGGCCAGTGCAAAGAACAGGAATTCTGGTACTTAGGGAAAATGTCTGGGTTTAATCCCAGAACTATCTGGGTTTTTTCTCTCCATGCTATCAATGTTTAGTGCATAGAAGGGGGGGAAGGCAAGAGACAAGGGATGAAAATTCCAGAAATGAAAATTATTACTCTGGAACAAGGTAAAGCTGTAAAATCTGGGTAAAACTAAAAATGGTTCAGAAAATTTAAAATAGGTGGTGCCTTTAGGTAACAGAAGATTAAGGTTCTAGATCTGAGGGCAATTTATCTTCAGATATAGAAATTAGTTCTTCAGAAACAGTTAGCATTCACAAACTTTCTAAACCTATTAGAACATTTCATCTGACACCTTGTCAGAAACTGATTACTTTAAATGCTGTTCACAGTAATACATTTTAGAGTCAAATACTTCAGACACATAAGGAAAATCTTTTTTAAAAAAAGCAGAACTGTCTGGGCAGGGCTCAGATTTGGCTGTTCTGCTGTTAAGCAAGGTTACTACTAATATTGTCCATTCACCCCCAATTCTAAGAGCTTTTCCTCTAGAGACCCTTCCCATCCCTCTCTTCATGGGAGGATGAGTGTCTGTCTCAGCTGCTGCTTCTGCAGGAGCTACAAGTAAACAAGTCTGGAGCTGACTGAATTTGGAATATGTCAATGAATTATTCCCTAGAAATCCCTTCCTTGACTGGTTATCATGTTTGCTCCTGCCCCGGGTTGTAAAGGTGGGCAAAAGTGGGGGAATGTGTGTGAGAGAGGAAGGATCTGCTGTTCATAAACTCACAATAGCATTTTTTGTTTCATGAGGCCCAGCATGAGATCAGGGTGAGAGGTGGGATTTTCCAGAGCCTGTCTTCTCCACAGTTCCATGGCTATCCAAACAGGAACTAATTTTCTTTCAAATAGCCATCATTCCCATTCTGAGCTTGCATGCCCTTCAGGGAGAGGACAACTACAAAGCTAAAGAAAGAGCTCAGCTTTTACAGACTGTGGTGTCAGGAGGATAGGCACAGGCAGTTCATGTTGTATTAATAATAATGAGGATGAGGAGAGGCAGTCTGAATCCAACAACAACACACAGAAATTTTGCAAATGTAACATTGCAAAGATTTATAATTGCACTGGCTATAATTCAATATGAATTCTTTATACTCAGAGTGAGTTAGAGCATAAAGTGTTCATCTTGCTGAAAGTTTCAAATGTTTGTATAATAATTCTTCAGGAAAATAAATAGATGCTAATTATTTTGCAGAAAAATGAAAAACTTTTAGTTTGGTGGAAGAGTCTTTTTTAGTAATTCTAGCTGGACTGCTCTGTAGGACTTGGGTAAGGGTGACTCATGGGCTGGGCTGCAGGGCCTGCTGTGCCCATTCCTGGAGATTGTTTCTGAAATATGAGTAAAAAATGCAACCTGTGTGAATTCATTCAGAACAGCAGAATTCTGACTGGCAAGTGATGCCAGAGTCTGCATTTTTTAAGTCAGTTATTGTAATTTATTATGCCTTCTGTTGTTTCTAGTGCTTGTCTCTCTGGGTTTCTATTTTTTTTTTCCAGTTAAGTAAATTTGATAAAATATACCATCATGTGACAATAAGAGAACTAAACTGGAAAATAATTCACAGTGCAGTATTGATAAATGCCTGGTGCAGTAATAGCAATATGTCATCAATCACCCGGGCTCCTGTTTGATGGCATCATATAACCTAATTCAGGATGAACGTCCTTTGCTTTAACCTTGGTTGTATTTGCAGCTTGCTCTAGAGGGAAGTAATAATCCTTCATTAACTGGTAGGTGTGAAACATTCTCTATCAAGAGGGTAGAGGAGGAGGCAAATGAAAATTGGTTTCAGAATGTGTCCTGAGTCAAAATCAGTCTCTTTCTGCAGACTCATAAGCTGCATAAATTATTATTATTATACATTTTGAAGGGTGGGTAAGTGAATGAATCTTTGTGTTTTGCAGCTTTGCTCTGTTTTTCTTTGTTGCTTTTCTCCATCTGTATTCAAATGTACATATAAAAAATTCAAGGACACATCAAGTCTTTGATCCTGCTACAGCTTTAATTCTTAAGAGCCTATATAAGACTGTGCTTTACATTATGCATTAAGGTACTTGTAATTAGGAGCTTGTGGTAATGACCCATTCTCAGGCAAAGTAGTGCTGTTCCTTGTTTTCCATTAACTGCATTGAGGGTTTATTTGCTGAAAATTGAGTTTAATTTGATTAGCAGGAATTGTGAAACATTTGCAACACAAGGTATATTAGCATAGCACTTTGTTTGTAATGAGAGCCAAAAAGCAGTTAGGGGAAGAGCTAATTACTGAAGATTTTCCTGTTAATAAGGAAGGTCTAGCTAAATTTTAGTACTCTGCTCTCAAAATCCCTTCAGCTTTAACTGGTGGCTAAAAGAAAATGCTCTGCAAAAGTTCAGCAGATGTTTTCTGGAAGTCACTGTTGGGAAAGTCCAGTAATTTACTAAAGAAATAAATAATTTAATCTGAAAATTTGGCAGCACCAGCAGGTTTTTCCATATCTTGATTGATCCAATAGTGGTGGGTGTTTGCTAGAGAGCAAAGATATTAATGGTGTTCAGGAGGGACTCCCCACCTCTTTCCTTCCCCCCAGCCAGGGTGGTTTGTACTGAACCAAAAATATGTTCTCTACTCACCTGACTGGAAGCTCTTGGAAAGCCCATTCCAAAAATCCCATGAAGACACTACTAATTCTGATAACTTACTGGGAAGATTTCCCACTGTTTTTAACCGAGGACAGGGGGTTGTCCTGTGTAGAGTCACTTTCTGTCTGCCTGGCTTGTCCAGAGTGTTCAAACTCCTCCTGCTCAGATGCAGGGATGACAATTTTTTTGTCATCAACAAATTCCTCTCTGCCCATCTGTGAGTTCCTTGGAAAGAGCCATTGGCTTGTTCAGAATCTTGTGAAAGTCTGAGTGAAACATATTTTCAATCAAATAAGAGTCAACAATCAGGTCCCAGGTCAGTAAAGGATATCTTAGCACCAGAGAACATTTAAACAACCTTTACAAAGTTTAAAGCAAATCACTTATTGATAAAATCAAATCAAATCCATGGGGTCCAGAAGGAAGATGCAGATAATTTGTTCATGGATCAAAGTATATTATTCTTCATGTTTTCCTTCTCAAGAACAGGCACTCATCTCTTCTGGAAATAATTTTTCACTCTTCTACCCTTAATTCTTCTGTGCTCCTGTAATTTGAATAAACTGAGAATCAGGAGGTAGCTGTGCTCCTTAAATAGGGCTCTTATCATCCTGGAAGTGTTCCAAGGTGAAGCAGCCACTTCATTAATACACAGTGGCTTTTCTTCTCCATGCCCCCTCTGCCTGCTCCAGACCAAACATTCCTGCTCAGCTGTGGTCTCTTTTGTTATTCCTTTATGTTCAAGCTAATTCATTTGAGCTGTAGTGATGCTGTGAGCAAATAACCACATTTTTGTCAAAGGGGGATGCCACTGAGGTGACAGCTGACCTTAACCTGAAGCTGTGGATACTTTTGCACATCCTGTGAACCCCCAGACATGTCTGGAGCAGGTGGTGGCAGGTTAGCTGCATGGTACTGGAAATCCATGCCTAAATATTTCCTGCTTTTGCTTTTGTTCCTACTCAGAACAAATTCAGGTTCTGAGAGCTGGTGCTCAGTTACTAAATTTAGCCTGAAATTGTGCTTAATGGCAATTATTAACATAATTTTATTAGTAACTAATTAGTTGTGCTAAGTAAGTTTTCCTAATAACAACTTGCTTTATATTTCTTTGTTTGGAGTTTTGGTGTTGTAGTAACTTTCCCTCATTAACTCTGTTTACATTACCACTACACCCTTATTTTTTCTCTTTCTTTAGCAATGGTTATTTTGCTCAGCCTGCTGCCAGATTCTTTTTTGTCTTTTGCTTAATTATCCTGCTTTGATTGGATAGAAATTGCAATTACAGTTAGCCAAATACAAAAAATACATATCCACTCATCTTCTAACTTTACTATTTGCTTGAAGTTTAGAACAAATTTAATCAGAGTTCATTTGCACCTGCTTTGTGTTTGCTTTTCCCAAATACTCTGGCAGATGGGTTTATTGGTATTCAATAAGCATGTTGGCATCAAGTTTTCAACAAATACTTCAGAATATTTGCAGAAAAAGAAATTTTAACTTTGATTATCCATAGATGGCTGTTAATAGCATTTACTGTATGGTGAGGCAGAGTTATGTAACTGTGTATTTACCCGAGACTGCTCCCAAACAAACTGCAACTCAGCTAAAGAATTAATCACAAAAAACATTGAGAGATTTGTTTCAGCAACTCAATCAGGGATGTTGCAATGCTTCTGAACATCTTGTTGCTGTTTTTCTCTGCAATGCCCATCAAACAAAATATGGGTTTAGACTTATTTCATCACCTTCATGGTGAAAGCACATCAACCCCCCAGCTGAAGTTACAGCCCAGTTCTGCCTCGATTATTATTATTTAATTTGTGTATCTGCCCACACAAGCTGTGCTCTGTATAGGTGAGCATTCACTGCTGAACAAAATGCAAACAGAACTTAGGAGAGTTTGGGCTTGTGAGTTCTTCTCTCTCTTTTCCTCCCCAGTGAATATTGCATTTACCCAGTGCTGCTGTAGGACAGAAGGGGCTGGGAGTGCCCAGGAGCATAGCACAGGTGTGGGGGCTCTGTGCAGTGCAGTGCCCAGGTCAGGGTGCTGTACCCAGGTGTGCAATGCTGTGCTCAGGTGTGGGGGCTGTGTGCAGTGCTGTACCCAGGTGTGGGTGCTGTGTGCAGTGCTCAGCACAGCTCCCTCCACACCCCCTGCCCTCTCTGTCCTCTGAGGAGGTTTCTTGCTGCAGACTCTTCGGGAATGGGGGGCACACTCCCTGTGGGAGCATCCCCTAGGGCAGACCAGCACAGCCCCATGAAGGAGGGGGATTAACCCCACTGCTCACTGGTATTGCTGCAGTTCCCTTCCAGCTCCGTGCCGTGTCCTCTCAGTTCTGACACACCACAGCCCTCAGTCAGCAAGGGAGGAAAACATGAACCCAGCAGTGGCATCTGCCTCACAAGAGTGATTTGTCCTGCTAGAGCTGTGCCAGCTGGACCTTTCCCTCTGGCACCTCGTCTGGGGTGTTTAGGAGAGCAAAGTGCAGGATTTTAGCGTGTATTTGTTTCTCAGTCTTGCTTCATAACTTGTGAAGAACTCTTGATTTAACTGCTGTGGTTTCCCTTTACTGCTATTTGTTATCTCGATGTGGTGTGGTTCAGCTGAAATCTGTATTTTCAGTGTCATGGATTTGGTTTTCCAGTCTTTTGCTTGTTGATGCTGCCACCGTTCACACTGAAATTGATGTAAGTTTTCTTTTTTCCCAGGATGTTTACAGACTACTCCAAATGTAGCCCAGCAGGATTCTGGTCTGAACTGAAATTAACTGTCATACATAGGATTTGTTTATCTCTTCACATCTTTCTGTCACAGATGTTTGTCCTTTGGCTTGTTCCTTTTTCTAATTATTTTTTGATTGTATTTTGAAACACCTTCTGTCTAACCAATTTCTCCCCAAATCAAATAGTTCATTTCTTTCCCCTTCACCTACAGTGATTCCCCCAAACTGAATGTTATTTACTTCTGGTGGAAAGTGACCTTTATATGAATCTGTTTCAGATAGGAGTTGCATTTTGATGCTATGCTGTTGCTTATTCTTCTTGGGTTATAAATCCACATGTGCTATGCTGTGTGTTGATACACAGTGTAAGGTGAGGAGGGTACAGCTCATTTTCCATGTTCATGCCCCAACATTTCTTTCTAGGGTCACCACTAAGTCACAGGTAGATGATTGAAAATTCAGAGTGATACAAACAGAGCAACCCTGACCAAAACAATGTGACAGGCCACGAACAGCTCCTAGAGCATATAATTTCCTTATTTCCCAGCCAGTTTGTGGAAAGCAAATGCATGAAAATATATGAATTTCCCCAAATGACATCTCAGACAAGCATGGAAAGAAACTGAAATTGGGCTGCTGGAGCTGTTTGCAACTTCAGCTTGTGTGGGAGCAGAGTGTGCTGCCTGTGCTGGAGGCAGAGCAGGCACATCTGCAGGGATGTGTGTGCTCTGAACCCTGCACATCTGCAGGGATGTGTGTGCTGCTGAGCCCTGCACAGCTGCAGGGATGTGTGTGCTCTGAACCCTGCACATCTGCAGGGATGTGTGTGCTCTGAGCCCTGCACAGCTGCAGGAATGTGTATGCTGCTGAGCCCTGCACATCTGCAGGGATGTGTGTGCTCTGAGCCCTGCACAGCTGCAGGGATGTGTGTGCTGCTGAGCCCTGCACTGCTGCAGGGATGTGTGTGCTGCTGAGCCCTGCACAGCTGCAGGGATGTGTGTGCTCTGAGCCCTGCACTGCTGCAGGGATGTGTGTGCTCTGAACCCTGCACATCTGCAGGGATGTGTGTGCTCTGAGCCCTGCACATCTGCAGGAATGTGTGTGCTCTGAACCCTGCACTGCTGGCTGCAGGAGCCTGCACAGCTGCAGGGCTGCACATCTGCCCCACAGCACAGGCACACAATGGGAAATCACAGAATGCACCAGGGGCAGATGGACAGCGCCTGTTTTTGGAAATTCCAGTGTAAAATGGGTTATACAATCTCTGCTTGCAGCTTTGCTGCTGATGCTCCTTCGTGCTGAGCTCTGGGCAGCCCCTCCTTGCACAGCCAGGAGAGATTAATAGAGAGAAACAGGAAGCATGGAGGAGATAGCACAGCACCTCTGCACAGTAATTATAAGAGCTGTGTGACAACTCATTGATATGCAAGTGCAACTGCTGCAAATGGTGTGAACTCCACAGACAAAAAGAAGATAATTTGACAGCATTAACAGAAATCTCATAGAGGGCTGGTGGCAGAGAAAAGCACTTTGGTTCTTCAGCTGTCTGGGCTGCTCAGAGCAGGGTGGAACTTTCCTGCCAGCTCTGGGTGCTCTGCTGAGTTGCTGTAGCTGATTTCCCTCCTCACACACACTCAGTTATCTCAGAGCTGCTGAACAAACTGAGGGCACTGTGGGTCCAGGACTGGTGCCAAAGGTGACCCATGTGGGTAAAATCATCCCTGCCCCAGCTCAGGCAGCAGCTGGGTCTCCTCTTGCTCTGCAGTTGGGATGCTCTGGGATGCTCTCATTGCTCTCTAAATGGGTTATGTGAAATAAGCTGGGTTTCAGAGGGGAAAACAAATAACACACCTGTAGAGGAGGTGGTTGTGTCCTTTTGGGAACTGGACTAGGTGGGCCCTTGAATATTCTGTAGATTTGCTTTGGATGGCATTAAAAACGTGAGAAGTTGAATTCAACCACGTTTGGGTTTCAAGACAAATTAATATGTAATCAATGGAATTATTCAGGCAATCAAAGCTTATGCCCACAATATTTAAATCACAATTACAATAGGGAAGTTTTCTGATAAGCACAATTAAGATAATTTCTTTTTCTGTCACTTCATTCTTCTGAATTAACATTCTTTTTCTCCATTTGCATTTGGAATTAAGTCTGTTAGCATCATTTAGATAGACATTATTTTAGTAACGATGAAAGTTTTCTGATTTTTTTGTTCCTTTATTATGAGTCTTTTTACAAGTTTTCCACTGGCAAGTAACATGTGAAGTGTGAGAACAGGGGAATAATAGGGGAAGATGCAGCTTCCTCCCTTTCCAACAACAGGATAATGACTATCAGGATCCTCTCCTTGAAAGGAGAATGGAATATGTCTCTTCACAAGTAAGAATATAAAAAAAAAAAAATCAATAATACATGTTTTCTGCTAGTCAGACTTTCCTAGTATCCTTTCCAGTGGGGAAATTAAGGAAAATGTTTTAATTATTTTCAATTCTCTTTGTACAGAAAAACAACCGTGGAGAAAAATGTGAAGTGTTTCTCTGACAATTGGTTTTCTGTAGTGTACACAGCAGTAAAAATAGCTTAATTGTGTAATACTTTCCAGGAAATACATCTTTCAAATCTCCTAGGTAGAGAGGGATGGGATTTTTTTTTTTTTAACTAAAAGGCTGGAATTTGTATTAGGCTCTAAATGCAGACAGAATTTCAATTGAATCAGTTTCTTGCAGAAGTTTTATCCCACATTTCTCTATAGAAAATTCTTGGTCACCAGAATGCAGAGGATGCCTTACCTCCTGTGCTATCCCTTGTCATGTCTAGGGGTGGACATTAATTTTGCCTCAAGTTTTTAATGTAAATTAAAGCTTAATTTCTGCTTTAAGTGTGTCCCAGGTGCTTGGTTGTTCCTCTGTTACCTGTGACTTGTTGTCTTCTGCACAATCAACAGCGAGTTTCCCTTTAGAGTGGAATGGGAAAGTCTGGAGTCTCAAAGACTCAGAGAGGCAAAGACAAATTCGGGGCTAACACATATAAATATTTATTGAAGGCTGTGTAGAGGGCTCCCAGCTGTGTTGCATGGGTTGAACTCTGGATCCATGACTCCAAATTGAATTTAGATTTGCAATATAGAATTGCAACATACATTTTTTTCTTTTTGATTTTGCACTTAGGTAGAAAAATTGACTCCTGGCTTTCTTCACATGGATTTAAGATATTTGCATCTCTGGTTTTTTGCAAATAGAGAACACAGATCTCAAAAACTAAGACTAGAGCTGATAATTGATTGCCTTGAATAACGTTTTTAACTTGACTTGATCTCCTGCTAGTTCCTTGCTGGCTTTGATTTTAGCATCTCTGTCAGGGCCCTTAGCAGACCTTCTGAAGATCTGATGCTATTGTATGAAGATCTATTATAACAATTTATCTCCTGCCTGTTGCTATAATTATCTAAGTTATAATTTAGAGTTCCACGGGAGGCTGAGAGCCATTAGGTTTACAAAATGAAATACCAGGTACAATTTTCCCTTGCTTACACAAAACCCTTGTGTTTTTTTCCTTCTGCAGCTGATTAGTTGTATGGCATTGAACCTTCAGAAATCTCAAGGCTGGCACAGAGTGCACAACTCCTTTTTTCTCTGCCCCTCTCATGATGTAACTCTGAGAGTTCTTTTCCAGTCGCTATCCAGTGTGCCCAAGAACAAACCCAGGGATATTGCAGGGAATACTGAAACACTGTTTGTGTATTCCCAGCTGCCAGTTCAGATCTGAGAGATTCACCCCTGACAAGTTAATATGAAGATTTAAAAAGGCTGGGGGGCCTCCATCATTGGCAAGAAATACTTTTACATTATTTCATTTATTATCAAGATGTTACTGAGTCACAGGATAATTGGTGTGAAAACAACAACTTGTCTGAAAGCAGCATTGTTTAGATTGGGATTTTTCTGTTTGTCTGAGGAGTCTTAGGGTTGCTATTCCACCCACTGTACAGCATTTTCTGAACAGAAATATCTGCTTTTTTGGGGTTGTTTTTTTGTTTGTTTGTTTGGTTTTTTTAGCATAGTTTTCTAGGGGAAATAATATAAACAGTAGAACTGCTGAAATGTCAGAAAAGCCATGGTACCAGCATCCCTGGAATGGCAGAAGTTGCCTCATTCTGCAAAATGCAATTACTCCTGATGAACTGATTAACATTTTAGAGTAATGTACGGAAAACATAGGTTTAAATATATTTTTAAAATTCCTTTAGAATCAGTTACTCTATGAAAGATCTTTGAGAATTAACCCAGATTTTCCAAATCATAACTCAAAAAGGAACTTGAAGTGTTTGAATTGTTAACGTTCAATAAGTGACTTTTCTTTAGGATGTATCCAAAGAACAGATTCATTTAATTAAAGACTGTGTTAAGAATTACAGTTGGAAATGTGATTGATTACAGAAAACAACCCCAGCAGGTTTGAGCAGGCTCAGGTTGGTGCAGGAGCTGGGCTGAGGAAGGAGAGGTTTGCAGAAGGCTCTGTTCTCCTTTCTGGGGAGGAAATCTGTCACTTTTTATGTCTTTCATAGCCCAAGTTCAAAACTTGACAGCAATAACCTTCCAACTGTATCTACATGAATTGGATGCTATGACTTCAATGAAAGACAATCTTGTGTGAGATTCCTTTGGTTACATTTCAAAGATTTATTCAAACTATATGAGGTTTTCTAAGAATGAAGCACAAAAGATGATTTTTTTCCAGACCCTGGTTCAGTAAATCTCAGAGGCTTAAGCATGTCATTGTGAGCCTGTGGCTGGACCTGTGCACAGAAATGAAATCTTTACATAATCTTTACAACAGCATTTTCTTATGACTTGGCTAAAGAATGGCTTCAGAGAGATAATTAAAGAGAGAGATTTTTCATGAGTTAAGTGAAACCTCCTGCACAGAACTGGCAGGAGATTCATGCATGGGGTTTCTTTTGCCTGTCACTAATCTGTCCCCAAAATGTGACAGAATAAATGCAGTAGGAGAACATGCTCCAAAGCTACACAATGTGCATTCTGTTTGTAAGCTTCATAATGAAGGTATTTGTCCATTAGCTGATCTTTTCAGATTCCCAAGAAGTTCTGCAGGATGTTAAGGGCAGAAAAGAGTTTTTGTCACATCATATGAAACAGATCATGAGCCTGAAGTGTCTGAGCTAACCTTTCTTCAAACAGCATTACTGCAGGTCAGCAAAGTTCAAGGATTCTTCAGATCAATCCTTTTCTGTTCGTGTGCAAGAGAAATTTAGGACAGAGCTTATTGTCGTGAATAAGAAATATTCTTGGAATCTAAGCTGCCAGAATCTCCAAAGTGCACACTGTAAACATTTCACTGCCTCAGTGACAGCTAAGTGAGGATGCCTTGCTCATTACCCATAAAGAATATGTGGCACAGATGAGCCCAGAATGTAAATTTCTAAGGAAATGGAGAAAATATAATTCATTTTTCATGCAGAAATGTGAGATTTTTTCTTTTTCATGCTGAAAGGTTCATGGAAAATTAATTAGGAGAAGTCTAACAAATATGTTGTGTTGGTAAGGCTGTAAAAGTACTTTTCAATAGCAAAGGAAATAAGGGAGGCTGCAATCATTGAGGTTAAATGGAAAATGGGAGGAGCAAATGGGCCCTCAATGGTAGCTGTTTGTTATAGAATTTTTAAATAAATGTTAGAAATTAGCAGAAATGTAAAGAGGGAGATATAGTTACTGCAGTGTGGTATGAAATGCAATAACTGTGTTAGAATTCACAATTTGTCAGCATTTTGCAGCACGCTTTCTGAAAGGAAAGGAGATGGTTGCACTCAGTGCATCTTTGTGAGCACTGCCACAGTTAAATGTCTGTGTGCACTTACCAAAACTGCAGCCATGTCAATGACACATTTAATTTTGCTGAGAGATGAGGGCTTTGCTGCAGTGCAGTTTGTTTACTGGCAGGTGAGCTGGGGCAGGCTCGATTTAAGTGTCCCAAAACAACCAGAGGCTGGTTGGTATTTCTGGAGCTGTATCCATTATTTACAGTTACTAGGCTGTGAGGGTATTTGCAGCAATGTCACACTAACCTCCATGAATTCTTGATTGAGAAATAAAAAATTAACAATATGGACTGATGGGAACACTGGTGGATAGAGACAAGTGGTTTTAGAGCGAGCACAGAGCAGTGCTGGCAGCACAAATACAGCCCCAGCATCTCAGAAATCCCACCCAGATCCATCCCCTGCCCTTCACACCTCCCCACACAGCTGGCACTGCACAGCACTTGGCTTTTCCCTGCCATTTCTCGATTTGCTGGGCTGTCTAAACTCCCCTGAGCCATGGAAAGAAGGTTCAGAGCAGGGCTGGAGTTTCCCTCCAGCAGGTCATGCCAGCTCCTCCCCGGGCAGCCTGAGGAGCTGCTTGTCCCCTGTGCCCCCTCCCCTCCCAGGCAGGGATCTGTCCCTGAGCCTGGCTCTGGGTTTGGGGCTCCTGAGGAGCCCAGCAGAGCCTGGCCCTGCTGAGGGGACCAACAGCCAGGGAAACCACACAGCAGGGGACAGCCTCACCTGGTCAGCCTGGGCAGTAATGGTGGTGATGATTCAGAAGTACAGAAGTGAAAAGCAGAACTCTTGTGTGTTTTGTTCCTTAGTAACAGCTGGAGCAGGAATTGCCTGTGATGCCAAGGCTTGTGCTGAGCACCCCCAGTTTTGGGAACTGTTGTTGTTGCACTGGGGGCTCAGCCTGGGCTGCTCTCACACAGGGTTTGGGTTAATTTTTTGCCTGCTCCTGAAACATCACCTGTAAATTCTCTCTCATTTAAAGCAGTCACCTCCCTCAGAACTAAAGAAATGCCAGGGTGTAAAATGGAGCCAGCCTGGAATGGAACACACAAGAGTGCAAAGCACACAGTGCTGCCCAGAGCAGTGTACAGCTCTGTGCTCCTGACCTGCTCTGCCTCTAACCTGTGCATCATGTGGGGCTTCAGTGATGCTTTTGTGTCCTTTTTACTTCAAAACAGCAACTTCCACTAAAATCTCCTCCAAGTGAAACTGAATTTACTTTTATGTTATACTGACATGAATTCTCTCTCCAGAATCTGGCTGTTGGTGGTTTTGTGCTGGTTTATCATCTTGAACTGATGGAGCTCTGTAATGTTCCCTTGGTCTGAGCAGAAGGACCTGGCTCAAGGAGAAATTTCATCTGCTTTGAAAGGAGTTTTCAACAAGACCTGGTTTAGTATTAGAGCCTTCTGTTCAGCAGTGTTTAAGGGGTACATTGTAATTGGAAAGCATTTGCATGAACTTCTTAATTATATTTAATCATTCACTGTACATAAATCCTGGAGTAGAGAGCTTAAAGAAAAGCTGATTTAATATTTTTTGCACAGGGAAGATTCCAAAAGACAAAGCAATTTCTGCAGGACCCTTGAGGGACACCACTTGTTACTGCATTTTATTACATTGCTTCGATTTAAATTCTGAAATGTGCAGAATGTTATCTGTACATTATCCTGCTTTTTAACCACACCTCTAAAGTCAGAGGATCCTTTCCTGAAGAGCATAGGTGTTGCTTATTGACAGTTTCTGCTTCCTAATATAAAGCTTTCGGTAGTGCCCATATTTAAAGTATTTTACATAATTCATTGCACTATTTTCTTCCTGCCCTAGGAAATTATAAGCATCTCTTGCTGTGATCTTTCACTTCAAGGATTAAGACTCTTTTCATATTCATAAATGTGAGGAATTCTAATAACTGGAGTGTCAGTGAGCTGTGTGGGTGATGGTCAGAAGGGCCAGGGGAGGCTGGGGGTGGCTCCTCAGCACTGCTGAAGTGCCACTGTGCTGAGGGAGGATTTATAGGGGACATTTCAAATCTATTTGTCCTGGTTCCCAGGGATGAAGGTTTGCACATTAAACACAGCCAGGAGACAGGTATAAACTGACTAATGATGAGAAATCAGGAGTGAAGGATTTGAATAGCTTACATCTGTGTTTGAGACTGGGTGATCCATCTCTTATTTTGTATGCCTATCAGTGCTGAATGAACAACAGCTGTAGCTTAGAAACAGATGAGACTTTCTCTTAGGAAATGCTTTTTACAGCCCTGTCACAGTTTAAATGGACTTTCAAGCTGTGCTGATGTTAAGTCCCCTGTTTGGGGCTGGGGTGATGGAAGAATTGCTATCCATTTCCAGCCACAGTGACTGTCGTGTTGTCAGAAGTTCTATATTTTAAAATATGAATCAAAATTCTGAATTTTCTGACACATAGCACTTATGTAGCTAACTCTTAGGGCAATAATGCCTTTTGTTCAATTCATTTTGCAGTAGTAGCCCCCAAATACAGTAAAAAATCCTTTAAAGGAAGTACTTTATGTAGTTAAAACTTAACGATACTGGCCAAAAATCTTAAAGTTCCCCATGGGTATAGGGGCTGTGCATTGCTTTATCCTGGTGAAGTATCTCCCTGCTCTCATCTTGCTGATCTATTCCCTTTTTTAATGCTTTAAATGTGTTGCTGCTATGAGGTTATTAAGAAAAAAGTGTTTATTTCAGTTTAGAAGTCAAACTACCCCAGTTCTGCTCCCTCCCAGTCATGAGGCTGCTGCTTTCCCTGCAGACTGGAATTTTTGGGAATGGTGGTGCCTTCCTCCTATGCAGTTTACCACGAGAATCTCACACCAGGTTAACAGAGCTATGGAGATGCACCCTCAGCTCTGAGTCCTCTCAGCAAAAAGGTGGAAAAATACTTGATTATTTCTACCTCGGTGTAAGGGAGCAACCTGAACTGGAGATACACTCAAGCTGTGAATGTCAGGGATAAATAGGCAGCTTACAAATGGCATTGAAAACTGTCTGTGCTGCTGAGAGGGAAAAAGATTTGCTTTCTTATTGTTCTGCTGGCTTCAGGTTGATTTTTTTGAAAAAAAGAAAAGTGGCGTGTTTTGATGAGGATTATACAGAGCAATGGCTTTGGAAAGTGCAGGAGCTCTTTTCTTCAAATGTTTGCCTTTTAGACTGACTTTCTTGGGCTGCTTGGTGAGGCTGGCTGTGCTCAGCTGCTGCAATGACAAGCAGGAGCAGCTCTGTCCTCATGCAGCTCGGGCTGGTGGCATTAATGTGCCAACATCTGCTCGCTACAGCAGAGGGACCACGACCTTGCTGTATCATCATTAATTTCCCCAAAACAAACCAGCCAGAACTGGTGCTGGTAGAAACAATTTGAAGAACATCAGCATATAGTCAAACTTGTTTAGTCGCTGACACTGATGGAGGGGTTGTTGCTTTTGTGACCAGAACTCATCAGGACCGTGAAGGCAGGGCCTTGGTTTGCCCAGGGGCTATGGGCAGCTCATCCCACCAGGAGACATCCCTGGGGAAGTGGGAAGGAGCACCTTGGCTGACTCCACAGGCTGCACTCCAACCAGGATGCTTGGGAGTGCTGGCAAAGAGCTCTGTCTTCATTGGAGATGGAGAAAGGATGGGGGAGGAATGTCAGCCCCTGGGATATGGGAATTTGTGTTTGTGCATGTGGATATTTGCTGAAGGTATGGATAAAGTAGGTTTAGATTGCTTCTAGGAGGACAGAAAACAAAGACCATACATTTTATTGCACACAAAACCTGTGTCTTTTTCTTGTGGTTAACTTATTGTATATTGATACTTTCTCTCATTACCTCATTACAACAGTAATGGAATTTATTCCCACTATTAAAGAGAAGCCATTAGGCAAGTTCTGTGCAGCTCAGATTGCTTTGTAAAAGTGACTTCTGATCAAGAGAAAACCATATTATTTTCCAACTGCTTTGTACCAGACTCACAAATATACACACTCTTTCATGAAAATCATTGTAAAGGCTTCAGCCCCTGGCAGCTGGGGACAGCAGGGCTGTGCCTGTGCCTGTCACCCCAGGACCTGGACCACACTGTGTGCTGCTTCCCCTTGCAGCCCCTCAGAGCCAGCCCCAGCTCCAGTCAGCCCCTGGAACTGGGAGCATGTAATGGTACCTGCTGTTGATTTATTTGGGAGGGGATCCCTGCTGCTCAGAGCAGGGGGGGCTGAGAGGACACTGTAGCCCATGGCTGGTGGCCCTGGGGACTGAAGCACCCTGGGCCAGCACACTGCCCAGCTCCTGCAAGGGCTGCTCCTCACACAGTGTGGGACTCAGCTGCACGAATTATGGGGCAGAAAGAACCCTTGTGTGCATTTAAACTCCTGCCCAAAGGGGTTTGAATGAAAGGAAATCCTTCCTTAGCCTCGGGTTTGGCAACAGTTTAAATTTAAGGCAGTTATAGAGGTATAATTTAATTGCTTTGTCCCACAAGCTCTAATGGTGGCAAATCAGATATGCTTGTATAAAAGTGAATTATTTATTAAGATAAATGAACAGACAAAAGATAACACATGGAAGATCTTAATCAGAATTACTTCCTACACTGCATAAAACTAAAAAAATACCGTTGGTTATAACATCATAAAACAGTGTATGATATCAAGGTACTTATATTAAAGCTGGCAAAATAAATGGTATCAATTAGGAGTTGAATGCAACTTACCACCAAAATAATGATAATGTACAGATTCCTTCACTCAACCCCAGGGTAGTAACCATGGAGTAGCATCCCTGCTCACAGGAGAAACTCCATACATTTCCAGGAAAATGCGTGGAAAACTTCCACTTAGTGAAAGTTTGGTGTGGCTTTTATTGCTTGTGAAGTGGATGGCTGTCAGTGAGAAATCCAGCTTACCTTGTCAGATGTCCCTTCAAACCAAGATGTTCATTGGCACTTGGGAGATGCCAGCCCAGTGCTAACCCCATGGCAGCAGAATAACTCCCTGTGACACATCTTGTCCTGTTTGAGTTACCTGAGTGGTTAGCAAACAACAGATGAGATTTTATGGGGTAGGATGTCCTCTACTCCTGTTGATGGTGGTGGCTGCTGGCAGCAGCACATTCCCTTTGATGCCTTAACATTCAGCTTTTTTATTTTTCAGATCCTGTACTGCTTTAGTGTAGAGCTCTAAAACTCCATGGCCTGCCAGCTGCTGCTCTCCCATTTTATTCAGACAAAACAATTCCTCTCCAGGCCTGAAACTCAAGGACACCTCACTGTCTCAGGCTCTGAGAGATGTAAACAACAGTGAATTGGAGGGGAGCAAACTGGGGGTAAATGACTTCATTACCTGAAGCTGTAATTGGAGGATTAACCCCTGATGTGTAAATGGACCAAATTCATAATTGTGTGAGAAACTGATGACCATTGTCCATCTTGGGTGTGGCCCCTGGGAGGCTCCTGATGCCCAAGGTGAATCTGTTGAAGGCCTTTAATAAACACCTGCTTTTACTCTAATTTTGCCCAGCCTCTGTTCCAGGCAGGCACTCCAAGGCATCACCCTGAGCTGGGCAGGGCTGGGAGATGCCTGAGCTCTGGCAGTGCCAGTGCCCAGCTCTGTCCCCTGACAGAGGCAGTGACACCCCTGTGCAGGGCTGTCCCCTGCCCTGGGCACTGGCCCTCCTGTGCTCACACTGCCCAGGCTGGCACCAGGGCTCAGGGCAGCAGCCCAAACCCATCCAAGCACTGCAGGTTTGCACAAGTGGGGCTGCTGGCAGCCCTGGGTCGCTGTTAATGGAGTTCCTGGGCCAGGTTCATCGTCACATCTGCCCTGCTGCTGGGGAGGCTGATGCTGTGTGAGTGCCTGGTGCCACACACGAGGGGTGGCCATGCAATTTCCAGGGCTAATGACTGTGCTGACCTGATGTCCTCGTGCAGCTGCTTTCTATTACTGTCGCTGAACTGGGACAGGGAGGCTCAGGGGACTGGCTCGCTGTAATGAGCTGCCTGTGCAATTATGGCACTTACTGCAGGACACCAGGGCTAAACCTAGCTCATTTTTGCTTCATCATCTATTTTTATATTTTTCTGGCATCATGTGGGCATTCTGAAAAATGTGAGTCTCTGGCTCCTGGGTGTCATGGATAGTGCTAATAGTGCTGCTGAGTGTTGTGAGGCAGGCGTGGCAGGGGAATTGTTTCATTGCTGCCTTTTCACTCTGTCCTCTTGCATCAGTCCTCTGGAGCCTTACAAAATTATTGACACATGAAAAAAAATTAAAAGTCACCAGAGATATTTTTGTTTATATTTATATTCCAGTCCTTTTTTTTTTCCTTGCTAAATTAAGCAGGGAGAATTAATGTCATTTTTACCAGAATCCATGGAAAAGCTGTAGTGGCTCAGCAGTTTACTTGAAAATGCTTTGTTTACTTTGAATTTCAGATTTAATTTATTGCAATTGCATTCTGGATCATGAACTTCTACCATCTAATAAGTGTGAAATCCTGCTTTTGTTGACTTCTATATCATAGGCAGCAGTGCATGTGGATATTTGCTGAAGGTATGGATAAAGTAGGTTTAGATTGCTTCTAGGAGGACAGAAAACAAAGACCATACATTTTATTGCACACAAAACCTGTGTCTTTTTCTTGTGGTTAACTTATTGTATATTGATACTTTCTCTCATTACCTCATTACAACAGTAATGGAATTTATTCCCACTATTAAAGAGAAGCCATTAGGCAAGTTCTGTGCAGCTCAGATTGCTTTGTAAAAGTGACTTCTGATCAAGAGAAAACCATATTATTTTCCAACTGCTTTGTACCAGACTCACAAATATACACACTCTTTCATGAAAATCATTGTAAAGGCAGTTAGAACAAGTGTTTCAGGGATTGTTTTTTCCTTTTATTTATTTATTTTGCAGAGTTTATTCAGGTTACACTACAGAAATTTTTAAAAATATGACATTGTGAGTGAGACTTATATTAAGTGAACTATCCATGATAACTACTCCACATTTTGCAGACTGATTTACAGAGCAAATTTAGCTCAAAGATCTTAAACAGCCAATATTAACTGAGCATCACAAATACTATTAGGATGTAGTTAAGGGCAGATATATTTTTCACCAACTGCTGAAGTCATTGCCTGTAGACTTACTGAGTTAACAGAAATTTGGAGTAACCTAATGCCATTATCCATAGCAGTAAATAAACTGAGAAAAATTTAATTAAAGATACATATCTATGAAATATGAGTCTTGATTCCTCCTGTTCTCCTTTCAGCATATTCCATTCATGTATGCTTTTAATAGATTGGATTTTTTTACTGGGCACTCATGTGTAGAGCCATAGGTTGTTTAGCCTTGTGGAAGCCCCAGAGAGCTGATCCTGCAGGGGATCCTAGGAATTTCTCACTTATGCTTTCAGGAGAAAGTATCAAAGAGCAGCATTTTACCCTCACAGCTTCTGTGGGGTCCAGGACTTTGTTTTAAAAAATTAAATCTTGGTTTTTAAAAATGTAGGTGCTCATTTTTGTGTCCCAGGCAAAAATCCATCTGAGTTCTCTTTTCTAGAGACTTTCAGTTTGGCCATTTTGTTTATATTGTGAAGAGACGAGCTGCTATAAATAAACCTCTTAGAGCCTTCCCAGACAGTTTCAAAAAAATATACAGGATGTTAATCAAGAAAAATAGTTTTAGTTTAGAACTTTATTTGAGCATTAGTCAGAATAAGGGTAGCAACACAAATGAAAAAGCCCAGCCTTGAGGAGTTAACATTTTTGGGTCAAGTCCCACCTTCCTGACACTCAGGAGCTTTGGTGACCATTAAGAATTAGGTTTTTAAAGGGTCATGAAGGGTTTCTTGGTAGTCTTAGGTAGGAGTGGAGATGTAAAAGTCAATTTTGCTTCACTTTCCAGAATTGCTTTTAGAAATCAAGAAGGAGGTCAATGAAAACTGATGAATTAGCAAGAAGAACAGCTTTAGCAAGAAGGTGATCTCTCTTGCATACATATTTTTCTATGCTTTTGATGGAGGGATTTAAATATGTTTAAAGAAAAATTTAGATTTATGGCTATATTTATCATGATTACTTCACTAAATTTGGCAAGGTGCATTAGAATTCCATGTTTCAAAGGCACAGTGGTTCAGGAAGTGAAGTATTACAATATGGTCTGGCTTATTTTTCTAATTTTGTCAACACTAAAAGTGCCAGACAGTACATTGCAATATTCCTACAGGCTTGCTGGTTGGTTTGGTTTTATCTTTTCTCTTTCTCCTGTTCCCCTGCTGTTGTTTATCACAGCGAGGCAGTGAGATTACAGGTAATTGCAGAGCACAGCACAGGGCTGGTGTCTTTGCACCCTGCCATGAAGCAGCTCCAGCAGCTCAGGCTCTGCCCAGTGCTGGACTGGGAGCCCCAATCACAAATCTCTCTGGATCTGAGGAGCCAGCTCACTGCTCCAGCAGACAGAAACTGGGAAAAGCCAGTGGGCAATCAACCTCCCACCCCTCCAACCCACAGGTGCATTCCCAATTTAATAAAAGGTTGCAGCACAGTGATTATCAAATTGTGGTTTTTAATACTGCCTGAGCTCAGGGAGACAAACTTTAAACACAGAATTTCACATTTGTTGAGATAAATGCCAGGACATCCACGGGACCTTGCCAAGTCTCTGCCCTTGGTCTCATCTGTGCAAATCTTGCTCAGTTCCCTTGCAGGGTGTTACTGCAGCACATTCAAGAGTGGGTAAGCAGTGGAGGTGTTGGTCTCCAGGGCTGGCTGTCTGTCAGATATTTTCATAAAAGGATATAAAATTAATTCTGTTTTGGCATTAACAATTCCAATACAATTAATACTATTACTTATATCTTTTCTTCATGCTTAAAATCCTTTATGCCTAATATTCCAAACAAGTTTCTAAAGTCCAAACTGCCAAAGATTGTTTTCTTTAGCTTATTTTGAGTGTTTATTTGCAGCATATTTTTTTTCTTCTTCTGGTCTAATTTTTTTCAATCCTTTCTCTCATTCCATAGGAACCCAGAAAGAGGGAAAGATATTAAATATAAAACCTGATTGGTTTGTGGTTTGGTTTTTTTTTTTTTTAATGTACAGGATTCAGATTGATGTGAGAAGGTGAAAAAAATTAAGAAGACACCTTTTTTAGAAAAATCAGTGACAGAAAAAGGGTTTCACATGTGGGTGAGATGGGAGAGTTCAGTGAAATGATCATCACCTTCAGGGACAGGATAGATGAGAATCCTGGCTCCAAACATTTACCTTTCAGTTTTTCCCTGTGTTTGTTTTTTGTCTTTGAACTTTGACACAGGGAATTTAATGTACTTTTATACAAAATTGATACTAAATGAGCTGCCCAGTCTCATGTTTGAGGAGCTTTCTTCGTTCAAGAAAGTTGCCTTTATTTCTTTCTGCTAAGGTGTTGTCTTGAGATATGTGACAAATAGCAGCTATTTGCTTCCTGGTTTAGAATGGCAAATATTGTCCTCTGTTCGTTCTGGAGAGAGGAGCTGTGGATGCATGCACCTCGAGATAAGACCTTTCTAAATGCTAAAAGCAGTAAGCATAGTTTAAAAGACTCTCCTTTTTTTGCAGTGTTATTAGCATGTCTGTGTTTTTGTCAGTATTCACAGGATTCCTCATGTAGAATGGGAAATTCTACATTAACTACAACTTCCAGGAAGAGCAAAAAAAGCCATTTTTAAAGATGTTTTCTGTCAGTCACGTCTAGCTTGTAGCACAAGAAAAATAAATTGCATCTTGCTTGGGAAAGTGACATAAACCCACGGTTTTGTTGTGTCACAGAGGGATTATGGTGAGAGAGACAAGGATCCCTCACCTGAGCCGTAATTCCTGCTGGTGGAATTGCTGTGGTTTTAACTAGGGCATCGATGTCCTGGGGGAGCAGCAGGGGAGAGAATGGTCATCCCTCACAGAAATGGTGGGGCAGAGCAGTGGATTATTATAGTGGATTATTGTCATAAAGGGAAATGATATGAACTAATGATGGCACACCTTGTGTGCAGCCCAGTGCTCCTCTCTGCTCCTCCCCTGGCTCAGCCCACTCCCACCTTCTCCAACAATTAGCACAATTAGTTTATCGTGGCCACATCACTGCAGGATTCCTCAGCCAGGATTGCCTGGCATGGGGGTGCATAAATTGGCTTTGTGTCTGGGGTGGCTTGGCTGCAGATCTGAGCTCTGCTTAAGGAGCTTGAGAGCTGGCAGTGCCTTCTCAGAGGATTTAATTGAGTGATCACCCTGTGACACACAGACACTTCCTCCAAAGCCTCAGCAGAGGATGGCTTGGAACTGCAATTCTTTGTCATAGCCATTACACTGCTCCGTGTCTCCATTCACTGCTCCTCAAACGTGACAGCAGATACAGCTGCTGGACCAGCAATTGCAGGTTTCAGGAACAGCGGGGTAGGAACGAGGGGGGAGGAAGGAATCAGTCGTACAAATAGAAAGATAACTCACTGCATTAATACATAAATAAAAATCACTGTTAAAACGTAGATAATTGTCAGGTCTTCACAGACTAACAATAGTCAGCCCATTAATTTCATGGGTGTTATTTGACCCATAATATTAAATGGAAGTGTTTTACTGTTTATTAATGCAACGTTAGCTTGAGGAATGCTATTATTTTGAGTAGAAACACTCCATCTTTGTCTCCATTGGTGTAGTGGTGAGTACACTATCAAAGATCATAATCCCTGTGGTGTGAGGATCATTTGCAGAGCTGCCAGAGTAAGTCAGGGTCTGTTCATGTCCCTGTGCCCAGGCTGGGTGCAGATGTTCTCCAGCTGTGTAGCTGCAGTATTTCAGCAGGGTAACTCTGGTGTGACAGCCTGGCACCCTGACCTGCTGTACCAGGGTCAGCTGGGGCTGCACTGCTCAACAGACAGCTCTGAGCAGTGCCACTGTGCTGAGTTGTCATTCCCTTTGATAATTTTTCATTAGTATGCTTGGCCTAAGAATGTGCTAATGGAATTTGATAAAAATGTAAAGCTGGGAGGAATTGCTAACACAGAGGAGCTGGGTGTGATATCCAGGAAGAGATGGATGGGCTTGCAGGTGGAAATAAAAGTGAATTAATGTTAGTAATACCAGGGAAAAGGTCATGCTTCTAAGAACTAACTGGAATTCAACTGCTGAGCAGGGATTTATCAGACAATAACTTGGAGAAGAAAGATAGGGACGTAATATGTCCAGTGGTCCAGCTGAGCACGGGGTGACTGTAAAGCACCAGGAAGGTACAAAAATATAAAAGAGAAATACAGTCTTTGGACACGTAAGGTGAATTATTAAAATAGAAGAGTAATTGCCTTGCAAGGCATTAGTGAGCCCTGGCTGGAGTAGTCACATTGTTCAGTTCTATTCACATTTCTTGCAAACTGATAGAGGGAGGAGACAGGCACCTTTGACAGAGGGTTTAGAGAAGGATTTATGGCAGCTTCAGGAAGCTTCACTCCAAATTCCGGTGTTTTAAGACAGGTTTTTGGTTTATCCTCTACAGGATGTGCTTTTAGTCATTTGCCTCCAAGAAATATGCAATTAAATTGATGTAAGTGGAGTGTAACTCTATGAGTCTATAAGTAGAATGACCTTTTTGTGAGGGGACACTACCAGAGTGACCTAAGGGAATGCCAGCAGGGAATGGATGGGATGGCTTTTTGTATGGTTCATTTTGGAAAGGAAAAATAACTGCTAGCACTAAAAAAATATTGATGAAGAGGAATAACAACAGCAACAACAACCAAAAAAAAAAAGAGGCTTTAGGTTGTTTGTAAATAAATGGAATTTAAATAAGTTCAGTTCTGCTTGTGTGAGAGAAATTCTTGAACAGCTTCCAAAATCCCATTAGTGACAAAGGTACACATTTCAAATAGAGCTGAACCTGGGTTTGAATCAGGTTAAATTAAATAACTGTTTGTGATTGCAGGTACCATGTTGTAATGTGACAGGAGTTCATTTCCATCCCTAAATTCCTTTGGAATAAGTTTTTGATGAATCCACAGATGTGTCCCATTGAACAGCAGCTCTGCACACAAATTGTCTCCTTTGCTGTGCAGGCTGAGCTCTGTTCAATAAAGTCTGTGCTCTCCTCCCCCTTCCCCCAGCCAGGGTCATGGCTGGGCACTCCTCCTGCTGCTCCTTGCAGCTTGGGAGAATTGGAGATGTCCTTTAGAGGTGATGATTAACACCAATAGAAAGGAAGATCTATTCTCCTGGAGACAGAATTATAGCTAGGTGTCAGCCTGGAATTTGTGAGGAGACTATTAAGGGCTTTTCAACCCAGTACAGTGGTGACAATATTGTGACATAAAGTTCTAACAAAGATTTTTGTCTTACAAACATGGTTTAACAGCCTTCAGAGTCTAATATGAGCTTATTAATTCATGTCTGTTGTTTGACCTATAACAATGTATATGTGTCTTAAAATGTTTAAGTTGCTTTAATAGAAGTGATGAATTTCTCTGCATTGCCAGCAGTGGATTTTGTGCAGTTTTTCATAGCAGTTGACTTTGTGTCCCCCTGGTTTTAGACACTGACCTTACCTGAGCTCAGTGTAACCCCTGAGTGGCAGAGAACTGGCTGATGTTTGCTTCAGGGCAGCTTTGGCTGCTGGAAGTCAGCACTGGAGCTCCCAGGTGGCCAAACCCTGGACACCTGTGCCCAGCAGACTGTTCCTAGTGAGAAGGATCTGGCAAAGCTTCCCTTGTCACACTCCTCATGGAATGTGGTCTTCAGACTGTGTCATGTGGAACTGAACCCATTTCAGAGTGTATCCTGGGAATTGTGTCTGGGTTGGAAAGCTTATGGTTGCATTGCTCATCATCAACAAATTCAAAATTAGTAAAAATAGAAACATATTTTCCAAGTTCTCTTTTGGTATATTTCCTGGATTTTTACCATTGTTCCTGAATTATACTGTTTTAATATATCCCTGGTTTTGCCTTCTGATTGAGAGGTGAATAGTCTCAGTGTAAAAGACAGTTCTCTTCAGCTCTGTTCCCTCAAGCCGTAACAACCAATTGATGTCAGTTACCTCAAAAGCCAATTAATCCCACTCCTGTTTTGTTGGATCAATACTAATGCATTTTTCCTGTAATTTTCAGGTTTTGACATCGCTGGATGCCAGCAAAGCTGAGGTAGGAAATTCTGTCTTATACTGTTGGAATGTTAAATAGCTGTCTGTGCTTCTGATAGAGAGGCCAGCTTGCTTACAATTTTGGGGTGAAAGTTTAAGTTACTTCAGGATGGCATTTGTGCTGCTTCTAGTGCTCAATGAGCCAATCTTTGGAAATCTGGTCACGGTACAACAATATTTAAGCTCATAAAGCCCTTCTAGGAAAGTTTTTTCCATTGTGAAAGTCTTTCTGAAGGTTTCCATGGCATCAAACCCACACAGTTCAGAGCAGTGTGTGTTTTATTTCCCTCCCCAGAAGGTGCAAGCTGACCTTGCCCTGTGCCCTTCCATTTTTCTCCTTTGCTCCTTGGCCAAGCAGGTCTGTAGCTGCTCCAGAGGTGGTTCTGGGGGTTGGCACATGTTCTGTCCACCTCCACATCTGGTGTGCCTCACTCTTGTTTTACCATATGCCATGAGCTGCTTGAACAGGCTGGAGCATGGAAGAGCAGTTGGATTTAGTGCTGAGCTGAGTTCCCACTGAATTCTGGAGTGCCACTGCCAGGGTTGTACCTTACGTGCTGACATTGCTGCAGGTTAGCTTGATCCTTTTGGACTCACATTTATTTTGTCAGCTTTCCTCTTGATGCATGAGCATTTCTGAATGGTCTGAAGGTGTTCTTAGAGGTGAAAATATCCTGATCATTTGAGTATGTTTTGAATAACCAACTGCTAAAGCTAAAGTGGCAGTCCTTTGTGAGCACAAATGTGTTCGACTGCACTTGTCTCTTCTGAACATTGCTGCTGAACAAGTCCCTGCACTTGTAATAACTGGCAGATATTTTAATTTGGGGCACAGTTCCTGAGTCATTTATTTGTAACATCAGTTGAAGGCTCAGTGTTCCTCTGTGGAGCCCTTCTCAGACTCACAGTAGGGAATTTGTGATGTACTCCAAAGCTAATGTTTAACTGTAACAAAATGTGTAGGTGACTCTAACTGCTGGAGTCAGATAAATTTTTAATATGTACCTTTGGTAAATTAAATTGCATTATTAAAGAGAATAGATAAACTGGGCTAGTTACTTTAAAGAACAAGAACACGAGTTCACTTGCATACTGCAAAAGAATGAGATCATTCATTTTTATTTAGGTTGAGACTGTAATATCAGTGTTCAATTTAGCTGGTCTGATTCAATTGCATACTTGGCTTGTCTTAGGGAGTTTCAGGAGTAGGATTTGTATCTGTTTTTTACTGTTGCACTGTTCAAATGTTTGGTGCTGTTCTGTCAAGAGCCCACTAATAGTCATTTTCAGTTTCTTGTTTCATAATGGGATTTTGGGGGCTGAGATTTGTCACTGCGTGGGTACTACTATTGACTGTGCTGCCTTCTACACAGTCTGTTTTCTTATTTATTTCTCACATGTTCCCATGTACATTTTTCTCTTGTGTGTGTAAAATTCTAGGAATATTGCAAGTTTCTGCATTGGCCAGTTGAGGAGCTTTGTTTGTTGGTACTCTATTGATTTGAAAGCTTTGAGTTAACACATTTGGTTTTTCTTTAAGAGCTCGCCAGCTGACCTTTGTGCCCCAGCCCATAAACCTGCTGACTTTTTAGGCACAGATCTATGGGTGAGTGGTTATGGCTGGGTGCTGTTTCTCCCATATATGAAAGTACTCAGAAGGATTGCCAAAGTTCCCCAAACAGGGCAAATGCTAATTGGAGGTAAAGAGTAATTAAATATTTTCCTGAATTGGGTATTAACATTGTTTGGAAATAGTCTGAGTTCAGTGGAGTAACTCACATAAAATAGCAAATAAGAGGATAATAGGTATGCAGAACTGGTTGATGAATTTTCAGCTTGAGGGATATGACTTCTTTGACATAATGGGAAACTTCCAAAAATTTCTTCCTGAAACCCACACAGGCACAGCACTACAGTTCTAGTGGAGTTTTGAGGCCTTGTGTAACTGTGGGGATGACAAGACATACAGGACATTTCCTCAGCTTTGAGAATGGTGGCCCTGTGTCTTGTCTGATTTGATATGATTTGATTTTGCTTTATCTTTGGGTTTTCAAGAACAGTTCTGAGAAAGAGACAAGCCCAAATCCCTTTGTTCTGGTTTACCTTTGTGTCAGGTCTTGTCTCTTTAGAGCTCTCCATTGTTTGCTGCTGGAGTGCTTGTGTGGAAGCTCTCTGCTCTGCTTTTGAATAAAAAAGCAGAACATTTGTTTTCTAAAATTTTTTATCAGAGCCTCTACTTGGTTGCTCTTGAACTGCTGGTCCGAGTAGTCTTGGAATTTGTTTATTCCTTTTTCATTGTTCTTAGGTGACACTGCTGTGTTCCCTCACTAAATTTTGTATGAAGTCTGGATGAAAACTTAGCGTGTTTGTGCAGCTACTGAATGTTTTAGGAAGATACAAACCAACTGGGTTTTTTCCTAAATGCTGGTTGCCACATAGCACTACAGAGACAAGAACATCTAGAGGAAGCTGTCAAGTGATCCCAGGACCTTCCTTCTATCTTTTAACACAAAGGGACAACAAATAGTGACAGAGTCAAAGCTGTAGGCAGCAAAGCCTTCCAAAAATAATTGCCAAATCTGCCCACACCGTGTCAGTTAGGGTCACAGTCTTGTAAATATGCAAGTTGGAGGCATCTTAAAAAGGAATAACTTATGCATAGGTAGTCAAACACAAAGATTTTTATCACAGCTTACCCTGGTTTCTTATTCAAACCCATAACACATTCTGTTAATACCATTACAAAATGGGCCTGACCAGTCTCAAATACAGCTATACACTGTAGCAATTCCCATAACACACAATAAAATAAGTTTTCATGTCATTTGCTGAGCAACAGTTTGAGGAATGCCTTTTTTCCATTCTAACTTTATCTATTATAGGTATATGGCATCTAGTCCTTTTATTGTTTTTTGTATGTACATTTTTCCCCATGAAAAGATGTCTCATTCAGAAACTATTTGACTTTCCAGAGTGTTCTTCTTTCTAATTAGCAGTGAGAATAAATGATCTTTATGTTAGGCAAAGCATAATTTCTTTTCCTTTTTCTGAAATGAATGGTGTTACCAAAATAGAACAGAGAAAGCTTGTTGTGATTCCTCTTTTCCTCTGCAATATTTGAATAAATGATACAGTGAAGTTCAAGGCCTTCTTGTGAGAAGTGAGAGGTCATGCCTGATTGAAATACAAGTTCAGCATAACTGTGTGTTAGCTCTCTGCCTGCTTTAATGGGAGGAATGTCAAGGTAGCCTATTTTTCACTCTCATAAAGAAAAGGGTGCCCAATATGTCTCAATAAAATGGAATCAAAATCAGCTCAAAGCCCAAGGAGGTTGTTAAATCAGAGTTTACAGGAAACCTCAGAATAATAAGGAGAACATGGCTCTAATGATAACAAAAGTGTGGCTGATTGATACAATGATCCATCAGGTCCCTGATTATCAGGAAATGTCACTGTTAAGCCCCCATGTCCCTGAGGGAACGGGTCAGGCCAGAAACGGCCAGCACACCCCTTCATCCACCCTCTGCTGCTCCCTGGGTGGGGTGGAGAGGGCAGAATCCTCTGACAGGACAGGCAGTTTCACTGTTTTTTTATTTGTAAATGTGTATGAATAGTCTCGTCTGTGTTAGTGTGAGCAAAGCACGTGCAAGGTGCTCATGGCAGACAGTGTGAGAGCCCCCACAGAGGGGATGTGAAGGGTTTGTGCTGGCTGATGCTATTGTCTGCTTGCCTTGCCCTGCTCCTGGGGGCCCCAGTGCAATCCCAGCCCGTCAGGCTGTGCTGCACACCCTGCCCAGTGCCTGACACACTCTGGAGGTGATGCAGAACGCAGCTCGAGAGGAGAGGAGAGGAGTGAAGGACAATGGTGGTGAGGCAGCAGCAGAGCTGGACTCACTGCCAGCAGGAGCACACCTGCTCTGTGCCTGCTCCTGAGGCCAAGGTGAACTAATTCCTTTGGGAAAGGAGTCAGTGACATGTGTGTGTACACAGAAAGCAGGAAATATGCCTCTACCAATATTGCTCTGCTTTGACTGCTTTGATGGTTTGCAGTGTGCTCTGATCCTGCTGGATTTATAATTCTTTCTGCTAGCTCATGAGGAATTTTTAAATCCTGTTGGCTGTCTGATTGATTTCTATGGGAAAACTATGATATCAGTGGGAACTTTATCTGGGGAAAGATGAATGCTTGGTTGGATGCTGTCAGAGTAAATTGCAGGTGCTGTATTAAAAGCCCATGGTGGATGCAAACATGTCATTCAGCCTCCCTGCACTCCCTGCCCTACTTTATCCTCCCAGCACACTTAACATGCAAGGGCCTCGTGTGCCATCACTGCAGGGGACGTGCGTGCTCAGGACACAGACATTTCCATTTCTATTTTCAGGTTGTTTTTCAGGATGAGTGAGTGGATTACAGCTTCTCCCTCTTCTGATGCATCAATACTGTGCATGAGCCACAGCGTTTGCTTGAAACTGTGCATTGTTAATCTTACCCAGCTCTATATTCCCTCTTCCCTCCAAGTGGAATGAGGCATGGAGTGATCAATCATGATGACCAATAAAGAATTTGCTATTAGCACTTTTTAAAATGTTCCTATCTTTAATGTATTTACAGCATGAAAATATTTGTAATTTAAGAAAACTGTATATCTATAGGAGTATAGCATAAAGCTTTCCTTAATAATTTTGATTATTTTAAGGGGTTTAAAATCTCTGTAGTTTGTAGTGGGATTCCAGAATTTATCAAGAGGATAATTATTGCAGTAAGATTGTAATTTTTGCTTGGCCTGTTGAAATCTAGATTTGGCCAAATCGAGCTGTCACATATTCTTTATAAATAGGTGCCAGAATTATTTATTAAAAAGATAATTGCAATAATGCCATAATTCTGTTTAATATAACTAAGAATATTTATAATTTCAAGTGTAAAATCAAGAATTATAAATGAAAATTATTTTTAATTTTCAAGTTTTTAGACCTGACCAGTTGTAACTGTGCAGAAGTTCAGATTTTGAAGTTGTGCCTTCACTTATTCCCACTAAAATGTATTTTTAATCATGCAAGCTGAGTAGGGGTCTGAACTCCCAGTGAAAGGTGTCTCTGGGTAAGTCAGTGTCACATATAAATCCTGCTGAGCACCTTCTGTGTCTTCAGATCTCCAATAAACCCTTGATTGGCAGTGATGGGAGCTCCCAGCTGGAGCAATTATCCTGACAAGTTAATGTGGACATTCGAAACGTGGCAGGAAGGAAATTCATGGCAGTGTGTGCCTGGTGGGTGACCCTTGGATGTGCCTGGGGTGCAGCCCCCTCTGAACACATCAAATATCTGCCTTCATCAGGATTTGATGGATTCCCCTCCAACTTTTATTACCAAAGGCAGAATCCTGACTTCCCATTATAGTTTTGAGGTTTAACCACATTAGCTACATAGAGATGTGCAAAGACTACACAAAATGCATGGAGAAGAATTATACAAAGTTTTCATCCATTTTTAACTTGAGCATGAATTTCTAGGATTGTGCTCCTTCCATCTGAAATCCTGTGCAGTAATTTTAAGCTGTGCAGTGTGAGAGACAGTCTTGCTGTAGCTGCTACTGTAAAACCTAATTTGCTGCATAAAATATGAGAGCTATAGTGAAATATGAGCCTGGAGAGCAACTCTTTTGATCTTGAGTAGTCAAAAGGTTGGCATGTATAATGGTATGAAAATAAATGATGTCAAAACTGTAGGATATAATTTATGGTTTGGGGACTACTTTACTCATGGAAGCAGAAGCTTCTACCACTGAAAAGCAAGTAGTTCAACAAAAGCTAATGAATGGAAATTACAAACTTTCATAAACCCCCAGATGGATTGAATCGTGCAATACATCAGTTTAGACACAAGCAGTTGTCTAATTTACTGATTATATATTATTAAATAGAGCATTTATAATATATAAATATGATTGGAACTTGAGCCTTCATTTTGTATTTCTTTAAATAAGTACTAGGCTTTAATTGTCATCCAGTTTGGCAAGGACTTGGATGCCTAAATTACCTTTACTCAGTTCAAGTGACAAAAGCTTGGGTCTTGTAGGTTTTTTAAAAGGTGCTTTTGGAGGTGTCCCAGCACCGTGTGAAGAGCAGTCAGGTGTGTCAGGTGCTCCTAGGAGAGGGATTACAACTCAAGGGCAGAATATTTGTTGACTGAAATCTTTATGGCTATGGTACCATGCAGGTTCTTATGTGTGCCTCTGGTAGCTAAGACATTGTTGACTACACAGGCTTTAGACTTGGATATTTTTTGTAATATATGTATAAAAAATGGTCCGTGGATATATTCAGTTACCTCAATTTGCTTCGTTCACAGTTGCACAACCTTCCCCAATAAAGTCTCTACCTCTGCAAACAGTCTTTTAACTGGGCTTGGGGTTTTGGGGATTTTTTTTGCTTGGTTCTGTTTTGGATTTTTGTTTGTTTTGTTGGTTGGGTTTTTAAAATATTTTTCCTGTTTATTCATTTTGTTTGGTTTTATTTTCTTGTTTGTTTGGGGTTTTTGTGGGGGGTTGTTTGGTTGGTTTTTTTGAGCCTGCATCTTTCTTTTGAGGTCTGTTTTGTGAAGTTTCCATAGGCTTATCTTTCATCCTCCTGTCACCCAAAGGCTGCCCAGTCCCTGTGCTCGTGGCTCCAAGGCTGCTCAGGACAGGGAGGGACCCAAGGCTGGTTCTGTTGGATGTCACTGCCCTTGGCAGAGCAAGCTCCTGGAGGGGAAATGTTGGACCCACAGCTCCCAGCCCTGATGTGGCTCTTTGGGTTCAACCACTGAGCCTGAACCTGGAATTTCCCCCCAAGGATCTAAAGATTGCATCAACACCAGCAATCCCCTGCCCTGCCCAAATCTGACAGGACTCCAAGGAGGCTTCTGAAGAAAATGAGATTTAATAATGGCAGCTGTGAGCCATGGTGCACACCTTTTCTGTATGTGTGTACAGATAAACACACACATTTGTTTTGTGTGCAGACGCGTCTCCAGAATTTGTTTCAGTAAAGTGCATCAGGAATTTGCTGGCAACAGAAGTGACTATAAGCTTGTCTCACTAAAGGGCTGGTATTGACTTGAAAGTGCACTTTGTTTATTGATTCTGTTTCTTACTTTCTTTCCACATCCTCTTGCTGAATGCTGTAAGTTTCACTGCCTCTAGGAGAATCTGGACGTGTTTTGATGAAGGTTTTTAAGGTGCTGTATTAATCACACTTTTCTCAGTCCTCAGTTGAGGATTTTAAGAGTATCACACTGTCACAGCTCTAGATGGGCCATATTGATCTTGATGATTAAATCAGCCAAAGGAAACTTGATTTCTGAGGGAAAACTTAATATTCTCAAAGCCCAAATGTCTTCTAAATATTTATAGGTTACGAAAGTTGATCAAATACCTTTGTTCTCTGATTATTACAGTGAACAGCAACACTTAGTTCAGATTGTCATTACAGTGATGTGATGCAGTAATATAGAAATTCCTGTGTATGTGTTTTCAATCATGTGAGTATGTAGAGGTAACTTTTTTCTTCTATCTTGGCAAGGCAGGAAGATAAATAGGTGAAAAATGTGTATGTGTTTAAGCAATAAAGTTGGTTTAATGGTTCTTGGGGAAAAATTTCCTGTGGTACACAGAGTAGTGACTTGATTGAACAGGACAGAATCATGCAGTTCAATTAATGTGCAAATATGTGTTCACTGAACTTTCATTCCATTTATCACATGGACACGGAAATAGGGTCATTTTTTATCTCTGTATTATGTATATGACATCTTAGTTTGCTTCTTGCATGCTGCTATGGGGAAAATAGCAATGTGGCACACCACAGGCAAAAAGAATTGGAGATAAATTCCTCAGCTGCCACAAACATATTTAAGTAGATCTTTGTTTGAAGATAAATCTCTTCCTTCTGCAAGGGCTAACATTCAGAAGGCCTTTGCATGCTCTTCCCATTAAAATTGGATGTATTCCTTGGCTGTGTGCTGGGAAAAATCATGGGCAGCAATTGTCATGTTTATGAAGTACATCGTTAACAAAAGAGGTGTACTGACAGAAAAACATCAAAAGGAAGTTTTAGCTGAAAATACATTAATATTCACCACTGGCTGTTTAAAATAAGGAGCTAGATATTTCAAAGTAACTTTTTTTCTGATTCTTACCAAGGTTTTCTTCCATCCTCAGGCCTAGTGAAATTTGTTTGGGGACCGTTCTTTTTCCTTTGACTAATTATCCTAAATCAGATTATCAGGAGTACAGGTGGTTATTCAGCTCATACACTGAAAACCTATACTGGAAATTCTGTTAGTAAAAAGTAGAGTGAATAAACTTCTGCCTTTTATTTTCTTTCTGTAGTTGGTGAAAAAAAGTTTTCTCTTGATATGGAGCAAAAATTATTTACAGCAGCAAGGGCAAAAGATGAAATTTCACAAGTACAATGTAAATTAATGTGATAAAAATTCCTTTCTTAAGAGCCTGTAAGAATACCAAAAGGTGGTTAACAATTTCATTGTTCTGTTTCATTGAGAGTCTGAAGTAAAGACCTTTTGGCTGACATGGGCAGCTGTAAAAATTAAAGACTAGCTGAATTCCACATGGAATTGGAGCATTTGCAGGAGGGGCTTATAACCTTTAAACAAACCACAGGCCAAATTCTCTGCCATGGAAATTGGCAGAGCTTCATCAACTTTTATGGAGCTGAGCCTCAATGGAACCGTGCCAGGTTTGAGAGCAGGGAACGTGATCTCAGCTTAGGTAGGAGGTGGCAGAAGCTGAGGGAGAGAAAGAGGAGTTTAAATTGTTAATAATCAGTCCCCACAGGTCACTTTAAATAGAAAAAGGTCTCAGCCTGGGAACTGCAGTGTCTGATCAAAACTAGATATCTTTCCATCAGATATTTGGTTCAACAGCTTTGATTTAGATGTGAAAATGGAGAAAAGACTGGATTTCTAATTAATTAAACCTGGTAAAAATGCAGAAAAGACTGGATTTCTTATTAATGAAACCTGGTACTGCTGCTTAACATTGTGCCCAAAATGGGCAAAAGAGATACTTTGGGAAAAGTTTCTGAATTAAATGTGAGTAGTTTGGAGCAAACAAACCATAAGCTCCAGGGCAGGACAAAGGGAAGTATTTCCATCAGTACAAACACATTGATGCAGCACTTAGAGAGCATAAGGTGCTTATATTTAGGGGGGGGAATGTGTTTATAAAAAAATAGATGTTCATACATAACATCTATTCACAGAAAAAGCAATTGTGAGCGGAGCAGCATTTTGGTTTGGGATTTCACTAGGAAGTTGTGGAAGGGTGCTGCTGCCCACTCGCAGTGTACATTTAAAAAACAATCTTAGCAGCAACACTCACTGCAAAGGGAACTATCCAGAATTATGAGGGGTGTTTGGGGGTAGTGTGTGTTTGGTTTATTCCTCTGACTGAAGTACTAAAATATTTTGCTTTCCCATTCATGTTTAACAGCCTTCAAACGTGTTTCCCACCCTTCTGCAAAAACTCAGGGAGGGCTTGAGGTGGTTTAAAACTGCAGTGGTTGCTTGGAGAAATGTTCATGTTGCTGTAATAGGGGAAGAGAAAAAGCAGCATTGTTCTCTGTCTCCTGCTTTTCATTAGCTGGGAAGGTGAGCAGTAGTACCTGCACTGGTGTAGGGACTTAGGGAGAAAAAAAGAGAGGAGATGCTGCCCAGAGGAGAAAATGAAGGAGCAGGCTTGGGACAGACTCTGGTTGCTGGAGGGAAGTGTGGATGAGCAGGAATGGGTGGAACAGAGCCTTTCTCCTCCTCAGTAATGGCAACTTCGAAGAAGGATCAACAAGGCATAGCCAAAATATTTCCTTTTCTTGAGTTTTCTCAGAGGTCATAATAAAAACACGTCTGTTGTAGGGGAAGCCACCCTTTGCTTTGGGAAGATCTGCATTTTCCACCTTAGGAAACAGCAGATGACAGAGGCAGCCTGGGGTGTAGAGATGCTTGTTAAGGCACCTTTTTTCCCAGCAGTTCCACATTTCTTTGCCATTGAAACATGATTTCAGTGTCTGGTCTGATAAAGAGTTTTCAATTACTTTGTAGACTGGAAGTGGTTTATTCACTTTATAATGAATTATTGGCATATGATGAATTATTTGCTGAATTACTAAAATGTTCTAGCTAAAGGACATTGTCTGTTGGATTGGGGGTTTTTGATTTGGGGCTAAGCTAAAGCCTTCAGAATCATCTTTACAGGGTTTCTATAACAGACTAACTCCCAGCAGTTGGTTTGAAAAATTGCTCTCCTCACTGTATCTCATTTCCTTCTTCCTTGGAGCCCTTTGTTCCCAAAGGACATAATGAATGTTGTCCTGAGGAGGATTTGAAGATTTCAGAGTAGATCCAAACCATCTAGAGAAGCTCAAAGAGTTCAGTCTTTTGAATTTGATTACTTTTTTATGCAGACTTTGCATTCCTAGACTTCAAACATAACAGGAGAATTTCCCTCCTGCTCTGGATTCAGTGGATGTTTTTTGCTGTAACTTCTCTGGGGAGGCAAAGCAGCTCCCAGCTGAACAGGTCTCCACATTCAGCAGGACTTCTGAAAACATGAAATTGAAAACAGCATTGTGTTTGAGCTCTAGATGATTTATTCTGACAAATAACACAAGAGCATCTCCAGATAAACATAGATGATTACATGTTGGTAAAGCCACCAATTGTCAGGAGACCAGAATAATGTTCTAGGAAATATCTCTGGTGTTTAATGAATTTTGAGGCATCACTACAAAACCTGTGTTACAAAACCATGTTTTAAATCGATACAAGAGTGTGGTAAATTTACAGAATCAGTGCTCATGAGCTGAGCTGGTGAATTTATAAAATCAGTGCTCATGAGCTGAGCTGTGCTCATTAGTTTAGTTTGTCTTGCACGGACTTCACTTGAGAATGCAATTGAATACTGGTTGTACTTTTCAGAAGAGAAGCCCAGGAGCAGGTTAAGGCCTGGACTTACATAAACAGAAAACTGAACCAAACAGGCAGACTGATTTAATCCTGTTTCTGCTAAGCTTTTAATAAATACTTTATTCATTATAATATGGGTGATATATTCAATTATGGTTCTGCTCAGGACAGTGCTTTAAGAGAGATCCTCCAGAAAGAGAAGAGTTAATGGCAGTGACAAATATTCCTGAATGTGGCTGTAACTATCAGAAATTTTGGTTTATGGCTCTTTACTTAATACTTTAAATACTAAATTAAAGGAGCCATAGAGAGTAGTCAAATGTGTCCTTTCTAATAATTATAAGAGCATTATGGCTGAGGGAATGTGAAAGTTTAGAAACCATATGAGCCATGAATTCAGCTGCTTCTCCCACAGATGATGTCTAATTCCTTATCACCCACAGCCAGTGTCACTCTGCCACCAGGAGCAGGTGCCTTCACCTCAGCTTTAGGCTCCAAAACTGCATCTAAAATATCTCTGGTTTCTGTTTCCTGAGCAGGAATGATGATATGGAAAATTGAAGTATTTGGCTTATGTCACCCAACACTTAAACCCAAAACAAACAAACAAACAAACCAATCCCCAAAACAAAACAAATTAAAAAAATCTCTTTTGCCTTTTACAGAAAGACGTAAAGTGAAGATATATGATTGCATTTTGATTAAGAGTAATTACAAGTAACCTTAATTAGCTCCTGATCCCGTGAGTTTAGGGGAATGTTCTATTTAAAGTGAACTAATGCAAAAAAATTTAATGCTTCCATAATATACAAAAATGTTTTTTCCTTCATGCTTTCCTGGTATTTAAAAGTAAAAGCACTTTAAATCAAGTACAAAATGCCTGGAAGAACACTGGAACCATTAGGAACCTCGTTGTCATCATTCCCATAACTGGTTTTAAACATGGCATTTTCATGGCTAGGTAACCACTTACTTTCTACATGAGTTGCTGTGATAAGAATTTATTACAGGACCTCAGGGAAATGTTGTTACATCTATTAAAAAAAAGTTACCATTAATTTTGTAGAATTAGAACATCGATTTAATTTGGCCTCCTTTAATTGATGTTAGGCAGCTTGGGAACGGATGTCCTCACTTTGTAAATGCACTTAATCACTTCTTGCTACAAAACCCTGAACGTAATTTTTCCAATCAGAGCTGACAGTTGTAGGGTTAAAGCTCAACACTAATAAATTCACAGGGACTAGATACTGTACTACCTGCTAGCCTTCTTCAAAACACTGGCAGTGCAAAGCAAGACTGAATAATTTTAATTAGATAATCTCACTATGTGTTCTTTTCCTAAATAAATTTTATTTGCTCCTGTTAGCACACTAATTCAATTTGCTGGTGTTTGTCTTCATGGGAAAAGAATCCATGTGTGCTTGTAGGGCTGTCAGCTGGCACAATGCACAGCACAGGGCCTGAAATCCAGTGGCACTTTGGGTGGCACAGAAGCTTCAGCAGCCTGTGGACAAAGGCTCTGTTGGGGTAAAAGTCAGGCAGTTCACAAAAGCAGATACCAACATGCCCAGGTTAATGATGGCACTGTCAGGGAATGATTTGGGAAGAATTTCTTTAAAAATGAGTCTGCTGCTTCTAATTTGTGGTGATTCTTCAACATTTTCTATGTCACTTGGAATGAAAAGATTTGTGTGTGAGGTGTTTTAATGACTTATTTCTGATGTTTTATCAGTGCTGCAATCATAGTGTTCCCTGGCCATCATGGCCCAGGTAAGAACGAGCTGTTGCTTGGGGGAAGGAATAAGAACTCCAGAATTCCTTTTCCTCCAGAACACCCCTTTGCACTGAAGTGATTTCCCTCTCATTATTAGCCTTGTTTACCATTTCCTTGGTACCTGGGAGGAGCAGCAGGATAAGAGAGCAAAAAAGGTCTTTTGTCTTGGAAAATCTCCTCAAGTAGTCAAAAATCGAGATTTCTTTTTTTTTTTTTTTCCTTCCACAACCAGCAGAGTGGTGAAAAATCTTTGTGGCAACCTTTCAGGCTACTTTTAGGTTACCCCCCTTTTTTTCAACACTACTAATGAAGAAAAAGTCTGGTTATCCACCCTAGGTTATCCTCTGCTGCTTCAGCTCCATTTCTTAAACACAATTGTTGGGCTTTTCTGCTTGAGTCTCTGTGGGATTTCTCCTGAGGAAGAAGAAAGTGATTTTCCAAGTCACTGTGACTTTCTATGTGAATTTTAGTAGAGTTTTTAGATTCTGTAAATTGGGGTATGGCTGATCCATGCCTCTCTTGAGCTGGCAATGGGAGCTCATCAAAATGCCAAGCTCAATTCTTCTCTCAGTCCTCACAAAAAAACTGAGGTGGGTAGATTAGAGGAAATTTGTGAAAAGCAAAAACATGTTTAATAATTCAAAATTAGATGAATGAGTAACTAAGCAGACCTTGAAGCTGAGGCCTTTCAAAGACACAACAACAGAAGCTGACCACGTACATGAGCTTTCTATGGACTTCCTTTCTCATTTAGGCTTTGGAAACTTTTTTTGTATCTAAGGCCAAAATTCGTTGGGTTTTCAGTTCAGTGACTTGAAGCCTACTCTGTAAACAAATAGCAGAGAGAGGCTTCTAATTGTACATTTTCTTTTAGAACTGATTGCTTTCTTAATAAAATCCTAGATTTTCATAAAAATATTGCAAATTTTGTATTCTGCCTTAAAATAAGGAACACAAGTTGTTTCAGCTTTATAAATGAGAATTAGTCACTTTATTCCTAGAGTGATCATAGCACATCTCAGGTAAATGCATTAGTAGGCACTTTTTAATTATGAATGTAAAATACCAATAAGATCAAAGCACTATGAAAACTGTTTTGGCTTACTATATAATTAGGGTGTGTTTTATCTTTACACCATTCAGATTTTCATTCAAACTTTTGAACATATTGACCACTGTCAAATTTATCACTCTTCCCCATTTGCTTTTCACACATAACTTTGAATGTTCTCACTTGTCTAGGACTGCAGATAAGCTCTTCTGATGAGTGAAGGAATGAAGCAGATGATGTTTTAAATGCACAGATATTTTCCTTTCAAAGAGGAGGATTAGGGAACGACTTTTCATTCAAATCCTGTTGATCCAGGCCGGGCAGTGTGGTGTTGATAGCTGATGAGCTGAGGGTGGATGTTCAGTTTTCTCTGGAATATTCCAACTTTGAAGGTCTTAGAAGCTGAGAGGTGCAATGGGGCACAATTCTTTGTGCTGTGCACATGGTTAAAAACAGATATTTATGATTCCTCATTTAACAGAATTTCTGATGGGATGGAGGAGCTTTCCCTGGCTAAAGGGGACATCCCCGTGTCACAGGTACATAGCTCGCCAGCATCCCCCCTTCACACCAGACAAATCTGCTTTTAAGCAGTTTCCTAACTGGGCTAGCTCACTTCTGAGCAAAACCCAAGCCATGAAGTTTGTTTTGGTCTATTTTGCAGACAATGTATTTAAAAGAATAGTCTGTGAGGGATAGATCATCTGCTGGGCTCTGTCTGAGAATAACCCAGCTCCTAGCTGGCAATGTGAGTACTGAACATCTCTTTAAGCCCTGGTATATCCATAAACACATCTTTTCTGTAATTAACTAATTTTGACCTGTTGTATCAGCTTCCCTGTGCCAGTGAGGGAGCACTGTTAATTTAAATATAAATATATTGCTGCCTGCAAGGACAGGGAGTTTTTAACACTGTAAAATTGAGATCATTGTTCTGTCATGCTCACCTGAAGTATCTGCTTTTCACAGTGTTCAGAGGCAACTTACCCTACTGTGTATTGCTTAGAGCTCTCAAAAATCAGTTTTAAGTGCATTCCTGTATTGATCTGATTTAATACAGGACTGTACTGGGATATCATCACTATACAATCTATCCTGAGGGTTTTATTTAATTGGCTTTGCAAAGTCTGCATTTCTCTGGGCTGACCTTTCTATTTTTATTCTAAATATTTATCTTTGGAGTCAGTAGCCCTCACTGACCATTTCACTGATGAAATGGAGGACAGCTTGCGATCCTCTTGTTGACATTTGTATTTAACCTCTGACTTTTCAAAGGAAATTCATTAGTGATTATAGAGTTTCCAGTAGTTCATTTTACTTTTCTTAATCATGCAGCAAGGCCACCTCTCCTGGATCCACAGCCAACTGTTTAGTGCAGTTTTTAATGAGCTACAACACCTTTGGGGAAACTCATCTCCAGGGTCAGCTTCAGGCACAAGCAAGCCAGGTAATTTCAAGGGCTGTAAACTGATGAGGGCAGCAAAATCCCAGTTTTAGACAAGCCAGAACTTTGCTGGTGCTGCCTGCCTTGGGTTCCCTCCTCCTGCAGCGATGGCAAAGCGCCCTGAGCTCGTGGAGAGGCTTGGACACTGCAGAGGGACATGGCACATCCAGCCTGTCCCCTTCTGCTCCTGAGCCCTGTCCTTGAGAGGACAGGAGGCTGCAGAGAGGCTCCATCCCTCCTGAGATGGTGCAGGGCTTGCTGGCAGATGCTGGATTCAGCCCACATGTGCCATTGTGCTCGGCTTTGCCCGGCTCAGCTGGGCAGATGCTTGTCTTTCACATGGGCAGTCACAGGGAAAGACACAGGCAACAGCATTCAGATATTTCCCAGAGACAGACAGCATTTTCCAGCTTTCCTGGGGGAGAAAAATGTTTGATGAAGCCAGTCTGCCAAAGGTGTGAAATAGAATTTGTCTGTGTTGAAGTGAAATTTTGAAATGCTTCTCGGTTGGTTCCACAAAACCCTAGTGTTTCTATTCCTGCTCCTCCTGCTGTGTGTTCTCAGGGCAAACCTGGGTTCAGGTGTCCTCTCTAAGCTGAAGGTGGGTTTGTGGCCACCTCCTGTACCCTTCTGGAATGTTTTACAGTTCTTAATCCCTGATTAACCCTGGGGTGGCTCTGGCAAGAGCAAAGGGGCAGCACAAAGAGCAAAAGCCCTTGGGGGTTCTCTCCATGTGTGAGCCACGTTCTGTAAGGGGCTGCCCCATCCCACCCCACTGTCACAGGCACTGCCTGCTGCTGTGGCTCAGCTCAGGTGGGAAATTCAATGTTTTTACTGCCTTTCCTTTCAATACCCTGCTCCCGTGCCTGTGGCTGCACCAGCACACAGGGCTTGGAGCAGATCCGAACGTAACTCACAAATGTGGCTCCCTTTTAGCTCACAAATCTGGGGCTTGAGATTTGAATTCCCAGCTCTTAGATCCTGGCTATCCCTGTGGAGTCCCTGAAGAGTGATTTTCCTGGAGTTCTTCCCTTAGCTCTCTGAAGCAGAGGGGAAGACAGCTGGGTTCTCTGCTTTAATTAGACTAAGGATGCTGCTCATAAAAGCCTGGAAAAGAGAGCAGAAATCAGCCAGCCTCCTAGTGGAAATGCTGCATGAATAATGCTGGGAGGGAATCGTTCTCCGAATAGTTAAATAAGCCAAACACTTGTCAGTTGGTTTTTTCCCCTCTTTGCAAATTTCCCTGGTAACAGCCAGGCAAGTTGGTGATTCAGAGCATGGTTCCATTTATTTGGTCAAAAAATGATAAGAGTTGTAAATATTTCAGAGGAATCTGTGGTAAGTGTCCTCTACTGTGACTCATAAGAGTTTGGATTATTATGATGAAAACGTATGTAAAGTTGTTGTGTTTCTTTTCTTTTTGAATCCCTGCTAGGACTGTATTTCCCACTGCTTATCTTTATTTCTCCAGGGTTTAAAGCGTTAGTCACCATATCAGGGCACTAAAACAGTGCCTGGTGCTGGGGTGACAGCATGGAAAATAAATGTCAATATTCACACCATGTATGGACTGACAATATTAGCATCAGGCAGCTCTTGGCAGAAATAGAAATGTCAGGAAAAAAAAAAAGGAAGTTAAGCAAGTAGGTTCTTAATATCTATATCATTTACAATGTAATACAACTTCTGGGTGACTGAGGGGGTGAGCATATGTATAAATGAAGAAAGGAAGATACATTAACAAAATATCCACCCAAATATTTTTTTTATAAATAAATACAAAAATATTATTTTCAAACTTGTGGGAAAATTCTAGAATGAAGCTCTACTATGCATGAAAGGGGTAGCATTCAGTGGAGCAGCAGAACAAATCCAGGCTCAGAACCCAGTATGCTTTTTTAGCTGGTGTTTAAAGTCTGGTTTGGGGGATAGGTAACTGAATTCTGCCTGCTGAGGGCAGGCCTTGGTGTCAGCCAATACATATTATGATATTGGCTTTTCACAAATATTAGGGTGGATACCATATGTGTGGTGTTGTAATGGTTTTTAAGATGTAGTTTTCTTTAGAAGTAATATAGGCTGCTAAAGTATCTTTGTAGTAAGTGAACTGCCTGCTTGGTTAAATAACACCCAGTGAAGACACCTGCTACTGATATACCAGTTACCAACAGTGACTGTCTGTAAATTAAAGACCACAGCCCAAATTAAAACTAATAAGGGAAATGAGTTAAAACCACAGCCAAAACACATACATGCTCTAAAAAGGCAAAGACTAGCCACGTAAAACAGTTCCTGGAGTATGGAAAATAGTTTATAAAAAAGTTTGAAAATGTATGCCAAATCTATGAATATGCAATGAGCTGATGAATTTAAGGGGTGTCTCCAAACCAGCAGGTGTGCTGTATGCTGAATGCCAAGCACCCAGCTCTATAACCTTTTGCTTTATTGTTTGTCTCTTATTGTCTTTATTAAACCTTTTAAAATGCACCAAGAAAGTGAACCTTGTTTTTCACACCATGGTGGTTGATGCACTCGTGGTTTGAGAGGAGCAGAGTTCTCTCTATGGGATTCCTGGTGCTGCCCCCAGAAATTGCATCTCACTCGAGGGAAGGCTCTGCAGACAGCAGGAGCTCCAGGTGATGCAGCTGCTGCCCCAGTCCAGCAGCAGAGCAGAGGGGATGGCAGCTGGTATGCAGCTCTGCATTCCCAGTGTCCTGAGCCAGCCCCTGGGCTCTGGGATCTTTGGCATCTGCTGGGTCACTGCATTCCCACTGTGGCACTCTGTGCTTCTTCCTGGGGGCTAAAGGGCTCTCCAGGGGCTTTAAACCCTAAATGTCTCTGTGCTTGTGCTAACATTTGCTATGCTTGAGCCACAAACCCATTTCTGCTCTGAAGGCTGGAGGCTCCTTTACAGCCCTGCTTCAAACAAAATAATCTTCACCTTTCTTCTCCCCCCATTCTTCCATAAACTCTTTTAAATCAGAGACAAGTTAACAAAGTCAACCTGGATATTAGGAGCTGTATCTGTTAAATATATAAATAAATATAAATATAACCTGGTAGAAAATTATTGATTAGCATTTTTCTGCTTTGCAGTGCTGTGTGGGGAAGGAACTGGAGGCCTCTTTCCCCTGAGTTACTGAACTCAGCCTCATACCAGATAATATTTAGACATTTGTGTTTGATATGTTTTGTAGTAAATGTTCATGAATCTACAAAGGGCAAGAAATTGAACACCAAGCAGGCACTTGTGGAAGGAATACACTAATAAGTATGAGCAGCTAAAGTATTTTTTTATCTTCCAGTTATAGTCTCTCTTACTATACAACAAAAAATAAACTGTTCATATTCAACGATCAGTGTTTTATTCAGTTAATGTTTCAATAGTCCACAGCTAGTTAAAATTCAATTTAAAATTCACCACAGAATTTTTGCTTCAGTGTTCTCAATTTTAAAGTTATTTTTAACTACTATAAAAAGCCCAATGAAATCTTTTGGGAATAATTTAATCCTTAAAGCTTCTCTCACTTCTCTAAACCTAGAGCCAAGAGAGAAGCACCCTGTGAGCAGCAAGGGGCTGCTTGTAGAACTTTGTATCATCACTACAGACTGCACCTCCATGGCTATTCCATGTGAAAATCATGGCCAGGCAATATTGCTTTGTAGAGGGCAGGAAAAAGAGTGTTTTATTGAGATGCTTCTAGAAAAATGAATTATAATATTATATGTATTATACTACAATGTGTGATGCCTGAAGTTTTTAGCTTTTATATTTTTCAGATCCTGTACTGCATTAGTGTATAACTCTGAACACCAAGGCATCATGTGTATATAAATACAGATCTAAAAATACAATATAATTGTTCTCCCTCAAAAAATTCTTCCCTTCAGAATTCATTGCACCAGCTCAGCTCCTCAAAACACTCCCAGACCACATCCCTGTGTTTAAAAAAAGACTGGATATGGCTCTTGGTGCCATGGTTTAATTGAGGCGTTGGGGCATGGGTTGGACTCAATGATCTTGAAGGTCTCTTCCAACCTTGTGATTCTGTGAATTCTGGAATTGTGTGAATTGTGTGAATTCTGTGATTCTGTGAATTGTGTGACACAGCATGCCAGCCCCACCCCTGCTCTGTCAGGGATTGTTCCTCTCTCCCAAATCCAACCTGTCCACACTTTGAGCTGCCCAGACCTGCTCCTTCAGCTTCTGAGTGCTTCCTTATTCCACAAGTGACTTTTGTGGAAAGCATCCCAGCAGAAAGAGTGCCTGGAGTATCCTGTTGTAGCTGTACCTAATCTCAGGGCTGCCTTTGATGTGCAGATCCTGGCAGAGGCTCACACTAGGTCACTGCTCTGCCTCTCCTCATTGGCTCAGTTCAGCCAGGAATCTGTGCAGAACTGGATTTTATTTTGAATTACTTTACATAGCAAAGAACAAGTCCACTTTGAAAATCTATGAGGTGCCCTGTTTTAATACTAATGAAATATCTTTGGGAAATTCACTTAAATTTTAATTGTTTGCAGGATCACCTGGCAATCTCTATTCTGCTTAGGAATATAAATGGAGGTTTAGCAAAAAAAGAGAAGTGTTCACAATAATATAGTTTTGGGTGCAGCAGATGGATAGATTTTTTGCCACAATAAAAAGAAATCCTGTTGTATAAAATAACAGGGTGTAGGGTAAAGGGGGTATTTTAAAGAAGAGGTCATTCAGACAAAGTGACAAAATGTATAAAAGTAACTGCCTTCTTCTCAGCCTCTTGTCACCCAGATTTGCATAGATAATTCTGACAGAGACCAGATCCTTTCAGAATAAGCTGAATTCAGCTGGTCTTCAGATCAAAGCCAGCACAGCTACAACTGTTGGGATTTATCAGGGAAATCTACACAGGAGACAAACTAATTTTTTTATTTCTTTAATAATGGTTATAAATTTAGGAATTGCTTGAGTTCTGTAAATAATGGATTTCCCTTGCTGTCGTGTCAGTTCTGTGGGGAGATGGCAGAGGTATAACTGCTTTTATTTAATTAATTAAGTAATAACCTGCAGCTGCAAAAACAAGTAGGTTTTTTTCAGACTTCTTTTCAGGAAAGACACTTATAATTGTAAAATATGCAGTACTTGAGCAGTACTATTTTTCCTCAATTGTGAGCACTTTTCATTCTCTTTTTGAAAGCTTTTCCTGGAGACACTCACATGCTACAAATGGCCTTGAAAAATAAATAAACAATGCATCCTTTTGTTAGGAGTACGTGCATCTTATCCATCTGTCCTTCTCCTGTGTTCCTTCTGTGTTATTATTCAACAAAGTCAGTTCTTCCAGAGAATCTATTTGATTATTTTTTTTTTTGTTTCCCTGTAAGAAGCTTACAGGACAAAAAAGCAATAGAAATTCACCTCGGTATTGTTCTTGAGGAGGTATTTTCCCTTACTAACTCGAACAAGCTTCTTGTAAGAAAAATGAAATAGAAGGAAAACAGAAAACCATCTGCCTTTTATCCCTCTCATTTAATGGAGCTGAGTTCTCCTCAAGAGCGCCTTGGAGTTTTTAAACCAACTCCTGATGCAGTAATCACAGCTGCTGCCTGGCCTGGTGCTGCAGGTGAGGCTGTGCAGGGGAAATTAAAAAAAATAATAATAATTTAAAAAGTGAATTTTCCCACATTCAAGGTGCCAGCAGTGAGGGGTGGCAGAGGAACAGGAGCAGCTCCTGCCATGGAGCTCTGGAAGTCACCAGTGCTATCCACTGCCTGTCCAGTCTGTCCCCAGGGGGGTTAAAATGCTAATGGCAATTTGAAAGAGGCAGGAAGGGAAAGCAGAGCTCTTCTGGAAAGGCTCAGCAATCAACCCCATTAATGACGGGCCATATTTCCCATTTCTGGCTGCTCCTTGCCTGGGGGTTTGCCCCACCCCATCTCCATGCTGTCCTGGGGTTAATGATGAGCTCCAGGGTTAATGGTGTGGCACAGGGTGCCTTCTGATCCTCTGCTGCTCCCCTCTCCCTGCCCGTGTGCAGCACTGCAGAAGGTCACAGATTTCCTGACAGAGCAGGCACTTGCTGTAAAAGCCACTGCAGCTGTCTCTAAACTAAAGAACAGTGAGTGTCACTGCTGCTAGGCCTGGGAAATGCTGTGGCTTTTGCTTCATTTTCTGCATTTATGAGCATCAGAAATGTTCTGACAAAATGCTGGTGACTTTTAGAAATTGATGTGACTCTCTGGAGTAGATACCAGTAAATATTTAAAAGAATTCCATTGTTATTTTGAGGAGAAGGCTGTTATTAGAAAGCCTAGATAACAAGCATTTTTGTAACAAAACATAGCTGGAAAATGTAATATTAAAAATATCTCTGCTTGCTATGCTCCAGAAATCTACTGGTGACAAATTCAGTCAGTTTACCAATATCTCAGTCCACAGTCACAAAGAATCAGAATAGAACATCACAAAGCTGCCAAGTGGGAAGGAAGCCCCCCAAGAGGGAGCCCAAAGAGTCACTCTAAATACTGATCCAGCAGAAGTGAGCCAACCTCTGTTCATCCTCATTCTGAGCTGGTATTCACAGGGTATGAAACTGAGTAACTGATTTTGTTTCCTCTAATAAACAGCATCCTGTCACTTTTATGGAATGTAACTTCACAGTTTCTGAAGAGGTTTCATGAGTGAAAAATTCATTGCTATTTAGTGTCCAACTGCATCCAGCTTTAGAATCTAATGCCTCCTATTCACATCACTGAACAACCATTCTGCATCCTGTGCAGTGCAACGTTGATTCAGGCAATTTTCCCTATAGATTTGTGCATATGTCACCTTTGGGCAAAAGATGAGCTAATAGAATTGAAATGAATGTAATTGGCAGAAGGTCAACCAGGGAGCTGTACATGTCTAGAGCTTCCAGAAAAGGCAGAGTTGTTTCATGTTGGCATATGACTTGATTAGTATGCAGGTAAGGTGATTGTGCCTCAACAGAATAATTGGATCATTGAAATATCTGCAAACCCTGGTGTATCTACAAAGCCTGAGCAGTGATTAGATCCTGCCTGCTCATCGCAGCAAGCCTTGAAATTCTTCCCACTGTGAAAAACTAATTTTCTGTGGGAATTTATTAAATAAGAAATCTGCATGCCACTTTACCTTGTAAGCATTACCGGCAGAATACAAAGATTTCCTTTGACTTTGATGTATGCACTTCACGGATGCTTTTATATCATTGTTTTGTTATTTCTCTGCATTCAGCAGAAATTCCAGTATCTCTTTCTTCCCTGGGTTTCTGGAGAGAGGTGCATCTCCATCTGATGATAAAGCAGCCATTCATTTAAAGCAAAGGGAAGGAGGGGAAAGGTGGGCTGTGGAGAAAGGAGCCACAGTTGGAACATGCCAGTACACTTCAGCTGTTATGTTCTGAAAACAGCCAGAACAAATAGTCACAAGTTGTTGCTTTTCAATCTTCATGTTTCTGTGCTGTAACTGGTTTCTGCTGCACCACTGAACAGATTTTATTGTGTCATCTGTTTTTTTGTTTTAAACCAGGAGAATGCTAATCTCTGTTAATAAGCAACAACAGGTATTACAGGGTAGGATTCCTGTGCTGTCCAGCAAACTTAAAAAAATAGAGAGGAATGAACATAAGCTTCCTAAAAAGGTTTGCAGTGTTTATTTCAACCCTACAGAGAAGCGCTCTGAAGGGCAAATAAAGGTCCTTTGTGCACTGTGCTGACAAAATGAGCTCACACCTGGGAGCGTCTCAGCCCAAACACCTCTCCAGCAGCAGGGTGGAGGCTGCAGCTCCTCTCCCCCTCCCAGATAATGCCAGCCAGGTTGCTTGTAGTGGAACAGAAAGGCCAAACATCTGCCTCCTCCACTCTGTTTTTGTGGTTTCAAGTGCTTGGCTGCTGTGGTGCAGCTACCCCAGGAGCCAGTCTGGAGTCACAAACACAGCATCACTTCAGCTCCAGTGTAGCAGAGCCGCTGTGGCAGATAATCACCTAAAAATACTAAATCCTCCTGGGTTAAGGAAAAGAGTTGTATGCAGAGCTAAATGAATAATTCATAGGAAATAATTTTTTTTCCACTTGCAGAATGGCTTGAGATTCTCTCAGCTGTGTATTAATTATTCAGATGTTTCTGAGAAATGTTTTTCGTAAACTTTATTGTACAGATTGGAACTTTGAGCTTGATTCTTGCAATGAATGATTTACAATGCTGCATGGACTTCCCAGACCTTAATTGGTTGGGTACACAAACACCTACGTGAATATATTTGGTGAAGATTCTAAACCTGTTTTCAATAACATCACTGTCTAATGAAACTTAAAAACTTCCTCTTCACGAGCTGTGTTTCTGTAGTAAAACACAACAACTTTAATTTTTTATGAAAGTGAGCATCCAGCACATGGCTGAAAGTAATTCACTTGGAAACTGAAATGGATCTGTAAATACTTTTTCTGCATAATTTACACAGCTCTACTTGTGTGATACTAATAACTACTTATTAGCCCTGAATTTATACTACTCAGTAGGGGAATATTTCTTTGTTCCTTCTCTAAAAAGTTGTAATTATCTCTCCATTGCTGCCTATCAGTATCCAAGTGCTTTGAGAATGGTACATTAGGACCTCATATATTTGTGTAATGTGCCACAATCTTGCCATAACAAAAATCCCAGACTTTTCCATAGACAAAGTCATTCTGCTAGATTTTCCTCATTTGTGCAAAAAAGACAAAAAAGGATACCAGAGTGTGTGAGAAAAAGACATGTATTTCTCACACATTCTGGTAATAGCAATAAAAATACACCAGAAAAAAAATCTGATGTATTTTTAGTATTTTTGCTGGCTGCTTTGAGGCCCTTTAGAGGAAATGTTTATCAGATTGTTTATCAATGCCTGAAGTAGTGCCATGCCATGAGTGAACTCACAGACCTGGCTACTGGAATGGATGGATAAATTCTTGAAACACGTTTTTGACACATATTTAATGTCTTACAGAAGTGGTAGAAATGCATTAGTGGTGTCCTTGCTGAGCCCCACTCAGGGAGGAACCTTGAGCTTGCTTTGCCACAGTAATTACAGTTTGCTCACCTTGCTCTCGCTGCTCCTCTAATTTCAATCAGATAAAATTAATCAGCAGTTTCCTGTGGAGGCTGTTCTCTGCTGATTCTGCAGTGCCTGAGGTCTGTGGTACCTGGACAGGGAGCTGTGCAATGCACAGTGATATTCTGATATTCCTGCTGCTCCTCCTGCCCCCAGTGCCCTGCTCTCACCTCCAGCCTGGCACTCCTGGCCATTCATCTCCGATGCAGATTTTATCTTTGGGAAAGCTTTTGGGAAAACTGGCTGCAGGACAAGCACAGGATTTCAGTGATCTGTCACTGCAGTAATGTCTTCAGAGGGCTCCAGGAGGTTTGTTGAGCACAACCTGCCCTGCCTAAACCTGTGCTGGCTCCCCTTAACCACACTGGGTTCTCTCGAGTGCTTTTCAACCCCAGGCTTTATTTTTCTCCTTCAGCTGAATTCAGTTAAAGTTGGAATGTGTGTGGAGTCTATATGGGGATGGCAAATACTCCCACAGCCATTCACTGTGTGAACGATGTGATGTGTGAGGGATCACAGAAAAGCTCTCCAGCCTAGAAAAGGGTGGCTGAGGGAATTTATGACAAAGATCTGCAACACCTGATGGAAGTGTGAGCAGTAATAGAGCAGGAGAGTTCATTGTGTCTTCCCCTGCAAAGGTTAGGACACCTCAAAGGAAACTGCTGCAGTGGCTTCTATACAAAAGGAGCTGCTGATTAACACAAGCTCTAATTAAGCTATGGAATTTCTTCCTGTCAGATTTTATGGTTGATAAAGTTTACATAGATTAAAAATAAGACTGGACAAATTCATGCAAGAGAAATCTGTCAAGGTCAGTTAAATGTCAGGACACTGAAATGTGAGGAAGGCCTGAGGCTGCAAATAACAAGGAATTATCAGTTAATGTTAGCCCTGCTCTGGCACTGCTGCCCCTGTGACACGGAGCTGTGCAGACACTGAGAGTGGCCTTTATTTCTCTGAGCACTGCAGTTCTAATTGAAAGCTTCCTGAGCACCTCAACCTGTTTGCATTTCCATCTGTGTGTGGATGGGTGGAGATTTCAGACTCCAGCCCACACAAGGATAGACATTTAAGGTGTTAGCTGAAATTCACTGCTGGGTTAGTGCTGGACTTCTGCATCATTTGAAGAAATCTGCCATTCGGACACCCTGTGCATTGATTGCAGATAGTTTGAAGTTACTCTAGAAAATGCAAATGACTCCATTTTATCTCTGTCTTGAGTGTAGATATTGTGATTTGTTTGGTTTTCTTGGTCTTAATTAAAAGTTTGTTTCTCAGAGTGGTAACTTTTTTTTTTCTGAACGATTTCTCCTCATCCTCCTCCCAAGGGACAGAATTATCTAGATCAAGGTTGAAGGAAACATTAATTACACTTAGCAATAAAATAAAGTCTACAAAGACAGTGTTTTGAGTTTCTTGTCAATAAATCTCCTTATGTAACTTCTAAAATGTCCTTAAATTTCATCACTAAGTGTAGCATTATAAGGCAGAGCATGTTTGCAGTGTCAGAGTGTGCCTGCCAGGATATCAAAATCTGAAAATAAAGGAGCATAATCATCTTCTTTCTGCTTCCTTGAACTTTCAAGTCAGTGCAGCAATTTAAATATGGGCTTTTTTTTTCCCTAGGCACTTACAAAAACGTGCTACGATTGGTTTTATCTTTATTGTATAAAAAATTATTATCAGGAGATGGAGAGAGGTTGGGGAGCTGGCATCAGATCATCAGAGCTGACCTGGCAGCAGAATTAAGATTCTCATAGAGTGGGGAGAGAAGGAGACAACAAAAGAGATTCTGCAGTGTAGATAATATATTCAGTTTCACTGGTTTTAAAACCCCAAATCAGAAAGAGAAGTGGTAAACAAAGAAAATAAGCAAAACATCGTGTACTGCTATCTGAAAGTGAAATAGTTGGAATATTTAAATAAACAATCCAGCTTGGGCTCTACAGTGACATTGATTAGAGCTGGCCATCCTCAAGCTGTGCAAAGATTGCACATGTTGGGTTTTTTAAGGTATTTTATAGAAGCAGTTGATTGTAATGGACAATTCATGAACTTAAGGACGTGCCCAAGCAATTGAGCACAGTATGATCTAGAACTTCAGCTGTCCTGGTCACTTGGCATTTCTCATTCTCTATAGCCACTGAATACCAGAGCTCTTAAGTCAGTTTTAAGTTCCAATTCCCTAAAATGGGAAATAATGATAATTTGAGATAATTATCAATGTGCTATTAGAGTAGCAACACCATCTCCCTCAGCTAGAATTCTTTCTTTGCAGTTGTGTTGCAGAAAGACACTTGCAGAGTTGGGTCAGTCAGAAAAGTTAATGAGAAATGTTAATGACTCTGAGCTGGTGCCTGATGCCATCGGGCTGGGCAGGGACAGGACCCTGAGCTGTGCCCTGCTGGGTGATCCCATGGCACACAACGTGGGAAAACACTTGTCCTGCTGTCAGTGACACTGAGTGTAGTCTGAGACAGTTTCTGACTCCTGTTCACAGAAGCATTTAGGCTGAAAAACCTCTAAAACCGAGTCCAACCAAACCCGCCTTGTCACCACCTTGTCACAGCCTGAGCAGTGATGAAACTGCTTTATTCACTGTCAGAGTAGAGAAATGGGTTAAACTAAGTCATCAAATATTTTGATACAACAAATGCTTTCCTGGCAATCAGAATTTGCTCTCTGCCAAGCAGAACTGCTCTCTCCATCAGAGCATAGAGCTGATCCTCAGCAGAGAGGGCTTTATTTGAAAAAAAAAAAAACATAAATGTTTGAGTGATTTTTGTCTACTCTTTTGCTAGTGGAATAAGGTAGCCTGGTAACTTACCTGTTTCAGCATTCAAGGTCTACAGAACAAATTTAAAGATTTGGTCCAATCATTTTTTTTAATTAAACACTTTAGAAGTTCGAGGAGACTGAATAGCAAGATGGAAAGAGTAGAGGTTTTAAAATGAACTGACAATTATTCATGGGTCATCCCTTCTCAGATTTCATTTAATCAAAGACCCAATAAAAGAACACATTGTAAGGTGGTTCATTTTTTATCATTTCTTTAACTTTTTAATCTCATTTTTAAAATTATAAGAGTCATTAAGAGACTAATTTTGAGATTCCCTCCAGAGTTTTCTTAATCAGGCAGATTTTATTCTGTCTGTGATAGGCATGCATTACAAGTCACTGAGGAAAGCAGTTAAATCCCTGTTCAAATGCACACCTCTGGCTACACAAGTGTTCAAAGTTCAAGTGTGCAGAACTGAGGTGCATTGGCAAACTGGGGCTACAATGTAAGATTTTTACTTTCCCTACATTGAATAAACTGAATATGTTAGGAAATTCTACTCTGAAGTCACAGTTTTATTGTTATGTGGATTATTTTAAATAATTTCCAGAATACGGCCTTGATGAGATTTTAACTTTTAGCTGTTGCTTGCTTTGTTTTAAAATAGAAGGGCAAAGCATTCTTTCTCATTCCTTTCAGGGGAAACATTGCCTGAATAACACAGCAACCACTGATTTATTTGTGTTTATCCTCTGGAAAACTGTGGGGTTTGCCCACTTTTGATTTTCAAAGCTTTGTGAATGATGAAGAAATTTGGGTTAAGAATATTGACTGAGCTGTCAAGGCTTGAGCTTGCAATTCAGAATGTTATTGAGAAAATTCCTCAAAGTAATAAGGCCGGAACAGGACTTCAGCTGCTCTTTACATCATAATCCTACCTGCTATGTCATGAAAAATGGCTAGTTAACTTTATTTGGTAGTTTAATATTCTGTATAAAATACTTTTATTTCATCCTTTAGCATGATAAATCTCAGTTTTGCAATTTACTAAGAATTACTAACTGATTGTCAAAAAGTATTCATTTAGATAATTTAAAATGCTTATTGTCTGGCAGTTCTGTTATCTTCTCATAATCAGCAATATTATATAACATACTGGTGCCATGGGATGCACCAAATTCTGCAAAAGGGTATTCAATGGAATAGATTTTATAGCCATGTAGGACACCAAGAAGGAGGCCCTGGCTCCTGCAGAGTTCAGGTACTTGGCAGAAGAACTTTACACAGGATCCAAGTGCCTTGGTCAGAGCTAAGACCAGAAACCAGAGCCACAATTGTGATTAAATTGCATTCCTACTAGAGAAATGGCTCAAGATACACTTGAAAATTCTGTGCAGGTGCTAAATGGTATAACTCATAGAGAGCCCCTGGTCTGGCTTTTGCTGAGGTATAAGTTGAAATCATAACTAATCAACATTGAGCCTTTTCAAGTAGTGTAGAATCAAATTAAAAGAGAGACACCCAGTTGTTACAGCTGTGACAAGTAAAACAACAAATGCCACTAGCACATGACTTTCTCATCTCATTCTAAGTGGAATTTGAAAATTTTCATTGACAGCAAAACCCCAGATTAATCTAACTGACTTTCACTGGGATGTGGAATTTAAAAAAACAAAAACTGTTAAAACAAGATTACAGAGACCTTCTGGCAGCATCAAAGCAATTCTGAGCTCAAGACTCAAATTCCACATGCAAACATAACAAATACAAGAAAATCATAGTGTATCTGGATGAACTGTGTGTAGTCTACCTGAAGAGATTTCAAAGAGAGGGAAATCAGTTCATTTTTCTAGGTAAGAAACTGGTTTTCAGATTGCTCAGCTCCCTACTGTTTCTCTGAGAGCAATGGAAATCTGCTCAATTTCTGTTGAAACCTCATTGGAAGCTGCTCAGTATTCAAGAGAGTTGTTTGGGCTGCCTTTAACCTGGAGAGTTATAGAACAGAAGTGGAATTAACCTAAAATAGTTTTGCTCTTTGGACTGTGTTTGCCACTTTATTAATGTCCCATGCTTTATCAATATTGGGGATATCAGATAATATTGGGAGGTTTGGGGACACAACTGGGGGCTCAGGAGCTGCTCTGCTCAGGGTCACAGGGGGATTTCCCCTCCCTCCACATCCCCACTGCTCACCATCAGTGTGTGCATAAATAAACTCGACTCTCTCTTGCCACAGTGATTCCCAGAGATGCTGGAGTGCAGAAGTTTCTGCCTCAATAGCCCAGGACCATAATAGACTGCAAGGTAAATTGAAAGCTGTTCACTCCCCTTTAAAGTGCTGTGGCTGGGTCCTGATGTTCTTCACAAACAATTGCATTTAAAACCATCTCTGGGAGACTTTGCTCTCTTCCAGAAATGAGTTAAAAAGAATTTCAATTTCTTGTTGTAAGTCTGAGGTGGAGCAGGGAGGGATGAGCAGAGCTGTGGTGTTGTGTGTCTCTCACTGCTCCCTGTGGTTTGTAAGGGAGCCCATTTCCCTGGCTGCTCCTCTTGGATCCAGTGCCCAAACTGTGGGTGAACTCCAGTTCTGGTAAAATTGACTCCATATGTAATAAATAATTAGTAATTCAATTTCTCTAATAATGTTGAGGGCTGGAGTAGGTGATTGCTGATGTAGTGCCTGCACCTTTTGAGCTTTTTTTGGTAATATTTATCCTATGCAGATATTCAGAACCTGCATATTCCTCGCCTGGAACATTATGCTGCACTTAATGTGGTGCCAAGATTGTCTTCCTCTGGAATCTAAGGGTGGTCTCTGTTGGGTGACAGACCATTTGAGGACTCAGTCTCTTTGAGGACACATTCAACATGTGACAAATTTTATTTTCTTATGAGCATTTCGGACATGGTTTTGATCTGAAAGCAAACCTAGGGTGTGCTGGTTGGTTCTGTGTTAGGGTGCAAAGCCACAGCTAATTAGCCCTTCCCTTTACTCTCACAGAGACAGCATTTGGATCATTTGCTCTGATCCCTTCCTTAATGCTTAATAAATTCTACACTGTTACACTTTAATTCATTAACTTCACTTTTGAAAGGATCGACTCAGCTTTTTCAGGCCTGTGTGTGAACATGAAAGAACAAAGCCAAGAAGTTTGATTCTCTCAAGTCACAATCCCAGATGCCTCCACACTGCTCTGAGGATCATTATCCTGCTGTGGTTATTTAGGCACTTTATTGCCAGGCTTCTTTCTTAGTGTGCAATGGGAAACTCTGAGCTGTTGGTCTGAGCTGTGCTGTGCTCCTGATTCTTGGTTGAGAGCATTTCACATTCTCAGTTTGCAGAATATCCTTGATTGGGAAAATGATGTTCAAATGCTCTTTAAGCACTGAAACTGTAACCTTGTGCTTTTATTGAGTACATTGATTTAAGATAGCCTCAATCTCTGGGGCTAAGAAGATCTGAGAATAAACATCCAAAGAGGAAGGTGGGTCTTGGAAGTGCTGGGGAGTGTCAGGCAAATCCTTGGTGGTGGGTTCTGCCACCAACAGCAACAGTGTGGGAATGCCTTGGGTTTTCCACCGTAGGAAAATGCCACAGCATTCCCTGGGAATAACTCTCAAAACTATTTGGGTTGAGCAGCTTCTCACCCCTCTAGGTTTGTAATTTTGAAATATTTGTTTGCATTAGTAAAATGTGCAGAGCAGCTGATTCCAAGAGATAAGTCTTCCTTGGGAAGTAGCAGGAAAACAGTATTGGAACAGACAAGGGGCTCCTGTTTCAGTAATAAACTCCCCAGAGCCCAGCAAGGACATCCTTGGGGTGGTCTCTGATCATCTGAACCAACCTACAGATCTGAAAAATGCATTTTAAATACTCAGGAATTACTGGCAGTATTGTGTGAGGAAATAATCTTTAATCTTGTTTGATGGAACCTGTGGTGCTCTGTCATTATGATAAAATCGTGCAGGAGGGTAAAACACCATGAGCTGCCTTAATGTCTGCATATATGGAATAGACACTTCAGCAACATGCACATATATATATATTTATTTTATTGACCTGTTCTTCCAGCTCGTTAAACACAGCTGTCACTTACTATCAGGAGCAAATGCAATGAAAGTCGTTTGGAGGGGGAGATGATTGGTTGTATTAAATTTACCATGTGTTGTTTGTTTTGCTCTGTAAAGAGGAGCTGTTTTATTGCAGACATTTGCCCAAACCCAGCTATCACTAAGTGAAGACAGAAAGTGATGGAGGGTTGTAATCTGATAGAGCCAGTGGGAGAAAAACATTTTTCCAAAGTTGCTGGATAATAATGGGTATCCTCCTACCAAAAAAAGTAGGCACAGTACAGACAGATCACCTGGGCTGTCATTATTTTCAAAGACATTTTAATTTCCAGGCTACAGCAACAGTGAATGGCTGTTAATGTTATTTTTTTTTTTGTCCTCTAATTGTTCAATTGCTTGTAGGGGAAATCTAGATCAAGGTATGTGATAGGCATCTATCTCTGCTGCATTTTAAAAACATGTTGAGGTTCCTTACTCCATGAAAATTGTCAATCACATTCCTTAAATTACCTTGTCATGTGTCCTTGTGAACCACTGTAGGTGATGACACAAAATGAAATGTGTATCTGACATATTAAGGGTCTAAAGGGAGTGACCTGACTCTTGTGTTTCTTTGGTGAAGTCATTTAATTTCACTGCATCAGTTACTTCCAGAAGAACCAGATAAGATTTTGGTTTTTTGTAATGGGAATTTTCTTTTTAGATTCAGTGATCAGGAAATTTTCTGAGGTCATGGATATATTTTATGCCAGCATAAAGCAACTTTCAAAGAGAACCACCCAGGAACACTGCAGTAGTCTCTGCACTTCCATTTCTTGTTGGAACTGGGTATTTCATGAAGCCAAGTTTAATGTCCAGGTGCAGGTGTGTATCTAAAGGACAATCTACAGTTGTAACAAATGGATTTAATGCTGCAGAGGAAGGGCAGGGAAGCCTGTCCCTCTTCCACACCAACAGGAATGGGCTTGTTCCTCGTGACATGGGATGCTCCAGGCTGCCCCACATTTGCACTTCATCCCCTCTGCCTACCTCACACAGTTCTCACTGCAGAGCTGAGTAAAAGTGGGAATTTTCTTACACTAATAACTTTAAATTCAGAGTGCTGCCACTGACTAGTAAGAATTACTCTAGAGGCAGTCATGGTCCATGTCCATACATGTAACTTTAATCCCAAATGCTTTGTATGTAGAAACACAAAAATAATTTTCTATCCTACCTATTTTGAGTAGTCTGCAGGTGCCTGTTTCTGGTAGAGCAATGAGAGAATGATTTCTGTAATATTTCTTATTCCTCAAGATACAGACATAATAGTTGCTAGTTAAGGAAAAAGGGATATTTGGTTTCACTTATTTTACACCTTTTAAAAAATCACTCAGCAAACCCCAAGTTGTTAGATAACTTAATTTCTGGGAGGGACACTTCTCTATGCTCCTAATTCCTGTAAAAGCAGAGAAAGCAAAATGCCATCGTCACCAGAGCAATGCACAGGCTGCACATCGTTCACACCAGCAGACATTCTGTCCCTGGGATGGTACAAAGAAGCAGCTGATTGAAGCATTAACGTGTCCCCAGTCCTTTTCTGTGAAAGACAAGGTCACTGCAATGGCTTTAGTGACTGGGAAGTTGATACCTGATTCCTCCCCATCCTTGCTCAGTGTGCCTCAATCCACTGACTACAGCACTCAGCCTTTTTTCGAGGGGAAAGGAGGTGAAAACAGCCTAAAGAGATGAATATTTATGTACATATTTCTGTAATTTCAATTCACTCATTGAATCCAGTTAGTACGTACAGCTTCCACCAGTGGGAGGATCCAAATCTGTACAAGTGCAAATAACTGCTGGGGAGAAAGCTTTCTTCACCAAAATAAAAAGGAATGGAAGCAAACCTTATGCCTAATGATGATGAATATCACCAAAATGAGTGCATTCAGGGGAAACAAATACTCTTAAATGCTCTGTATATATTATCCTCATCTTTTTCTTTCATGGTAGAAATGATAAGTGAAGGAAGAAGCACACTGATGGTGCCTAATGCACAGCTACACGTGTATCTCTATATATAGCCCAGAAACACTGGTAATGCTCTTTCAAGATGATCATTACTTAGCTGGAAGAAATAGGTGGCAAACCCAGCTTGCTTCCATGGGAGGGAGTGCAGACAGCACTAAAGAGGGGTTTTTTATACCAGCTTTCCTGTATTAGTCATCAATTAATTGCAGTTAAACCAATAATCCAAGAGAGAACAATAATAAATTATTAACCATGAAGTGGATTTCATTAAAGCCACAAGCCAAAGCTGGGCTTGGTGGGGAAGACCCTGACCCCAAAGCCAGGGAGGACAAGAGGCAGGAGCTCCCACTGGCCTGGGGACTGCTTGGGCAGCTCCAGCTGTTGGCCTGGCCTGGCACAGCTGGCAAAGGGAGCACAGCTCTTCTTGTAGGGATCCAGGAGGGCAAAGTCTGATTATCAGAGAAAAACTGGAAGCTCTGCTGAGTTTATCCTGATGCCCTGAACATTTCTCTCTTTCAATTTTTATTTATCGTCTACTTATTTAGTCTGTCTAATGAACAGCCTCATATGTAACCTCATAATGAAAACATTACAGAGTATTTCATGCTTAGCTGGAGCTGAATTTGTCTCTTTGTTTGACCAAGACACACATTTGTAGGGTTATTAGAAAATAATCCATCCAGTGTATATTTTAAAATAATTGCCTGACATTGATTTTGAAATGATGACATTTATCAGAGAATAACACTAATGATATTATTGATAATGCATGCTCATTAATACAGTTGTTTTCATCACTAGTGACAATTCCTAAGAGCCACAGTTTTGAATTAAGCCTGTGCACCAGCCACTGTATAAAATCAACCCAAAAACACAGACGTTGCCTCATAAAGCTGATGATCTAAATCTAAGATAAGAGATGACAATAAGATGATGTGGCTGGAGTCATAACACATCTCCAGTCTCAGTTTTATTAACTGGCAAGGGCATTGCAGCCAAGGTGAATTATAGGGGGGGAATGAGTGAAGATGTTGGGCTTTGTTTTCTTATAATTGCAAGTGGGAAAGAAGTCATGGAAGGGTCTCTGGTAAGATGCAGGCCTGGCATGGTGGCTGTGGATACATGCACTGATCTGGAGCAGGTGACCTGCACTGGCTGCAGATCATGGCAGCCCTTGAGCCCTCACATCTCCAGGACCCTTTCTGGTGCCATGAGCAGCTCATTAACATCCAGTAATTGGCAAGCACAGCAGGGGAGCTGTGTGGTGACACAGCTGGCAATGGCACTGGAGAACAGCATCATATCCCATAATAATCCAATCCAGTGGTGGTGCTACCTTGAGTGGAACAGGGAATGTCCCAGAGACTCTCAAAATCCAGGCGTGTGGCAGCAGTCCTGCCCTGGCAGTCCTGCTCAGGAGAGGTGGGGCTCATTAACATAAAATTTACATAAGCTAATGAGGTGCTCCCAGCATTCTGCTGCTGGAATGATCTCAGAGCAGGGCTGTAAACAATATTAGGATTATAAACAATTCCACTGTGACACCACGATGGATCCAGGCATGTCCCTGCCCTCAGGGGCTGCAGCCCCAGGTACATTCACACCTCACTCAAGGGCTTGTGCTGCCACAGACCTGGGATCTGTCCTGCCTATGGCAATGTTTGACATTCCAGAAATTTCACATTCCAGATTTTTCCCTATTCCTGGCCCTGAAGGCAGCAAGCATTCTCAGGGTACTGGCCATGGCCTTGATCAAACCTCTTTGGAGGGGAGGTGCTGGGAGACAAACATTTAATTGATTTACAGCACAGCAGCAGGGGGAGGAGAGGGGGGGAAACCACAGCATGTTGGAATGTGAAATACATAAAAACCCCGTTGTGCCAGGATGTTTTGAAATTCCAAGCAGTGAGTTTGTTCTTAGGTTAAAATGGATTTTCTAAAACCAGGGCAAGTCATTCTGGTAATGGTCCCCCTGAAAGAACTGCTCCTGAATGTGGATGGGGAAAGCTGCTGTTCATGAGGTATTCCAGTGCATAAATGGTTTCCCAAAGCACCACAGTTCTCAAACATTTATGAAGGAAACAAAATACTGAAAATGTGCAAATGTGAAACATATTTTTCCAATTAATTTAATATAATCATGCTTTGCATTACACTAGTAGAATACTAATTTCACAAAAATAATTTGTCAGAAAAATAACAGATACAACAAACATTCTTGTATTTAGAACAGTCTATTTAGAACATTCCTAATGCTTTATTGCATTTGCATTGCAAAGTAAGAAAGGTAATATCCTATCAGGCATTGAGGCTCAATAGATGTATGTTCATCACTCAGCAAGAAATTAAAGAGAGACCTTAGAGTAGAATAAATGATGGAAAAAAAAAAAAGAATCTATGTTAATTCCAAATCTGTCTAAACTGATGCATTGTCACAGGCTTTTAATGGGTCCAAAACCCCTGGAGGCTTCCAGACTTCAAGAAACTGAAATGAATCTGATGGAGGGGTTTTCAAATGAATTTGTAAAGGTTTCAGGAGTTTCCTGGTTTTCTTGCACGTTAAGATCCTTGCCAGGTGTTTTCTGCTTTAGTTTACCCAGTCTAAGACAACTTGATTTCAGTACATCAGAAGTTTCTCATTAAATATATTTTGTTTTTGTTGTATTTCCCATTTTTGCTAAGTGGGAAGGCATGAACTTTTCATCATGAAAAATCAACATGACCTTTTGCAAAAATGAGGTTCAAGCATTTCAGCATTTTGATGTTCTGGCATTTCGGTAAAAGACCAAATGAATTTTAACACATAATATATCTTAAAATATGAATAGTAGCATGGATTTCTTTCATTTGCCTGGCTTGAAATTTATTAATATGAAGAGATCATGAGATTTCACCTTAGAAATAATAAAAAATCTTGACCAGGAAAAAAAATGTGAAATTTTAGGTAAATTCATTTTTTGTTAATTCCTTGAAGACTCCTTTGTGGTATATAATATATGATTACTGACACCTTCTTTTTTTTATTTGCAAGGTATCAAGTAATGGTTCTCCCAATAGAATTTAAGAGATATCATTGTCTAAAAATGGGGGGATTTGGAGCCAATGTGGTGGGCAGGGACATTACAGATCCTGCTCAAATTGTGGTGCTGCCATGTTTCAGCAGGGAAGGGCCATTGCAGGCAGCTTTTAGGCAGAACTGAATAAACAAATCTCTAATCAGCATTATCCCAACAGTGGTAGGAATTGTCAGTTCCCAAAGGATTGTGGCTTAATGGGAGAAACTTTTCCACACAGATTTCACCAACGGGAAGGTGAGGCCACACCTGTGAGCATGGCTGGGCTGGAGCTGGGGGATAAGTTCTGCCAAAATGAGCTTGGGGGGCAAAGGGGCTCACCCACACCTGGCCAACACTAATGTTTCTGGGTAGAACTCCTTGTCTGATAGTTATTGGAATAAATATTGAGTACCCAAAATGATAGGAAGCTTTATTTATAAAAGCTTTCTGTTCTTCACCTGGGCATGATTCAGATTTGCTGCTCACAGCTGAACTTGTTTAAAGTGCACTGAGATGGTTGGGGCATTCAGGATTCTGTTTTTGCCACACCAAACTCAGCTGCAGTTGAAACTCAGATGAATAAGTTAAACAGATTCCTCTTTGTTCCTTTGCTGCTGCTGAGACTCTCTTTGGGAGCAGAAATAGTCACTTACACGTCCTGTTCAAAGAACATGCACTTTGAATGGTAGAGAACCAAGAACAAATTAACAGGAAAACACAAATTCTTTTTTCCCCCCAAGCTCTCAGAGCTGTGGGGTGTATGGCATACATCACACAACGATAAGTATAGGTAGGGGTAAGTTAATATATAAAGAATAACCTTTGATAATGCATTTGGGTTGGTGTCAATGTCCTAAACTCTAGTGGATAATTGATAGATCTCAGCATTCCCTGTTCTCTCTATGCTGTAGGGATTATATATCTTTTAAAATAGAATTTCCACCATTTTAGTCTAGTGGAGTTGTGGAAGACTGAAAATAGCATTTCAGTCAGCACTGCTTGGCTGCTATTCTTCCCAGATGGCTCGGAGCACTTTCCTTCAAAGAAATTCCTGTCACAGTGCTTCCAGACACGTCTTAGGCACCAACAATGCATTTCTGTGTCAGCAAAACAGTTCTGACAACTGTGGGCACTGCTTGTGTTTGAGGGCATTCTGAGGAAATCACCTCTGCAGTTAAATTTTCCATCCTGGAGGCTCAATCCTGCCTCTTCCACTGCAGGAACACCTGGCTGCCCTCTGTGGGCACCAGCTCTGCTCTGCTGGGATGGCTTTGTGTTCCCTGTCCCTCGTGTGATGCTCTGGTGTCCCTTTGCCTGGGGAAGGTGCAGGCTGCCTCTTGTGTCCCCCAAAGCCTGGCTGGGGTCCTGCAGCAGAGCTGTCAGCCCTGCCTGTACATCTGTGGCAATTCCACCCAGAGGAGATGTTGCAAGACAGTGAGTCCCCAGTGGGATGTAATAGAATGGAAGCAGATGGTGAGCTGAGGAGAATTTCAGGGGAGGATTACATTTTCCAGTTACTGTCTTTTTGATTTCACTGTTATTGTCTGATGAATTGTGTCAAATTTGATCCCTCAGATTGAAAAGCTGCTCCTCAATGTGCTCCCAAATGTACAGATAAAGTAAATGGCTGCTGCCAATGTACTGTCTTAGAAAGTTAATTTTTAAATGCCTATTAGAAGGGTCTCTCATTCTGTCACATGTACAGTGATTTCTGCCTCCAGCTAAGGATTTTTTGTTCTGTTGTGGTTTGGGGTGCTGGGGTTTGACACATAACACACCTGAGTGCTCATCATTTACTCCTGGCCAAGGCAAGCACAAAGCTTGTTTGCACAGCTTTCCTTTGGCTGGTTTGTAGTCCCTGATTAGCACTGAGCTCTGCACAACCCTGCTGGCAAAAGCCAGGCTGGGAGAGAAGGAGAGCAGCCCTGGAGGGCTCAGACCCCTCACTGCAGACCCAAACGTGAGCCCATCCCTGGGGGGAGGGCAGGGCCAGCTCCTGGAGAGCTGATTCAGTGCAATTATATCGAGATGCCCTTTCTACAAAACCAGTTTATCACTTTGATGTGCAACTTAAACAGTTATACTTTAAAATGCTTTAAAATATGTATGAGAAAAAAAGAAAATAAAAACTTATTTTCTGCACAAGGATAATCTCTGGATAGACTCTACCTGTTCATTAAAGCAAGATTGATACTTTAAACACCCCAACAGCAGAAAGCATTTCATATGAATTATGGGGAATCAGGACTAAAATCATGGATATAATTAAGCCCCTCTCTAACAATGGCCAAACATTGTTGTGCCTGCCTCTGTAATAGATGTTGCTAGAGTTAATAGCATTTTTTTGTTTCTTATTGCAGAATGGTCATTATTCTCTGGTGACTATACACACAAAAATATAACCAGAAACAGATCTTTTCTGTGTCATTCCTTCCTCTATCTTTACAGCATGTTCAGCCTTACTCCTTTTCCCCTTCAGTTAAATCCTGCATGTTGATTTATTCCATTATGGAAGACAAGGTTATAGAAGGATTTTGACTCTTTTGAATTGAATTGAAGTATGAGGAGTGGGTAAATCTAAATGAGGTTGAAATTTGTAGTAGATCACAATGACAGCTTTCTGACTGCTTCCTTTAATTTAGTGTTGGCTCATTTACTCAGGCCTAGAGACCCATAAACATTGTAAGTGCACATGTAAATGTAATGAACTTCTCTTCTAGACTGTTAGGGCTCAGCTCCTTCAGTGTCTTTTAAAAACTGCCATTTCATGTATTGCTCTGATCTTCCTGCACAGATGTTGCAGATAACCAGAACATTTGAGCTTCCTGCTGCTGTTGCTGTTCAAGCCCTGCAGTTCTGGGCTGGAACATGCTTGGGAATGGTTCATGTTTAATACTTTTCATGCAAGAATGGTTTAGAAGGATCAGAAGTTTCCAGGAATTCTAAATGTTGGAGTTGACTGGCATCTGTTACTTTCTGGAGCCTAAAGGCACAAGAGGTTCACCAGCTTTGAGGTTAAAATAATCAGAGGAATTCTGCTCTATATTGGTGAGACCCTGGCCAAACACCCCCAGCTGTATCAGCTTCAGGGAGCTGCTGCAGAGCAGCTACACTGCTGATTGCATCCCAAAAATGAGGGAATGGAAGCAGTTCTGTGTTAACAGGAGGTACAGTGACAGTGCTGGTCATACAGCCTGCCTGGGAGAAACAGATTGATTGAAGGACTCAGAGCATCAACACCTCAGTGGTCAGTTCCCTAAAATGTGATTTAAGAACACCACACTGTTTATTGGCCTAGGTAGCACTTATGGGAAGGACAGGTGTAAAGACATCATTATATCCTTGTGTAAGGGCAGATATTTTGGAATTAGATCCATATGGAAATCATACCATGAATGTGCACATCATTCCTGAGTGCCTCCCAGGAAAAATGCACCTGCACACAGAGGGAATCCTGGCTCACCTGCCTGAACTCAGGTACAGGAAGCTGCACAAACACCACCCTGCATTTCCATGGGCTCTCCCTGGAAAATGGAGGTTCCATGGGCAGAAAAAATAGCACAAATGAGAAGAATTACACTTCAACAAGCACTACAATTTAACAGCATTTAGATGGGAATGGGTACTTAGTTTAAACTTTATGATTTTATTAATCCAAGTCAGAACTTTTGCTTCTGTTGCAGCTGGTTTGCATTATTCCTAGAGGATGGAAATAATGATAAAAGTACCCTGAGTTTATTCTCCATAAAGGGAATTTGGGGCAGCATCTGGCCATTTGAGGAGTATTTCAAGCATTTCTATCCCAGCAATCTCCCTGCCATGGAAGCCCCCCAGGCTGTTAGACAGTTACATGTCTTTTTGTTCCCCTCTAATGAAGCTGTAATAAGGCACCAAATCTCTTGGAATCATTTCTCAAAAATGAAATAGCAAAGCAGTGCTGAGTAGGGCTATTGCAGCCCTGTCAGCACTGTGTGATAAAGTAGCATAAATACAAATTACAGCAGCAGCAGCAACAGTTTTTGGTACACAAAAATGGGAAATATTACTTTTCTGTGCATGTTTTTGCTTTAGCATGACTGCTGAGAGCTCTGGGGATTATCCCACATGAATTTCAGGAGTGATGTAGAGCCCACTGAGCTTCTATCTCCTAGGTCCTGTGAAATTAATGGCAGTAGGAAAAGCAGAACTTTCATCACTTTTGGAAAACACTGGAAAGTGAAATTAAATACCCAGTTTTGGAAGAGTCCAGAAGAGTACAAGGATGTCATGATGACTCCTGTTGACCAACTGGGCTGGTAAGACATAAACAATTCTGGAAAGAGGGAACAAAGTTGTATTCTAGTTTTAGAGGGTTTGTGTTGTTGTTGTTTTGTTTGTTTGGGATTGTTTGTTTGTTTTTGTTTTCTGTAAGCACCTGAAAATTCCACATCAGAGCTGCCTCTGTGTAATTCAGTATTTCTGTCACACCTGGGTGTGCTCATTCCCCTTTCCCACCCTACACGAGCCCAGAGGAGCTGGGCCTGGCTCCCCTGAGCTGCCCTGTGCAATCCCAGGGAATGCATCTCACTTCCCCTCTCCCTATGAAAAATAAAGTTCTTTCCAAATCATCAGGTAATGATACTGCTCTAGAAGAACCAAATCATCTTTTATCAGCAGGACTCCTCTGAGCACAGGTTTAATGAGTGTGGAAATACAGGATTGAAAGTGACTGTGGCTTATCCTACTGCATGGAAATGCTACTTCCACTTGCCCCATGAATTTTATTTCTCATATAAACTTCTAAATTAAGTAGTGCAGACTGATAGAAATACTTTTCTGTGTTTTCATCTTTGCTTTTGAACCTTCTGCCTGAACACATTTGTAAATTATGTACATTTTTTTTTTCTTATCCCACTCTACATAAATTTCATAGATAAAATCAATACATTTTATTGTGCTACAATTTGCTATACAATACAAACCCAAAGACCAAAACAAATCAGATATAAATATATACTTTAGGATTTTTCAGGAAGCTATAAAAGATGTATGGGATTGATTTCTTTAGCACAGAGAAGAATCTGTAACCTCAGCTTGTTGAGGCAAAAGTTCTCTGAGTTGCAGTTGTGAGAGATGGACATAACACTGATCACATAGTGGATGGATGAATCTGTGGGGTTATTGAAATTTGGGAAGTAATATTTTTGTTTTGTTCTGTCCTTTCTGTGCCTGTTTTAGTATTCTCCTCTTCCATTTCTGACTTCACAACTGTTTACCTTTATTTACTTTAATTATAAAGCTTATATGCCCCTGTAAAGAGCTTTAGTGGAAAATCAGACCAGATGCTGTAGGAATTAGATTGTTGAAATAAATGAAAAACACCTCGACAGGACCATCTTAAGCCATGTTGTTGAAAGAAGTGAAAATAGGAAAAAAAGCAATAACTCAACTCTCAGGAAAACATGGGCACAAATAGAATTCAGGTGTAGTAGTTTACTGAGGGAAAATCTTTGAAATTTATGCAGTTCATGACTGCACTGAAAAACTAAAGAGGGTGGTGAAAATCTGTAGCTTGGTGATGAATTTAAAATAAAACAGCTGATCCTGGTCCTCTGCAGGACAGAAACCTTCCCCACAAGTGGAGAATGTCAGCATTCCTTAATGAAAACAGATTAGTGGCTGTAAATGAGCAGTAGGACAGGGGGTGTGTTGGGTTGCTGGGGACAGAGGCCAGAGCAGCTGGAGATGGAGCAGGGAGTGCCCAGAGCTCCTGTGGGGATAGAGCTGAGCCTGGCAATGTCTCTGCTGAGCAGCCAGAGGAGCAATGTGGGATTTTTCATGGAGAGGAGGAAGGGTTTCCTCAGCTGGAAGTGGGAGGGAGGAGGCAGTACCACTGATGGGGATTCTCTTGATGGAACAGAGCATGGGGGGGTCGAATCTATGGGATTATGGTGAAAAGAAGATGAATGGCTGCACAGGTTTGCTGTTCTGTGCTAAGATCCCAGGCCTGGCTTCAGCTGGGGCTCTCACAACAAGGCTGCTCAAATTCTGTCCTCAGCCTGCAGAGCCACAAAAAGTGAGAACTGTGCTCTGCCTCTCATATTGCACAGACACGAGGGAGAGGCAACAAGGTTTAAGTGATTTAAGGGTTTTAAGGACAACTGAGACTGTGCATCCAGAGAAATTAGTTTAATTATCAAGTCTGAAGTCTTAAAAGATACCCTCACACATGGAGAAGGGAAGAGAAAGGAAGGGAAGGAATCCTTGTGATTTAGGTGTTGGATGCAAGCAGGTGATCCTGTGCCATCCTGAGAGGATAAAGAAAAGCTCCAGACTGCCAGGTCTTGTGTGGAGTCATTTATATTTAAAGAATCTCTTGATAGACCACCCTGATCTCAGTAAATAATAGAATATTGATAATAATATGACAAAATGGTGCTTTTTTTGTAAGGCTAAATGTATTTTTGTTGTTAACAGCTTATTTTTCTTTAAGGCAAAAATAGATCCTGCTGCACCTTTTTGACAGTGACATTGTGTGTTCTGTTCAATCCTTTAGTGTTTCTGGGAACTGTGCAAGTCAGCTTGCTCCTTTCAGCTTGTTCTTAATGTTAGTTTTCCATTTTCTATGATTTTACTGGAAAGAGGCAAAAACCCTGAGAAAAGCCTTCAGAATATGGAACTTTAATTATCAGTATGCAATCCAGATTTAGAGGGCTTCTTTCAGTATGTATTTTTTTTCCCAAGCTGTGAACCTCGGTTAATTTTAGAAAGTCTGATGAACTAAAATAGATGTCCTCTGCTTGAAAGTCAGATGATTCAGTTGAACCACAGACCCTTGAGCTCTTCAGGGCTGCATGGCTGTGGAGCCTCTGACTTTTCAAATGTGTGTTAATTGTGGAAATGGAATTCAGATATGTTTGGGGGTCTTTTTTCCCCTCTTGAATAATTTTTCTGCAGTATGCTTTGAGCTTTTTATTGAAAATCTGTGGAGGTATTATCTTCATGTTAATAGTGATTTGGACCATGGATTCAGGAATTTCTGGGGATCACTTGCTTCCTTTGGCCCATGGTAAGATATGGGCTGGGCTCTGGGGTACTCTGACCAAGGAGGTTTTGTCACAAGGAGAAAACAAAAGGAGAACCAGGATTCAGAAAAAAAAAATTCCATCTAGTTTGAAACAGTCCCAAAGCCATTCCTGCCATGTTTGGGGCCTCCATTCCTCCAAGCTGCCATAAGTTGGCTTTTCAGAGTTTGTGGCCTGATTTTCAAAGCACGTGCTGCCTGCTTGTCCTGCTAACTAGCACAGGAATTGAATGTTCAGCACATCCTGAAGTCATTCTGGGATTTGTTACTTGTTTATTTGGGCATGTGCCTGGAGAATGGCAGCCTCTGATTTGTAATCCAAACCTACAAGAAGCTGGGATGAAAGTTCTCACTTCTTTTCTCTTCTGTCATCATTCTTATCAGGCAGGCTTTGAAACTTAGAACAATGACTTTGTGAGTTCCCACCAGATTTATTTTTTTGGGGGAGGGGGGTGTAAACCACTGAAATTTGGAAGGAAAAAGAAAGGAAAAGTGTTTACAGAAGATTTTCTGGCTCTCTAAAAGAGAGAGAGCACACATGAGAGGCTGAGAGGATGCACATTCCATGCACACACCAAGTCTCTTCCAAGCCTTTGTTCATAGCTGAATCTGGCTCCAGTTCTCCCAGCAGATTCTCCATTTGGACCCTACGTTTGTGGCACATTTGCAGACTCAGGCCCTCAGCAAAAGAGCACTTTGGAATAAAATATCTGAAAAGAGTCATGATGGGAAAAGATTATTTACAAACATTATTTACAGAAATATAGAGTGGGATGTTTTATATAGAAAATAAAGTGTCACCACATTGGAGATATTTCAAGAAGCCTCATCTTATCTGTTTTGTTTTGTAGAAATGATTCAGTGTTTGTGGTAACATCATAAGTACAATGTGGCTTCCACTGAGTTTGTATTTTGAGACACTGAATGCAATCTACTGTGTATGGGTAAAGTCAGTCTCTCCAGAGCAAAATTAGAGGAAGTTTCAGATTTCTTTAGTGGAATACTTTAAGGGAAGAGGTACTGTTATGTAGCAAAGCTTCAGAACACAGAATTTGGGTACATCACTGTATGAGTGTGGGGAAAAATACAGTGGAGCAGCATTCAGAGGTGAACTGGGTTTACTGGCAGTCCCATGAAATGCAATCCTTTATTCCCAATACAGCTGGAAACTTGTGGAGTCTGGATATCACACATGCTCCTAAATGTTGCATAAAAATGAAGGGTGCACATGGAATATAGAGGTTCCTGGGTATTTCAGTATTATGTGTTTTGCTTTCAGCATGCAGTACAGAACAAACAAAATATTACCCCTTAAATTGCCAAAAATTCAAGATAAATATTTCTGTCAATAATGAGTTTTCCAAGACAGTTTTCACAACATGTAATCATGCTTTTTGGCTCTGGAGTGCTAAGTTTTCAAGCCCAGATAGCTAAATCTAAAGTGTGCTCTGTTTAAATTGCTTTTTATGAAAGGTAAAATTTTGGTTTCTAAAGCATCCTTCACACATGTAGATAAAGACATCACTGGAATTTTCCTCTGAAGAACCTGGTGAGACACTAGAAAGCAAAAGCTAAACTTTGGAGACAAGTCACTCTAATTTCCTGTTGCTGATCAGAGCATACACAATTCTCTTGTGATAAATTTGGTTTGTATCACAAGTTGTTTCCTGAATTCTCCCTGGTATTCATTCTTTAGGAGCATTTTAGCCCATAAAAGCTGCACAAGCAGCAAGGTTTCAGTTGCCTGAGTAGCACCAAGCCCAGAGAAGTGAGGGGATTTCACTCATTTCCAACACACACACCTGTGGTTCCTCCTCCCCTGGGTCTGGGTGCACCTGCCTGGGGCTGTGTTCGTGCCACTGCCTTGCACCCAAATCCTGTTTTGAATCTGCTAACAGCACTCTGTGTAATTACTGTGTATTACTTAATTGGGATTCATGTAATTATTATTTTAGACTACCTTACATGTTCTGATTTGAATTTTTAATTTAGAAAACACATATTCAGACCTTCGATCTGATTCCCTTTGGATGGATGTGGATGGAGCATACATTTTAATGCTTCAGGTTATTTGTATGCAGCAGGATTTTCCCAATCTAGACTCTTGAATCAATGCTAGTATTTATCTATGCAAAGTTACAGTCAGTCCAGGATAATATATTTTAATTTGTAAATAAAACTGTTTAAATTTGAGGTTCTTTAACAAAATACATACAAAATACTTTTTCATACAAAGTACAGGTGCAAGACAGATTTCTGTGGAATTTTAAATTCTATGTATTTTTACATGCATTCTGTTAATAAAAATATCTAGCTGTGCATGTGTACAACTTTTTATTACTTGTTCTTTATTTCAGAAAAATAGTGATATCAATTTTAGAAGTCACTTTGTTGAGACTCCAAGTAAGGTGTATGGATAAGATGTTAGGAAGTGATTAAACAGGTATGATTTAAAGAGAATGGAGAAACTTTCTGCTTGGCTGCAGCCTCTACGAGCTCATGACAGCTGATACTGCAATATTCATTTTCTTTCAAGGTGTGGGGGTGTCACTGGCCTGGGGAGGTGTTTCCCTCAGGAATGGTTTCAGTCCTGAGGTCTGACACATTGGCTCTGGTGAGAGTAAGTATTATTCTAAAGTAGGCCCTGAAACATCACCAGGATGTTATCCAGAGGCACCAAGCCAATAAGGCAGACACTATTTTAACACCACAATTTGGACAGCCTTACTTTGTTCACTGTATCTCCAACTGTTTGGAGTGGTATAATTATCTATATTCTGTTACTGAAAGGCTATGTGTGTCTCATGAAGACAGTCTCAAAAAGATTTTAATTAAGTTAAACTAAAATAAGAATTGAAGTATAGAAAGTGCTCTGAAGAATCTTTAATATCAAAATAAGCTCATCATCTTCTAAAATAGAAGTTAATACAGGCAATTTAATATTCCTTCAGTGAAGAAAATGAAAACAGAATTGTACATTTGGTTTTAGAATTCTTGAGTGTTTTGTTCTTTTCTAGTCCTGTTTTCTTGCAGTGTTTCTCTCAAGCAGACAGTGAATGAGCCAAGTCTCTGTGCAGCTCTGGCTCTAATGTCTCCCAGCAAACAGGATTTCTATGGCTGAGAAACTCTGCTTCCCTGCCCTGGATGCAAAGAAAATGAGAGTATTCCTTATGGAATGTGAGCATTGCCTGCTCAGGTTGGTACCATGGGGGACAGCTGGCTCACAGCGAGGTGTGGATGCAGTTTGTTAAATTAAATTCAGGGCACGATGCACTCCCTGTACCCTGGTGGCATCTCAGAGCAGTGAGGGACCTGGTGCCACCATCCCCTGGCCAGGGTGGCCCTGCCAGCACTCCTGGAATGCCCTGCAAAGGGAGCCACGCTGGGAGGAATCATTCAGGTGCCTTTTGGAGCAGCACGAGCTTCCAGGCTTTTGTTCGCAATTGGAAAGTTTGGTGAGTGCCTGCAGCTTGTCAGCTCCAAGAGGTGCAGGAGCTCCAAGAGGTGCAGGAGCTGCAAGTGATGCAGGAGCTCCAAGGGATGCAGGAGCTCCAAGAGGTGCAGGAGCTGCAAGTGATGCAGGAGCTCCAAGAGGTGCAGGAGCTGCAAGGGATGCAGGAGCTCCAAGAGGTGCAGGAGCTCCAGCAGATCACAGGAACACCCAGAGCTCCCTTTGGCCCCAGTCTCAGGTGCATTCATGTTGTGTTCCTCATGCCTGTGTGGGTGCCTCGTGCTTCCTGCCATTCCCACGGCACTGTTCACACTTCCACAGCAGAGCACACACGGCACAGATCCCTTCCTGTCCCTGTCCCTGTGTGCCACTGGCTGTGCCCTGCCCTGCCCAGTGCTCGATGCTCCTCAGCCTTTTGCTTCTCTTCTCACTGCTGCTGCTCCTGCTGCCTGGACATCTGCTCATAAAACCCGAGTTTTTCTTTTCCTTTTCCCCCTAACCTTGATGAATGGCCTATATCTCAATGCCAAAGCTCACCTTTTTCTTAACTGAGGATGATTGATGGAGCAGGAGCAGCAGTGGAGCAGGTTCTGTGTCCTGACAGCCTCAGTGCTGCCGGGGCTCCCCTCCAGGGACTGGCAGCAGCCTCATTCCGTGCAGGAATTCACAGCCCTACCGAGCTGCTGAGAAACCAGGAGGGATTTTGAGACTCCTACTACATAGTCTGGATATCTCTTAAAAATAGCAAGCCCAGAGTGCTCTGTTGATTTTCTGTCATGGAATGCTTTGAAGGGCAAATACTCCTTTTTGTTTTGCACAGATGGCATAATTTTGGTGGATGAACTCAGCATTATCAAATACAAGTTCATATGAATTTATTTGCTATAAACGTTAAGAAATAAGATGAAAGACCATGAATATGCCGTGTTCAAAAACATTAACTATTCCTACATTGCTCTACTAACATTTAAAAATGCTATTTTCCTTTAACATGTTTCATATACATTTTTACTAGTAAAATGAATGTAACAATAGACTTTTTGAAAGACTATTTGGTTAAATTAGTTGCACTTTTGAATATAATGAGTCCTTAAGGCCAGGTTTTCAAGCCCTGTGTCAAGGTGGCTCACTTAGATCAGGGGACTTGTGCCAGATAACACTACAGAAGATCTGAATGGAAAGGTGAAAGCAGTTGTTTATTAAAATTTGTAGTCTAAATTTAGGCAGACAAGGGGAAAAAATCAAGGGTGACTGAAAGAGAATAGATGTCTAAGCGATATTGACTTTAACAGGTGCCTAATCATGAAGACATACGATAGATAGAAATGTGCTGGCAGAAGTTAATGGCTTTGAAAAGAAAAGACCAAATGTACAGTAATACCCTTGAAAGTGCTGACTTCATGAGTCAACATTTAAATGGGAGCCTGTCTTCTTGCTAAATAGCTTTTCAACTTCTTTCTTATCATAGGAGTCCTTAATTAAAATAGTTCAAAGGAGTTGGGTCATAAAACTGCATTGGGGTTTTTTTTTGTACTGAAAAGAATTTCTGCACTCAGCAAGACTTCATCAGTCCTCAAAACTTAGCAGTTGAGTCAATAGTCTTCTTTTCACTATGGTGAACTACACGTTGAGAATGCCATGAGCAATTATTTAATCTTTGTAACTGGGGGTTAGTTCAGGACCGCAGCGGGCTAATTAAAAAGTGCTTCAGTGTATCATTGATTTCTTGGTATGACCACAAAGTCCTGCTTTATCCTGCCTTGCTTTGAAGCAAGCAATGCTGCCAGCCAAGCTTGCTGCACAAACACTGCAGGGTACAGAAGAGCCAAACGTTTCTGTCGTGCAGTTTGTCAGGGCACAGAGGGAAGGGAAGAATCAAGAAAGAGCAGAAAACAGAGAGAAGAGTTTTAATGTGCAGGGGAAAACAAGGGCTATGATATTGGTTTAAAATACCTCTTCTATCAGTCAGGCTCACAGAATTCTGGAAGAAGGTGTGTTGTTTTCTCAAGATAAAGCCTTGCAGGAAGGGCTGCATTGCCAGCACCAAGCACTGGGTCTCTGTGATCTATTTGCTTGTCAAAACATCAACATCACCAATTCATTGCACTGCCTCACCAGTGACCTCCTCTTAGCCCTGCTCTCTGCAGTTTGCAGTTTCATTCATTTGTCATGTTGCAATCCTGCGTCTGGTTTAAATTTCCACTTCTGTTGAAGACATAAGTCCGAGTAGTAGAGTGAAAAATCCCATAACCTCATTCATAACTGTCATGACCTTTAATTCAGAAGCCATGGCTCTGGAATAGCTGCAGTTAATAGTCTTTTTAAGAGGTCTAGTCAGCCTTTGTCTGAAAATTCATATAGTAATGTTGTTTGGAAAATTGATAAGACTCATGGGGAAAATGAATTGGAAAATAGAAAGCTCCAAATTTTAATATTTTTATTATTATTTCATTTTTGCTGCCCTATTAGCATGCTGCTTGTTCTGTTTCTGCTCTGTAGTTTTGTGCTTTATTGTATTGGTACAGGACATGAAGGCAGTTAGGTGAATTTGGTGTCAAGGGAGGATATTATCAACTCTCAGGCAAGTATAGCATGCATGAAAACTGAGTGATAGCAACAATGGGGTAAAGCTAATCAGGTGAAATATTTTGCTTTTTAAACATTTATATTTCTGTAAAATATGTTCTCCACATGAAGCTGCTGCTCACCTGAATACTCTTGCTCATTCACTATTAAAAGAGTTTCCCTAGGAAAAAACCCAACTGACAATTTTTTTACCCTGCTACCACTACTGAGAAATAAGATGTGCTAGCCTACAGTAATTTATACTGAACTGCTGTGAGCAATTGTTGAGGGTGGGCTGTAAAAATCCCCCTCTGATTGTCTCTGCATTTCTGGACTCTTTGCAATCAGGGTAGCAGCTCATGCAGAACACAACCTTCCTTCTGCTTTGGAGTCAGATCTGTGCCTGACTGATTACAAACCCAATTAACTATCTTCTGGAGGCTAGGATAAACTCCAGATATTCCATCCTGGAGGATTTTGGAAAGTTGAGTATACGAATGACTGAAAAAGTATAAAACTAAATTAAGAGCTCAAGTCCCCTTGTCTCCTCAAAGTTCCTGTCTTGGTGTTTAGAATTCTATTTACACCCAAACCAGCTCCACTGCTGAAGGAATGGCATCTGTCAAAGTCAGTGTGATGTGCCAGTAAACCCCTTATATTTTTGCATCTTTTCCCACATACCAGGAATTGCTTTGACATGTTGAAACAAATGCCACCAAATCCATTTTCACGAATTTTGGTTGTACTCAAATTCTCAGTATACTTCTGCTTCTTGCCTTTTCTAAAATAATACATTAAATTCATTGTCACATCCACAGTGTTGGAAGATTATCCAACTTCCATAAACTAATTTGAATGAAGCATCCTCTTGTTCATAGTGAATTCAGGATCTCTCACTTGTGTGTACATTCACTCCCTCCCCAATTACTTTAAAACTCTTGCCTAGCTGGGCTCCTCTCAGAGAATCAGTAATAAAGTTAAATGCTTCATTCTCCTCTGGTTTGGAAGGAGAGCTGCTCTCAGAGTCTCTCTGGATACCGGGACCTGCTTTTTACAGCTCAAACCTTTGGCTGGTGTAGCTTACGTATTTCCCAGATTGCCAGGAAATTGATTTGAGCATTTTGAAAGTTCCTTTCTTGCTCCTGGCTCACCTTGTCAAGCTGCTTAACTCCACAGGAATATGGAGCCCCTTGGCCCCCAGGAACGCAGACAAAGACCTGCCTGCAGCTTCCCACCAGGCTGGGTAGCATAGCAACCCCTCCAGCTGGCTGCTGCAGAACTGCCCAAAGTCACTGCTGCCTCACATCCAGCCCTTGCTGCTTCCTCACAGGGCTCTCAAAGGGAAAAAAAATCTCATTAGTTTGTTGCTAAGTCCATAGTGTTCCAAACTGTACCTACTCTTTGGTCAGAGTTCAGTGCAACAAACTGTGCAGGGAATATTTTTTTGCCTCAGATAAAGTTTCAGGAAATATATTACACATTGCTTGTGATTCTGAAACGTAGTGAGGGCTATGGGAGGCAGAGCAGACAGCCTGTTGCATGTAACAGCTTCCCAAACAGAAAATTCATTTAGAGGGGTTGCTTATTTGCTATTTTTCCTATATTTTGTCCCCTTCCAGCTTCTTCTTGGGGCCCCCCTGACTGCCGGGGTAGCCAGAAAGACAGAAAAGGCCTTGAAGCTGTGTGAGTGCTGCTCAGCACTTGTAAATAAAATATCCCTGTGTTAATAACATTCTTCTGACCACAGATCCACAGCACAGCCCCATGGGGCTGCTATGGACAGAATTAACTCCAGCCGAGTCAGTGTAGCAGGTTTGCCTGGATTTCAAAGGACTTCCCCCAAACTGTTGAAAATGTATGGTTCATTTTCACTACCCATTTCATAACTGAGAATACCAGGACTAAGATTAATGTACTTCTGACTTCCTGCTGTGAACCTGAGCTGAGGTAGGAAGATCATATTTCTGTTCAAATGTGTATTCTTCCTTAAAAAACCCCAAACCAATCCCAAACATTTTACTAAGCAATGCATTATCATAGTACTGTTATTTCCTACACCTTCCCTCTCCATAAACAAAACTGTCTCCTTAAATCTAAAAATCCCCAAGCTGTGCCATCATCATCATCATCATCATCATCATCATCATCATGCAGCATCCTCTTATCAATATATTTAAATGTCTGGTGTTTGCTGCTTTCCTCTTCAGCCACAGAGAAAACACCAGTGCCATGTGTCTCATTAGTGCTGATTAACCACTGTGCACTTTCAACCATTTTGTGAGGTTGAACCCCAAAATACTTCTCCTAAATACAAGTGCTGTTTTGAAAGTTGTGGCTCAGAAATCGTTGACAAATTGCATTGTTCAGATTATGCATTTTACCAGCCATGGAAATGTTTGGAATGAATTGTGTGAACAAGTCATGGGGACATTGTTTTCTAGTGACTTCAGGTGCTGTAGGTTGTTAATGCTTTACTTGACACATTTGAGCTGAATTTTTTTAGTGGATGCCCAGCTCTATAGTCAGATGAAGTGTCCTGCCAATGAAAGGCAAAGCCTGTGTCAGTAGCCAGTCTTCAAAATCCTGGAGTCTGCCAGATCAGCCAAGTAAATAAGGCAGTTCCTAGTTCTCTGTCAGAAATCACAAACTCCATCCTCAGCTGTTGATGTCAGGCCGCTTCAGCAGTGCTGGCTGTGAAGTCAGCAAAGTGATTAATGACTCATTAAAAATTAATACATTTCCCAAAAGAATTTGCAGGGATTCTACTGTGAAATTCCTGCTGTACTCCGTGGGAGCTACACGACTTAATCCCCATGACCTGCACTTTGTGAGTAACCTTTTGGAAAATAAGCAACTTAAGCAGCTGGAGACATGCACTGTTACACGGCAGCGTGGGGCATTACAGCACTCCAGACAGAAATCAGCCCTCAAACTAAAATGTCATTGAGAGACCTGGACTGGGGACTCACAAAGAGTTGTCTTGGGACTGGCTGGCTGCAGGGGACTTGTTCCAAACACTGGAAACCTTTTGGCTCTCTCCATGATGAGCTGAGAGGGGATGTGCTGAATTCACATGTGTGCAGTCAGTCTGCTGAGAGAAATTAGTTTGTTTTGGAAATATGTCATTAATGTCTCCAGGAGAGGTAAAACTAAAATCCTGTTGTTGTTGAGGACAAATGCAGCAGTGAAGGGATGAGGTATCTTTGGCTTCTACACAAACACTCAGCAGGTCATTATAAACGTGGGACACAGGCTGTGTGCTGAGCAGGGAAATCCTTCTGCAGAAATGGGGCACAAGTCAGCTGTGCCTCCAGTGCACTGTCAAATGGGTTCTTCATCCATCTCAGAAAATACAGAATCTTCGTTTATTCATTCATTTTCTCATGTAGAAATTCATCATTGCAGTAGATTCTTCTCCCTGCCCCTCCTACTCTACAGAAATTATTTTTGATGCAAAGGATGACATGCAGAACGTTTTTCTGTGTCTTTAAATGCCAATTCCTGACTTTGAATTCAAAGAAACAGATATTTATTTACAGGCTTGCCCTGATAGATGTCCTGGAGTTAATTATGATATAATTGTTAAGATATCAATCTGTCTAACTTCTCACCTAGTTATCTCTAGAAGTACATTTCTTGCTTTGAACCATGCTTGGTATTTACTCAGGTAGCAATTCCATTGCTGTATATATGAGGGCCCAGGCTCTTTTGCTGTCAGAAAGTAGAAAACTGTGATGCTGGAATTATTTATTCCATATAAATAACCAAAGCAAGATCATTAACCTCATTGCAGCACTGTGACCATGCCCTCTTCTCCACACTCTGCTCTTTTAATCACATCATCGATCATTCATCATCTTTCATGCCATATTCAAAAACTTTGTCCTTGCCACAAGGGATATTTACAGTCTCTAAATCCTGCTTTAAAACATGGGCAGTTGTATGGAAAAGGGGAAATGAGTAGAATGAACAATTGGAAGGTTTTATCTTTATTTTATGCAACTGTTTATGATTTAATTCTTCATATGCTTACACAGGCCATGACTCTCCAAGATGTGTATTTTTTTCTGTGCATCACTTATCAGTGGGGTGCAGAGCAGCATTTAGCAGGCTGGGATGGGGTGCTCAGGAGCACATACACTGCACAATTGCTCCTACAATTCTGGCTGGTGTCTCAGGAGAGGGAGAGTCCTGTGTCACACAAAGCCCAGCAGTGAGAGAGGCTCCTCAGTGGGTGATGTGATGGGCACAACCCAGGCCCTGTGCCAGGGGCTGTTTATGTGCACAGCTCTATTGCAGCACTAAACATTCATTAAGCCCAACATTAAGAGTGGGTGACCTTTTGCTCTCCAAAACAATCACATACAAATAGTAAATTAAATCAAGCATTAATCAAAACTGTAAAATAGCCTGCTTAAACCCTTCAGAAACAACAACACCCACTACTTTCTCCCAAACCCTTGTCAAACAAATGGTTTTTGCGGCGTATCTGGAAGGTCATCAAGTCCTGGGCTATTTCAGGAGCAGGTTCCAGATGGTCTCTAACACGCTGAATAATGTATGTGTGTGTGGGAGTGGGGGGAGAGGGGCTCCAAGGAACTATTACACTGCCAGGAGGAAACCCATGCATTTTGCATTCATCTATGCTGAGCTAGGTGTTTAAAAACCTCTCATGTCCTTTGGTTCAAGTGGCAAAAATAACTTGTTTCGAGGATCTTTAGTGACAATATCAATTTCATATTTCACTCAGCAGCACTCTACACAACCTTTAGCTCGTGTTTGGGCTACAATTGTCTCTATTACAAGAGCACTGGTGTTTTAATGGGATCTGTTATTTGTGGTGTGACATTCCACGGACAGTAACCTTTTATCCTGTAATTCTTGCCATGCTGTTCAGGGAAAATCTCAACAGCTCCATATGCATTGTTAGATAAGATAAGATTATGATTAGACTCATAATGACATGGCATAATGCAAACATATATATGCTTAAAACTGCTTTGCATGAGTGTCATGGAGCTGTTTGTATGGATTTGCAGGGGCGAGTTGCTTGATGATGAGCTCCACACAGCCCAGCAGCCCAGAAACCCCCAGTGCTGGGCTTATCCCACAGCAAGGGGGAGATTCTGCCCCTCTGACCTGCTCAGGTGAGGCCCCACCTGCAGCTCTGGGGTGCCCAGCAGCAGAAAGATGTGGAGCTGCTGGAGAGAGTCCAGGGGAGCCCATGGAGATGCTCCAAGGGCTGGAGCCCCTCTGCTCTGGAGCCAGGCTGGGAGAGCTGGGGGTGCTCACCTGGAGAAGAGAAGGCTCCAGGGACACCTCAGAGCCCTTCCAGGCCCTAAAGGGGCTCCAGGAGAGCTGCAGAGGGACTGGGGACAAGGGATGGAGGACAGGACACAGGGAATGGCTTCCCACTGCCAGAGGGCAGGGCTGGATGGGATATTGGGAAGGAATTGTTCCCTGGGAGGGTGGGCAGGCCCTGGCACAGGGTGCCCAGAGAAGCTGTGGCTGCCCCTGGATCCCTGGCAGTCCCCAAGGCCAGGTTGGACAGGGCTGGGAGCAGCCTGGGACAGTGGGAAGTGTCCCTGGACAGGGCTGGGGGTGGGTCTGGATGAGCTTTAAGGTCCCTTCCAACCCAACCCGTTCCATGAGTCCATGGATTGTTTCAAACACACAGGATAGAAGGACAGTAAATGCTTTCTGAGCACAGGCTGTCCAACTCCAACAATCCATGTGCCTCAGACTGCAGCAGCACCTTGAATGAATTTACTCTGGGGTGCCTGTCTGCCCACACTGATACTGATACTACACTAAGAACAAAATCAGACCACCTGGATCAATTGTGGACTTGGGTCAGAGGTGAAAATGGGATTTATGAACCCTCTTCAGCATTACAGGTTTTAGCCCTGATATTGCATTCTGGCCATGTTATAATGAATGATGAAGGATCTGGAGTCAATAGACCTTTGGTGCCTTTACTTCTGCACACAGGAAGATATAGATGGCTCTGTATTGCTATCAATCATGGAATAAAAATCCCAAACAATACTAAATACTCTACAGTAATGCTGAATTTTAATAATGATGCTAATTTTGTCACCGAATGGAAAGCTCCTTTTCCCATTGCTATCTTTCAAGTTCCCTCCTGGCCACAGCTCAAAATTCATGCTCTTGGTGAAATTCTGCTCATGTGTAGAGAGACCAAGGATATGGAAGAAATTGCACATAGATAAATCAGTGCATCGTTTTTGTCCTAAGGTAATAATATTTCAAAGTACTTTCATTCTGATGGTTTTCAGAATAACTATTTGAAGTGAATTGTTGGCCTTGGACAAATTCCTGGAGGAGATAATGACGTACATGTCACAAAAGAAATCATTGTTATAGGCACAGCTGGTGACAGTGCTCTGTGTCGACAAACAAGTAAGTTGACATAAAGCCTACCATTCAATTACTGGCATAAAGAAATCTCCTCTAAAACAAGATTGAAGACATGGCCTATGGCACCTCAAGTTTGAATAATACAGCAATGGAAAAAAATAGAAAATATCAGCAATGAAGGAAGAGAAAAACTTAATTTCTAATCCTCATCATGTGCAGTTCAGAGGACTAACACAAAATTTAGACTTCCTATGCTGCCAGTATTTAAAAATTGAACTTTTATATTTTTTACATAGCTTAACTTATGTTCCCAGTTTCATACTGTGGCTATTAGCTCAAGGTTCTTAAAATTTCCAGACTCTCCATTTGAGTTCTCTTCTCCAGATCTGTCACTGTTCATGAGCTCCAAAGTGCATTGATGTTGTTCTTCAGCCCCTGCAAGAGAATACACAAACCCATTCACAGCAGCAAATTGCTCCCTGGAAAGATTGGATCACTAAAGTGGATTGGCTATTGTCAAAATGTCACTCAGAAGACAATAGAAAACCAAAATAAAAGTGGTTATCAAGCAGTTGCTGTCAGTGCAGCACATGGTGGTGCTCGGGGTTGCCTTTGGCTGGATACTGTTCTGAGATACATTTTGGAGTGGCTGAGGAAAATTGGGTGTGAGAACTCTGGAAGTCCATGTCCTTCAAAAAGAAATTTAATAAAGAATAAGGAAATTGTGAGTTCCCAACTGATGACTTGCTACAGGTCATCATATATTGGGGGAATTGACATGGGTGAATGAGAACTACAGGTATTAATTACATTGTTGGCATGATTAGGGAGCGTGTGCATTTAAAAGGAGTATTATAGGATCTTTAATGAACATCCTGAAGGTTCCCAAGAAGCAGAACATGTACAAGGAATTCTAAGGGCTTGGAGGAGTGGGAAATGAAGTCATTAGGCTCAGTCTTCTCTGTGTGACAAAATCCAATGATTTCCACAGGGTTTTGCCCCTTCCTCTGGGGATTATTTCAGCTGGCAGGTCCACCTTTGTGTTTTATGTACGACTCATCTGTTCCAAGCACTCAGTTCCGAACACACAGCCCAAGTGATGGTGTCAGTACCAGTACCCAACCCATCAAAGCAGCAGCTGTGTGTTTCCTCCATGCTTCTGCATGGTTGTGGGGACTGGGAGTGAGCCAAGGCTCCCCCAACCCTTTAAATACCCGAGCTCACAGCTGGCTCTGCCTGTCCTGGAGGAGGAGATTCTGTGGAGCCAGCTTCTGATCTCAAAGGAGGGTGTAAATCTGCATTTCCTAGAATATAAAGTTGTTTTCTGCCTTTGCTTAGGCTAGCATTGCTTCAGGGCTCTAGTGTGGGTACCTGGGACTTGAAAGTTTTTGCAAATTTTTAAGTGTTCCCTTTTTACAGCAGCAGTTCTGCAGAAGAGAAACTCATGGCATCATTGGAGATGAAACTTTTCATTTAAAAGACAGATTGTAACAGCAACAAAAAAAGTGGTCATTGCTTGTAGTCAGGTGTAGTCAGGTGTTGGTTTCTGTCTGAAAGCAAATGATAAAATCTTATGTTAGGTAATTAAAAGCAGCTCTGAGGGATTTTAGAGAACAGCAGGGCCTTGTCCTCTAGCTGTGCTTGCACAGAATGCTCTTCCCTAAGAGTTTCAAGTTTCTGCTGATTTTTTTTAAGTCAAAATGCTTATATATGAGAAATGAAATAATAAATTTAGGAAAATAATCTCCATTTGATATTTTTTCTCTTTTTCATATTGAGAATTTGATATTTTTTTTCGAATCTTAAGGCTTAATTTCCAAGCACTGAAAGTTTTATACTTCTGAATCAGATATGTGGACTTGGATATGTCCAAACCATTTCTATTTTTCCACATGTTTTAGAAAATTTATGTACTTTCCTGGAGGTGTGAGCTTACCTGTGACCTATAAGGAATTAAAATAAATGAGACTATTTCACATGTAAAACATATTAAAGTTTAACAGTCACTTTTACCAAAAAGAAAAAAAAAAAAGGAAAAAAAGAAAAGAGTGTAGGAAGTTATTAAAAAAGTACTGAGGTGAAAGATGGGAATTGAAATCCATCCAAACTAAGAAAATGTGGTCTTGTTTGAAGTCCATTGGGGTTCTGCTGTTAAATTTTGCAACATTGAATTTCATAGATTTTAATACATGGGCTACATGGTTTTGATTTGGAAATTTTTAAAAGGTACACTACATTTGATTCGTTTCAAATTCCTAACATAGCTCAACTCAGGGTGGAGAATATGGTTCCTGCACATTGTAAATTGAACAAGAAATCTCTTTTAGAATAAAAACTAGCTGGAAGATCCTTTGTGAATCCACACCCCCTCCCAGGGCTGCTCCTGACACTGCACAGGAGGATTGTGATGGATTAACTGAGTGCATAACAGATATTGTTTTAGTGCATTAGCCCTGATTTCCTGTTCCAGGTGATTGATTGAGCCCCAGTCAAGGCAGTGTCCACAGCAAATATTAAGCAAACTTACCCAGACACAATCAATCACTCTTATCAAAAAATCACCACATTTGGAGCAAAAAAATGCTAAAGCCTTACATGCTTTGCACTGCCTTTATCCAGGTTTAATTATATTTCTTAAAGGTGCAGGAGAGCAGATTGTGTTTGTTGTTTGCTCAGTGTATTTCTCCAGGCTGTAAAGCACAGAGGTGTCATTTGCTTAAAGAACATTTAGAGAATAAACTGACAATAAAAAAGGTAATTTTTCTATAAAAGCTGACCCTGGTGCACCCAGCCACCATAGATTACCACCAGTAACAATATTTTTTATTGAGCACTGCATTTCTAAAGAATTCTCTTATGTGCCACTGTAATTTTGCTTAATTTCAGTAACAATTGTTTAGGCACTTATAAACATGATTTCATCATAGTTCAAAGGTCTTTTATTTAGCATACAGGTCTGATTTTCTTATTTCAAAGGTGCAGAAGATGCTGTTTCTCAACAGGTTGGCAATAACCTGGCCACTGTCAGTGTCCTAATGGGTCTGTCTGCAAAATCTGCAAACCTAAGAACAAACAGGCAGCACAGGGGGCTGGAGCTGGGGATTGGATGGTGGAGTTTAGACTCTAGACACACTTGGTGGGATCCTATTTAATACCAAAAGTATTTTTTTTTTTTACCTAGATAGGAATGACAGGACCTGCCCAACTAAAATGGAGAATGAAGGATACTGATCTTATGTACAGGGGGAAAAATGTGAAGTAGAAAAATTTAATTACTAAAGGTTATTTTCCCCTTAAAACTAAGAATTACTTATTAAAAAAAAAAAAAGGAAAATAGAAAATCAGGATTTGGGAAGTTGATAGTCAGCTGTAGGGGAAACTGTGGATGTAGACTTGCTCTATAGCCCAAGATTTCCCCACTGTGCAATTTAAATTTATAAACTTTCCCCACTGGCTTGTAAGCTATGAAATAGGATCAGGCATGTTTCCCTGAAGGAATTCTCGCCATCAATCACCTCACTGTCTGTATGGGCACTGTGAAGCACCAGCTGAGTCAGGCTGTGTCAGCCCACATCAGCACCAGCACAGGCTGCTCTGTTTTATCACCCTTGGGGATCCCAAGGCACCACCACCAACTGGCTTTCAGCTTTCACTTTTTTTTCCCTAAGCTTAGCTATAAAACACCTCTTGAAACCAGCCTCTGCTTTCCTGGCAAAGGGATTTTTCCAATCTTGTCCATGCTGTAGCTGGAAATAAGATTTTCCCCCACTGCTGTGACTCAGTGTTGAATCCACGAGCATTGATGCAGTTTGCAGTCACTAGAGTGACTTTCCAGGATGTGACATTCCACCAACCTCTAATAATCCTGGTTAGATGTATTTTTACAGCATAAACAGAGTAAAACAACTTCTTATGGCTCAGAGAAGAACACAAATGCTTGTCCTGCTTCTATCCAAGAGAGCATCTGCAGGAGAGACTAATTCCTTCAGAGCATGCAGTGGGAATGGCTTCAAATCAATTTAAATTGCAAGCATGGTCAACTAAAATGCTTTTAATTGTTCATTGGCAGCCATTCAACCTCTGATTGTAGCAAGTAACTGCTTTGGTGTGTGTTAACAATATAGAGATGTATCACAGATACAGAACAAAACATGGATTTATCACCCCAAGCCCCATGCCCTGTGTATGTGATGCCTGTGACACCATGTATCAGAGATTAAAGAAGTCACAGAAAGTTCATTTGTGTTATACATTGTAAGAGCCATCCATCCAAGAAGCAAAGAGTTTCCCTTTCCTCTGTTTTCATTTTCTTCCTTCACCTATAAAGTGGCAGAGGAATGAAGATTTTTGGTTAAGTGGATTGTTTTTTGCACCATGAGAGTCTTGGATCAAGCCATTCCCTAGCAAGCTCCCTAAGTATTTATGGTGTGGTGAGCTGACCCCAGCTGGCAGTTAAAGAGTGTTTATTAATTTCTTTGTAATTAAGATATTTTAAGAATATAAAGAAATGTGTTCTGCTAATTTTCTTTACTTAATAGACTAACCCCCAGTAAGCCATTGGAGACTGCAGAGTCTTTCATGGAAATGTCCTCATCAGCTAAAGATTAAATTAGGTCACCTTGATAACCTGGTTTGGTGAACTGAATGGATTTGATGTCTGACAGCACCTCCCCTGGAGCTCCCGTTAAAAATAGGGAAATAGTACAAGAAAATCTCCAAAAGGAATTTTGTGTCTCAGCGGATGTTTTTCCTTTGAACACAATGATGTTTCATTTTATAATTGAAATACAGTATGTCTTTGAACTTTCAATAGCCAAGGCTATTAAGTAACAGGATTGCATTTCATTTGTTATATTACATTTTAAGTTCAGTCCATGCATTTTTAATTCTGTTTATGTCTTGAGAGCTTGCCTCTAGTGGAATAAAACCAATCAAGAATCTAGAACAGGAATTAAAATTTAGATCTAATTCACCACTGCCCTGTGGTTCCTTTGTGTTTGCTTGAATCAAGTACAAGGGACTAATAAAATAAATGTAAGGACCCTCTGGAGAAAAGTGTTATTGTACGGGGTCAGACAATGCTCAAGCTCTGCCAAGCCCACCTGAATTCCCTAAATGTGAGAAAGCTGTGCTGCAATGTGGATGAAGATGGAAGGGAGAGAAAGAGTTGCCAAAAGAGATGGTTTCACAGAAAATCTGTGGCCGTGACACTAAGAAAAAAAGACAAAGGATTGAGAGAATTGATAGTGAGGGTATTAAAAAATTAAAACATTAAAAATAAATGTTGTAGATGACAGGTGCTGATGTTTGCCCTGGCATCCCCTGGGCACTGCAGGTGGAAGAGAGTGGCTGGTGAGCCTCAGGCAGCCAGGCAAGGTCAGCTCATCACATCTGGCAGCTGGAGATGTCTTCTCCTGCTCCTCAACATGGTTCTGGAGGTTCATTGTTCATTCACTGCTGACCTTGCACTGTAATTTTTATTTTTGCTTCTTTTAAATCAGACAAAAATAATGTAATCCAAAGGTACAATCAGAGCTAGGCTTTGTTTCGCTAGACAATTTTCAGCTAAAACTTTGCAGGCTTTTCTACATTGAGTTATTTTCTTTGTTAGTAATGGGCTTGGAATTCTGTCAAAATAAAGACTGAAAAAATGATGTCTGATTTAATATTCACCTTTTTAAAGGACAGAGCTTTTCTGAGTACAGGAGAGTTCAGGGCTGAATGTTAAGACTCAGAAATTTAGCAAGTCCTACTGTATTTTCAACCCTGAGCACTGTTCTACATCCCTGGAATTAGAATAAGGCTGGATCTTTGAGAATCTGTCTCTCATTGATCATCTTTTGCCTTTAGGAGGGTGGCATTTTTTCCATTATCAGATTGGTCTGGCCAAATGAAGGTTTTCACTCTAGAAAGAATTTTTTTTTCTTTTCCTGTCAGGTAGGCTCAATTTAAAGTTAATTCTTGTCATTTAATGACAGGATGGTATGTGTGATTGCTATGTGGAAGAGATGGCAAGTGTGATAGAGCAAGGCTGTATCTCAGAAACATTCTCTGAGGAGAATCTAGACTGTAATACCATCTATTATCAGGCTCTGCACTGTATTAAAGTGAGGATCTCTCTCAGAAATACAGTGACTACTTTTCTCATGTATTTTTGCTTTCACTTGTCTCTGAGCATTTTTATCCTTGATTGTACAGGAAAGGATGAAAATTTTTTTCCACAAGACTTTGAAGTGTAGTCTTTATTTCTTCCATCTTCCCTGGTGTCCTTGTGCACTCTGGAATGTTTGTTTGCTCCCTCCTCTGTGAGCAGAGGTGTGGGGACATTCCCTCAGCTGTTTGTGTTCCCATGTCCTGCACTTCTCAGGACTTTGTTATTCCAGTCTCTCCCTTCCCTGAGCTCTTGATGTTCTGACATCCAGATGAGTCACCAAATGCATTATTTTTTTAGGTTGTTAGACTGATTTTATATGTGAGATTCATTTCAGATGCCTGTTCTGAATAGACTTGTCTGCCTTCAATTTGCCTGAGACACTGAGCAGAATTCGATTAGATGTGTTTATGGAATGATTTATCCCCAGGCCTGCAGCTCAGCTGAGAGAGGGGAATTTGCACCTTGCAGGATGCAGTTCCTGGGACCCCCTGAGCCATCCAACACCTTCCCCTGGGATACTGAGCAAATCCCCTGAGAATGGGGCACAGCTGGGCAGGGTGGGGCTGCCAATGGCTGAGAAACCTTCTTTTATTGAACAGGCACACCCTTGAGGCTTGAGAACTTCTGCACAAAATGCAAGTACCTGCCCCACCTTTCTCTTTCAAGTTTTATTCTTGAATTTGGTATTTGTCTAGAACCAACTTTCTTCAAACTGGTTGTAAAAATGTTATTTCTATAAATAGGACCACATTAGTAGACAGGTATATAAACCTAGGGCTGTATCAGTATATAAATATATTGGGGGATAATTAAAATAGATTATTCTAACAGCTGTTTTAGGCTTCTTTTTTGAATTACGTTTAAAACTAATTGTGACTGTATGCTGAGAAATAGAAAAAGGAACATGTTTCTAAGCATTGTACGTTTCTATAACAGAAAGTAAATAAAAATAATGCACTATAGAAAGGGCTATATTTGGCCAAATATGTGATAGAACCAGATGGACATTACAGTGATTTTCTTTACTGTCACACTGGAAATATAGTTCTATTGTACATTTACATTTCATTCTGCTTCTGTATCAGCTAGCAATGATATACTAGTATTTCTGGGTGAAAATAGTCAGCAAAACATTTGTTCCAGTTGTAATCAGCAGAGCTGTGCTTCATTTTAAAACTATAGCCACAGACAAGGAGAACTCCCCATTCCAGTGGGGGAATCTCCAAGCTGAGTGTGCACAGTGAGGAGACTCTGTGCTTCATTGCTGTGGAGGCACATTACAGCAACACAGGTACAATTCTTCTATTTATTTATTTACCATGCAGTGTGATTATACCTATAGATCCCAAGTCCAGGCTCTCTGCCACATGAGAGTGTTATTTCTGGTCAGTACAGAGTGTGCAGGGCTGTTTGCCCTCTTGTAGGGTTGGTGCTGATGCTGGCTTTGGGAAAAACACCATTAAAGCTCTTACCCTTAAAACCCCAGTGAAAGCACCATTGCCATGATGCACTGCTGGGACACAGCCTCAGCACCAGGCTCCTGCTGCTGCACTCCCCAGGCATTTTAGTGGCAAAGAAAAAGAAATAAAAAAGAAAGAATACTACAGAAATGTGGGTTTGGCTCTTACAAATGTTTTCTTTAAATGTGACTGTGCTTCCAACAAAAAAGCCTGTTTGAAAACACAGTTCAAATCTGGCAAAGTTCAGGCACTGGTTTTATAGCCAAGGCCTTTCTTTAATCAGTGCTTGAAACCCATGAGAGGAAAGGAGCCATAAAATCGATTCTAAGTAATCTTGGAAATGAGATAATAGTCCATTAATCTCATCAATATAAGCATGAAATTTTCTGCTGCAGTTCATGCCTACACATTTGTAATAAATTTATCAGTGGGAACAGGACAGAAGCCATAGGATTACTGTAGGGGTTAGTGCCTCATGCTTCCCCTGCAGCCTTTGTTCAATTTATTTTTTAATGTATTTTTTTCTTCCAGTGAAAAAATTTAATTCCTTTATGGAATGGTGCCAACCAAAACTTGTTACTGGTTCCGTAAATGAGAATTAGTGTGGAATTTCTCGAGTGTGACTCAGGAATCAGTGTTGAAGGGTGAGGTGGCAAGGACTGGGGAAAGCAGTGACCTGCATGGTGCCACTGCAGCTGCCAGTGTCTGTGGTTCCTCTGGCACACTTGTGTCCTTTCTGCACTCTAAGCCCTGTGTATAGGAACCACAAGATTTTTGTGACAATTAAAAAAAAAAAAAAAAAAGGCAAGTCATTCTTTGAGCAGTTCCATTTGTTGGGATGAGGCTCAAGGGGATGGTTCCTCCATTCACCTCTGGCTCTCTGAACCACCCAGTCTGCTTGGGCTGGCTATCTACACAAACCCAAGCATCTGCAGGGAACATGAATTTTGATATCTCTCATTTCTAGGAACTGTCAAAGACAGTGCAGGCTTTCAGAGAAAACATAATTTTATTTTTCTCTTTGTCTAGAGGCTTCCCACCCCTTGCAGAATTTTTCTGTGTGTAGCAAAGGCCAATTGCCTCTACAGAAATGGAATTTGGGTGGCCTTGACCACTGGGCTTTGCCTTTCCTGTGAGGATGGGAAGCCCTGACACAGAGTGCCCAGAGCAGCTGTGGCTGCCCCTGGATCCCTGGAAGTGTCCAAGGACAGGCTGGATGGGGCTTGGGACAGTGGAAAATGTCTCTGACCATGGCAGGGGGTGGAATGAGATGGATTTAAGGTCCCTTCCTGTCCAAACCATTCCATTGTCCTCTCTTTGCTCACTTTCCTGTGTCCATTGCTCATTTGTGATTATTTTAGAAACATCCTCATGGGATCATGGCATGGAGGTGGGAGCCAGGAGCACTGTAAGGACATGCTGGAGCCATGTTGCAAAGACTGTCTCCATTTAGCACAATTCAGCAGCCCTGAATCACTGGAACAGAGGGGGAAATTTCTGTGTCAGCGTTGCAGGACAGGCTGTCCTGTCAGTGGGGCTGGTTCTGCTGCTCTGAGCAGCAGCAGATCCCCAGAGCTGAGCACCAGAGGGGATCTGCCACGGTGGGCTCTGCCTCAATTTTGGTAAACAGCTCCTCAAACAAATACCTCAAATGTATTCATTACCTGTGAATCAGAAGCACTTGCAGCAGGGGCCAATATCCTATGATGCTGCATAATTTGGGGTTTAATTGGCTGCTCCCCCTTTCCCTGTGCAGCAGGGATCAGGGGAAGCAGTGTGTGCTGTCCTGCCTGCTGTCCCTGCAAACCCAGCTGAGGTGACTCTTTTGTCATTGATTATTGGGGAGGGATTCTCCAGCTGGATTTTTTCTGCCTGGTCACCATAAATTAGTTTTGTGTCACTGCCTCTAACAACCACAACACACTGATAGTCTTTAAATGATGGTTTATATGACCTGAGACAGGATCTAGCCTTATTTTTCTGCTCTATTACTTTCAAAGAATAGTCTTTCTATTATTAACAGGCTGTGGTAAAATAATTGTAAATTCCTTTGAAATTTATAGCAGTTTTGTTCATTGCATCTCATGAATGCAAACCTTAGCAGAATTGTAAACTATTACTAAGCAGATGTAAGTATATGCATTTTTATAATGGGATAACGTGATCATTTTTTCATTATTTTAGAATGGTTTACAGCTTGAAAGTTTTTCAGAATTGTTCTGAACTGGGTTGATTTTTCTGCAGCTGTATAAATATGATAGAAATTCTCTGACTGTGATAAAGTTATAAACTGTCTGTGAGGGCACAGTCATGGCTGCAACAAATCTGGTCTACCCTGGCAGGTACAACAAGGCAGAATCTTCTCAGATTGGAATCAGATTTCACGAAGCAAAGATGAAGGTGAATAAAAATATATTAGGAATTAATTTCAGTAATAATTGGGTATTTTTCATCCGATTTTCATGTGATGCTCTACATTTGAAACTGTTTAATAGCAGTTAAACTGTTTAATAGTAGTGCTGGCCAGGCTGGTGCTGCCTTGAACTTCCCTGGGTGAGGTCCTGGTGGGTATTATGGAAAAATTCTGTGGGTTCCTTGAGTTCCTCTTCTTCCCCAGAGGTCTGTGAGGTGGATCATGTGCTCCCTCAGCTCCAGGACTGGTATTTAGGCTCAATAATTCCCTTCAGATGGCTCATGGGACTTCTGAGCCTTGTTTGGAAAAGTTTATGAAAATGGTATTATGGAAATTGTGAGCTTCATGAGGTTTCAATATTTTCCATGGTAGAAATGAACAACATCCACTAAAGATAACAAAAATAATGTAAACATATTATTCAAATAAAGTTTCTCATTTATTTCCTGAGGTAAACTCCAGTCTTGTCCTGCTGTGACCCCTTAGTTGAAAACCTTGGATGGAGAAAGGGAACATGAAGGGGACATGTGGTGGATTACTGGAGTATGATGTCTGACACTTGGCCTTTCACATCCCCTTTCACAAACTTTTCATCACCTCATTATCTTCTGACACTTTGCAGGAGGTGAAGAATGCTCCATGAAAATACATAAATCATGAGGCCTCTTCAAAACTTCCTGGACTTTCAGGGCTGCTGAAAGGGATGGAGCTTTCACTCTTGGCACTCAATTCATAGGAGGTGGCTTGGTGAGAAGAAGGGTGTAAAATAGAGTGAAATGTAAAGGAATAAGTAAAATGCAAGGGAATAAAGCTGCTGTTATGAAATAGAGAAATGAGGAAAGATGTAGATAAAAGAAAGAGGTTGAGTGCAATAATTTTATATTTAAGGCATTAAAAGCTTAAAAGTCAAGAGAAGGATAAGGGGGGAGGAATTTTTTACTGTTGTGGAAGAATTATGCCTCACTGGAGAATCTGCATGGATTCTTAAATCTAATGGGCAAAAAGGCTAATTGTTATGGAATTCATTTTACTTGGTTGTTGTGTGGGCTAATGTCTCTTTCAAACACAGATTCAGTATCCTGAGTACAGAATCAGGACACAATATGCTCCAAAACGCTTTGGGAGCCATGGTCAGCTCAGAAAGAGAGAGGAGGACAGGGTGAGTGACACCTGTGGGACACAGATAAATGGGAATGCAGATGGATGCTGTTCATCCAGTGAGTGACAGCAAGTGTACAACTGGTGATAAACCTGGTGGGTGCTGCACATAATGCAATTTTCAGTAAGGAAGGACTTCACCTGAGCTGATTTGCACAATTTACAATGAAAAGGACCCCCCTGTTATCAGCCCACAAACTGTTTCCTGCCTGGATTCACTGCTGTGCTGGATTTATTTTATGTGATTGTGGGAGCCAAGGGTCTCCAGGGGTGGCATCTGTCAGGAGAGGTCATTAGAAAAGATTTTGGGTCTATTTGCTCTTTTCCCATTCACTTTACCTAGCCATTTGTGCCAAGTTAAGGCTTAGAAACAGCTTCTATAAAACACAGATCCTCTGCCTTGTATTTTGTGGGCTCTGTGCAATCCCTTTGGGAAAGAACTGCATCAGGCATGGGGCACTGGGACATCAGGCCTTGATCCTGACCTTCCCAGCTCTGCCATAAGCTCTGAGAATACCCTCATGGAAGTTTCTGACATGACTTCCTGCATGTTGAGGAAGCAGTTCATAGGAAATGTTCCAGTTTTTCTGTGTTAACATGGGAATGTTAACATAGCTACTCACATGGCAGTATTAAAGGGAGCGTGAATGAGAAATTCAGGGGGGGTATCTCACCAAGAATTTGTACTTTCTATATCTCAAAATCAATTTCCCAAATTTGTATTTTCTACATCCCAAATCAATTTCCCAAATTTGTATTTTCTGCATCCCAAATCAATCTCCCTGTGTTTTTCATCCTTTCCTGCCTAATGAAATCGATGGTTCTGTTGCTGGGTTTAAAATGAAGCTGACACCAACTCCTGAAATGCTGCTGAAACCAATGGCCCTTGCACAAGGTCTTTGTTACTGTTGGCACAAGGTCCAGAGTTTTACATCTCTTTTATTAACTGAGCTAAATATTTACACCACCATGTCGCCAGATTCACTAAATCCCAGGAAATGCAGGTTTCCCATTGCCATTCTATTCAGTATGGAAGAAAGAAGGGAGGAGAAATCATGTTACAGACACTCATTTCTCAGCAGTTACAAGATAAATGTTCTCAACCCATCAAGTTTTATTTTTATTTGAATAGTGCTGAAGGATTTTAAATGTGTTTGCTGTAAGAATACACCACAAATCCCAGTTTTATGTGCTTCTGGAGACTTTTACCTAGGAATCCCTACACAGGAGTCATAGCCCACCCCTTTCCAGGCCTAGGACACATAAAAGTTTTGAAATGCTCCTCTCTCAAGAAAATCTTCTTTTCAAAGATAAGTTTTTTGTTTTTTGTTTTTTTTTTTTGCCAGACATACTCATACAAACCATTATCTTACTCTGCAATTAGTCCCCCTGCAATCAAATAAAGGGCATGGATTAATGGGAGAAGCACTACAAATATTTTAAAGGGATTAACGTTAATGGAGAAACAGATTATCTTTCTATCAAATGAGGTTAATAATCAGAATTAATACTGGCCTCTCACAGTTAGTCACAACCTTGCAGAGTCTACTAGAGACTAATCAAGTGAGTCTTTGTATAAAACCTGTCGAATTCTGAAGAGTTTTAGGGTCCTGCCTCTCATTCTGAAAAGGATCAAGCCCTTTGGAAGCTCTTACTGCTCTGCCAGCCTGAAAACCTCATTTCCTCAAGGAATGACTTCTAACCTGAAGGGTTTTCTGCAGCAGTAGTTGCCCAGCTGAACTCCCACTGAAATTCCTGTTATCATGGGCCTGGCCAGCCTGTACATCTGCCTTGCTCACAGTGTAAAATCACTCCAGGATCATTAACACTTTATCTCATAATTAAGTTCATGTAGTAGACTTGAAAAGAGAGTATTTTTTTTATTGACTCTATTCTATAAAACCTCATAATTGCTTAATCCCTTACAATATTTAAAGCAATTAACATGTGGCCCTTATTTGCATAAAGGCAATTGGTAAAGGTGGTTTGGAAAGTCATCTAAAGCATCAGCTTGATCTGTGTATTGATGTGATATTTTCTGTAGTCAGTGGCTGGCTGTAAATACATGTTAGAGGATGTTTTGCATGTCTCAAAGCACTGAGGGGGGTGATGTTGCTGCAGGATGATTATTGCCACTTTTGGCTCATTATTTCAACATGATTCTTCCCAAAATGCAGTGCTTTTAGTAAGGCAGCTACAGCTGGAATAGCCAGGGCTGTATAATTTCCCTGCTATTGTGAGTTGGTGTGCTGACTCTTTGTAGGCACAGGTGTCTTAAGGAGTGCTCTTTGTGGTTTGGTTGTTTTTTTCAATTAAAACCTTTGGCACGGGGATGATTCTCAGATTCCTTCCACACTTGTCTACATCTGGACAGCCTGAGGGTTACCAGTGGCTACCTGGAGGCTAAATTTTCACAGCAGTACAAGAGCAAGTCTGTTGTAATTTATAATTTCTAAACCAATGCATGGGGATGAAGGGAAGGGCCTGGCCACAGTTTTCTGTGCAGGTGCAAGCTGGTCCATAAGTACAAATCCTACCCCTGTTTGATTGAGGTCTCAGTGTGAGGGTAGGATAAGCAAATTATAAATGTCTACTTTTGGTCACTTTCTTAGAAAAGTTCTAACAGGTTATGCAAGGGTTAAGTGTTTAAATTGCCATAAAACCTTGTAAAAACCTGCTTTATTTAAAATGCTACTTCTGTAGCTGTAGCTACAGAAATAAACTCAGTGACTATCCATGCAGTCTCATTTTTCAGACTCCAGTGAAGCTTTAGTGACCTTCAGCATCCCTTTGTCTCAGCCACCACTGCAGAGGAGTTGGTGTCACCACGTCGTGGGCTGCAAGTCCAAGTGAGACCCAAAGTGCTGCAGATCAAGTGGCTCTCTTTGTTTTTCCAGTGTTCCAAGGCCAGGTTGGATGGGGCTCTGAGCAGCCTGGTCTGTGGAAGGTGTCCCTGCCCATGGGATATGATGGTTTTAAGGTCCCTTCCAACCCAAAGCATTCCATGGTTCTGTTATTCCACGTTCCCCCAGGAGTCATGGCCAGAGTGCTGCCAAGACACAGGTGGGGACGTATAAATTAAAAATGTTTAACGTTCCAAATGACGTTATAAATCCCATTAATCTAACTCACAATGCAAAAAACCACGAAAACCCCAAAATAAGTAGTGCCATGTCCCCCCTGCCCTCTCTGTGCTTTATTTCAGCTAAGTCTGACTGACATACTCCCCTTGAATTGCAGAACATCAAAGTTATGCAGTTAAGGAGAAGCTTTTTTTGTAACAGTTGCATAGCCAAAGGTCCCTGTGAGAAGGTTTTCCCCATAATTTTGCAATAAAGAACAGAAAAACCTCAAAAGTGATATTTCTAGGGAGTGTATTATTAGAAAGAATTGATATTTGAGGAGCTTTAGTTTATTAAAAATGTGCAAGAACTCCTCTGTGTCTAGTTCCATGCAAAGCTTAGTGAAAGGTTAGAAAATTAGCTCCTGTGTGCTCCTTATACAGCTGGATGGTTGGAGGGGACTTTACATTTCACAACTTCTTGTTTCTGACAAGTTCCAGTGAATTATTTATGTGGCCACTTATCCTGTAGAGATGGAGCTGAGGGAACAAACTGAGTTCACAAATGCTACCAGAAAGCCTTCAGGTGATAAGATGAAAATGGATCTTGGTGCTGCTGATCTCAAACCTGGACTCGAATTTGTGGCCTACAGATGAAGGGGTTTGTGGCTTACATTTTTCATCTCTAACTTGTGAATTTGTGCAGTTTATGAACAATTCATGAAGTTCTATTTATCTTCAGCAATTGCCTTATGAATCAAGGGTTTAGCTGGAATAAGATAATCCAGGAAATAGTAAATTTCAATTCATTTTTATGAATCTAATATATATTCCACATATGAGAGCAGAGATATGAATACATTAGTGATAAAAATACTAGAAATAAATTACCTATTTCTGTAACCATAGTTTGACTCCAAGAGTCAGAGATTTTGGCAGATCTGATTTTTGCAGCTCTTGGATTTTCTGAGAGTTTCTACCCTTAAAAGTGAGTGAATAGACCTCTGCAGGGTTTTTCCTCTCTCTTATTTATAATGGGTCACTTGCCAGCTTGATTCTTTATCTAAAGTAAAATGGATTCACAAATAAAAGGTTTGGAAAATATTTCATTATTTTCAGGGAATAAATTTGTTGTTGATGACACTGTTTTAAATCTTTTCTCTGCTGCAAACACAAAATCGTGTGAAGTTAAGCAAGTGGTTCTCAATTGTGTTAGTCCACATTCCAGAATTTGGGACTTTCAGTTCTGGACTAAATCCAAATGCTGTTAGGCTGAGGGGCAGATAATAATTCCAAAATCCAGCAGATAATGAACTACAAAGACTTGCTAGAAACTTGATCCAGGAGATTGAGAATCAAGTAGTCTTCACAAAAGCTTTTCCCAAATTCTGTCTTCCAGTATTTCAATTAACACTGCAAAAAGGAATTTGACATTTTCTATAATGTAAATGCAGGTGTCAGTCAATGAGTTCCTCAAATTTAGGGTGAAAAGTCTGAGGTTGTGGTGCAAATGTTAGCACTTTCTGAGGGTTTCATAGGTGCCAGTGTGATCAGATAGCTCTGGAAAGAGTAAACTGCAAAGTCTGCAGGTATGGAAAAAGTAATTCCAAACCTGTACAAATGATTCTCCATGAAATACTTTATTAATTGTGGCACGATCAAAAAACATTGCACTTGGAGAAACCATTAAAATTGTCAATTCTTCAGTTGCTCTGAATCCTGCTGTGGCAATGTAAGAATTAAAGACATTTCCCAGCACCAACTAGACCTTGAATATCTTCTGAACTTACTAAACTGGACTGTCGAGCTCCTACAGGAATCATCACTGAGCAGACGACTTCTCCCTCTGGTCCCTCAAGGGTCCCACATTTATGACAAGAGCTGCAAAGCCCCTTGTGCAGCATCTCCAATATTTACTCTCCTTTCAAAGACACAGCTGCTGCCAAGAGCTTCATGGTCCCTGCTGGCCAGCATGGAATTCCTCAGGAATTCCTCTGAGCTCACAGCTAAGGGGTCTGGTAGCTCTTCTACAAACCAAGGATCATTGTCCTCATTGCACAGGGAAGGGATCCAGTGGGGAGATGGAGAGAAAGGGGAAGGGGCCGGTGGCACCCTCAGGAGGCAGCTGGAGGTAGCACTGGATTAAAATTTTCCAGAGTCCTGCCCTGGTTATTTCAGTAGCAACTGTCCCAACCACAAAGGAGAAAAGACTGACATCATTGCCTCCAACAATTCCTTTCAACACTTCCAGAGCTCTGCCTAAATATAAATGGAAGTGAAAACAGCAAGGGAAGCACAGAAGCTGATCATGTTTAATCTGTGGAGCACTCCCTCCACACAGGACAGCAAAAAGGCAGCACACAGAGCTGCAGCTTTCCCAGCAGAAAGGTCACCCAGAGCAGCCTGACCTTTCCACCACAGAGAAAGCAATGAGCCATCAGCCCTGTCTGAACGGCCTCCAATCCCAAGGCACTCCCAAAATAACCTGGAGACAGAGCAGATGGATAAAAATCAGGAGATGCCAGGGAGCTGGGCATGCACTTGCTTCTTCAAGATGTTTCTTTGAGAGAAATTGTACATATGCTATAAGTCAGAGTCGGGGGAGAGGAAAATTACAACTCCCTGGAGAAAGGAAAGAGATTAACATTTTGTCACATGCAAATAAGTGGGAAACTCTTGAATATATAGATATGTAGATACAAGCACATGAAGATATTGCTAGTAGGGCATTAAAAATAGAAGTATTATCTTTCTACTCAAAGATTCTACTAAATAGCTATGAATTTCCAATTAAGTAATGTTAAAGCTCTGTGACAATGTAGTTCATTTTATTATGTATGACTGAAATCTGAAACCTAAACAAAAGTAATAACTTAAAAGTATGGGCCAAATATCCCAGAATTGTTCTTCTGAGTAGAACTACATGAACAAAAACATAGCACCTCTTTGTTCTGTTCTGGAGACAAGAGCATTAAACTATTTAGATGCCAGTATTTGATACACAAAGCCCAAGTAAATGACAAATTCAATCTAACCAGATTAATTAATCTAACCCCCCTACACAAAATGCCACAGTCCTTATCTGCTCCACAGAACACACCCTCCAGAAAACTGCTCCAGACACCATAAATTGCCTAGAATTAAGAAGAATTTAAGAAATCTGAAGTTAAATAAACTCCCACACCATCAGCACAGCACATGTACAGAGTGGTACATATTGATTTTCATGTTCATTGTGTGTTGAAGGTGATTTTTTCATTTCCTTACATTTGTATGTCCTTTTTGTCACAAATGTCAAGAATCCAGAGAGCACCTTTCCCCAGATCATTTAACTACACTTCCTGCCAATGTCCAAAGGGTTCAGTGTCAAGGGACTATTACCAAGCTCTGTCCCAATGCAGAATTTTTCTGAAGACAATTCATCGAGTGTTTGAGACACTGAAATTTGTGACACATCTGCCACCACCACAAATACTTTCCCTGAAGCTCACCAATTTTACTGCAAATGGTTTCTGTGTTCCCTCCCCACTGGTAATGGCCTGAGCAGCCTCTCCCAGAAGGAATAAATCACAGTGGAAATGTTGGAGATGTTCTTTGCTGCAAATACCATATGAATTTTTAAAACATTAAATATATATGTACTATTTATATCTTCCTTACAAATACACTGAAGCTTTAAAGACTTTAAATAAATTTTTTACCCCTTTTCTCTTTTTTTTTTCTTTTGATACAGCATCTGCAGGATTGACTTAGTCTGCTGTTCAGAACAATTATTTTCTTCAATAAATCCTCTTTCACCTCCAGTTCTTCTCCCACATACCACAGATCAGTGTTCTTGACATCTCTTGATTAGAACAACCTCACACCAATTCCCAAACTTGGAAATAAACACAGAAAATCTTTCACTATAAAGGGAAAAAAGATTTCCAAATTTAAGAAAACATGAGATAGGCTTTTATTCAGAAAATAAATTTTTAAAAATATTTTAAGAATTAATCCCTGAGTGGGAATGTGTTCAAAACATTTTGTTTCAATGGAGCCATTTGCTACTTGCCCTTTATTTTCTTCTCTTGCCATGGATAATTCACATTAAATTGGAAAAATGTCTCCTTCTGAAACAACTTTTTAAGTGCATGACTTGACAATTATACTTAAGTTTGTGAATTTTCTTTGTAAGTATTTCCTACAGAAATGACTCAGAATTGTGGCTTTACACAATTATAACTTTGGGGTGGAATCACCAAGATTATTTTTTATCAAATGCTTTAAAGTCTCGGTTTATTCCAAAGGTGGATAAATAGACAGACACCTTTCTGAAGGTGGTTCCTGTGGAAGAGATGCACAGACAGGTACATTTGGATCCATTGTGTTTAGGAAAGGAAATATTGCAATGCCTGGAGCTCTGAAACAGAAAACAATATTTGGGTGCTGGTCCCTGCTGTGCCACGTGAGACTGATGCTGCCAATGCTCACAATTCCTCTTTCCTTTCTTCTTATCCAGAGATATTTCTTCCACCAGAACTTTAACCCCAGCTGGGAGCTCTCTGTCATACCCACGGCAAAGTTTGGAGAATGAGGGAGTTCTTTTAAGAAAGATCTGACTTTTGCATTTCAGGGTTCTTTCATGTGAGGGGAACAAAGGGAAGACAGATGTGAGAAACAAGGCAAGGGAACCTTTCTGACAGGGCTGCTACAAAAGGAGAGGATGGAGGTGTTGAGACTCCAAAAGATGAGCTCTCATGCAGTCACTAGCACACACCTGACTCTCTAATCAAGCACAGATCAAAGGAACCAACACCTGCACCTGATTTAGTTGTAATCCTGTGAGTAGTTCTCAACACTCCAGTGAGTATTCACTACTTAACAGGAATGCTTGATAGCCTAAAGAAAACTTTTTATTAAGTCCAGTTCATGAGGTTTTTGTTCTTTCATGAAGGGTTTTGGTTTAACTTATTTGTGTAAGCTTCAGCTGCTTATTATTTTAGCACATTTAAATAGTCTTCAATTCTTCATTCTAGAGACTGCCAGCATTGTCCAGACAGGTGAGTGGATAAAGAAGGACTACAGGTCAGGTTTGGAAAGAAATTGAGATCCTTAAAAATCTTGGCATTGGTGCTGCCTTGAAGGTCACGTATTTGGAGAAAAGAAAGGAATTCTGGGTGGCTTCAGGTGGGAAGAAGGCACTGGGTGGCCTTTCCTTTCTTGCTCTGTTTCATAACCCTGAGGCTTCATGGACATTGAGTGTAGGGCAGGAGAACCTGACTGCTCTGAGTCACTCAGTGGGCACCTCTGTGTGAGCCAGGATTTAGCCTAAATAACCAAATGGCAACAATTTCACCAAGAAGAAAGTTTGCCTCATATACATCAGCATGTATCATCAAAGGTTGGATATTTTTTAAATGGGCATTTCTTTTTCAGGTTTTTTTTTATTAGTTCAGTCTTTAAGAACTGCTGACAAAGTAGGAGGTATTGGGCCATATGGCAAACTTATTGATGCACTCAGTCATATTTAATCAAAATGTTGAAAATTATTTTCTTATTAGAGGGCCTAAATACACAAATTAAGGAAGAGCTGATGAACTATTGCCAGCCTTGTGTTTCATTTCTACTTGCAAACCTTCTACGAGTATCACTTTCTCATAGAGGGATTAGTAAATATGGCTTAAATATCTTGAACTGCAGAGTAATCAGTTACCAACTGTAAAATAATCTTTCAGTGATTTACAGAACTTCAGTGTAAAGTTTTGACCTCCAATTTACATTTGTTGAACATAAGCCTCCCGTTACCTTCTCCGTGTTGATTTTGGAGTGAATTAGAAAGCTGAAAAGAAAAATGAAAGAAAATCATGGGATGGATTTAAAATCCATCCAAGGATCTTTACATGAACTTCATAGGGATCAGCCTATAGAGTGGGATATACATTTTGAGAGAATCTGTTGGATAACTTGATAATTTAAGTTTTGATCCTGAAAATGAATCCTTGAGTAACTTTGTACCTCTCAGTAATCTGACAGATTTTAACGAGGTGGAGTAAAAATTTCCAGCTGTTAAACACGGCTTCATGTTTGATGAGGAATGATAAATTCTGAAGCTGCTGTAAGATCCAGCTTCATAAATTGGTGTGCCTTGCTAAAGGAACCTTCCTGAGCAGTTCTGCTGAGTTACATATTTAGGGGATCCAGGATCACAACTTGGGCCTTAAAATAGCAGCAGAAATAGGCCAAGCCCCAAATCTGTCAGGAGAGGCATAGGGATACAGATATGTGCTTCTGAGGTACTTCTGTACATGATCCATGTGGGAACTGCACTTCAGCTTATGAAGACTTGGCTGTATTTATTTTCTGCACAGATGAAAAAGTTTATAGGGAGATTAGTCATATGGAGTTTTTTTAAGGGACCACACGCCAATGATTTAAAGCTTGCCTCCTCATTATCACCTGATTGTTAACTGCTTTGCATTTCCATCTCGATGCTTAAAACAGCTCCCTACTCCTACCCCACAGGAGGCAGCACATCTGTCTGATCCTCACACTTCCCATCTGTAATTGATGCCAGTTACACGTTGGAGTAAGTCTCAGTGGCTTTAATTTATTGTAGCTGAAGGTTGAGCAGCACAAAAACGTTTGATTACTACAGACTTAATACCTAACGTATTGAGAAGGCAGTGTTCTGACAGGTCTTGATGTTTATTTTTTCCCCAAAACTTTCTCGTCAATAACTGCTGTCAGCCTCATTTAACAGTAAATCATGCCTTTAGGAATGCTGCGATGCTCTCTTCTCATTAGGTGAGCATTAGAGTTCTTGCAAGACTTGGTTTCCTTTGGGCAAGAGGAAGGGGAAGGAAGCAGGCAGAGATGGCTGAGGATCGCCAAGGGCATCGCTTTAATCAGCAATTTCCCTAGTGCCGCTTTGGTGTGTGCTCGCCTCTCGCAGCAGCGCTGCCCGCTCGGGCTGGGGGAGAGCGCAGCTCCCCGGGGATGCAAAGTTACAGCCGGGAAGGTTCTGGGTCGGCGGAGTGCCTGGCCCGGGCATCCCGAGGATCCGTCCCGGCGGCTCCATCCCCGTGCGGGCGCAGGTGCGGGCGGGCCCCGCAGGTTCCCGGGCGCCGCCGCGCGGCCGCCGGTGCCGGGCGGGGCCGCT
>VXBI01014343.1:1050889-1139913 GCA_013397375.1 Toxostoma redivivum
TTTTCTCCTGAGGAATTTGGGGAAACTCAAACTTCATGTAGAAACTTCCAACTCTAAAAGCATATTGTTCTGAAGGTGTGAGTGTGTGAAAATGTGGGTAGGACATTTAGGAGAATGTTTAAACAAGAAGTGCCACTATTTCAAATTGAAGTACTCCAACAGTGAGAACAGTTGTAGAGAAGGTGGAAGGAAGGATGGTTGTATTAGACAATTGTACTTCTGTTGAAGGAAAAAACTTGCTGTGTTGAAATCAACCCCATCTTCACATGAGATAAAACACTAAATCCAGGTGTGCTGCCCTGGTGGGAAGCCCAGTGGAGGTGCAGCTGCTCTCCTTGGACTTGGCTCATCCTCTAGTCTGGCCTTTGGGTGTTTTAAGGCTTTTTTATCTTTTCTGCAGCTTACACATGAGAAACACATGTAGGAAACAGTCACACATTTAATGCTTTGTCTTACAAAACTGACAGCCTGTTGTGCACATTAAACAGATCCAGAGCCCTGGATTTCAGAAATAAAACCTTGTGTAATTTTCTTGTTGTCTTGAAAAAAGATACCTTTCCTATGTCTGTTCAATGATTAATGGCAGTCATCTGTCACAAAAGGGGTTTGTCTGGTGGATCAGCATTACTCTTCCTCTGGATGGCCAGTTCTTGAGTTTCTGCTTTTATCTTTTAATATGTTTTGTTAAATAGGCCCTTAGGTGTCTGAGCTTTTCCACGTGTCATAGAGGATTGGTAATTTAGGGTTTGAGGAGAGAGAAATTAGACAAAGTTGAATGGCACTGATCCAGGAAAAAGGCTTGGTAGTCTCTGTCAGAGCCAATATTGCTCTTTGTCTGCCCTGCTCATTCACTCTTTTCATAGTTAGCATTTGTTCCTAAATTAAGGATTATGCAATATTATGGAGGTATTTTGTTGAGCAAATGATTTTGATTGTAAATCAAGAACCTGTAAACAGCGCCTGTATGAAATTGTAGAATACAGTATTAAACACTGCTTTCAGAATAAACTTTCTGTCTTCGAATGGATGTAATTCTGTAGCATTTGCCTTGGGGTGCAGCACAGCCTGTGTGGTTTCTGACCATAGAGCAGAGCTTACAGCCTTCCTACTTCTGTGGGAACAGACACTGAAGCATCAGTTTCATGTTGTGCTACTGGGTGGTTCTCTCTGATCAGTGTCTCAGGAAATAATATGAAATACTCTCTCCTGTTACAATAAAACTCTACAGTGAAGCTCCAGGATTTAAAAAAAAAAATAAAACTAGTGTCACTCCACTGCAGGCAGTGCACTGTGGCTGTAAGTAGTTACCTAAATGTACTTTCTTCCAGCATCGAAGATAAGCTGCCTAAAATGTCATCTACCACATGGTGATACCATTTTGAGCCTGCAACAATAAAAATGCTAAGGAAGTCCCAGAGTGCAGTTTGAATTGAGCCACACAGAGTGACCCAGCAGGAATATGAATGGATCTAGATATCCTCCTGATCTTTCTGTGATATTAGACCCTTTTCCCACTCCTTAATTTAGGACAGTCTCCAAATGGCTCCTTGCCTTGCTGGTGCCCTGCTCTCGTTGCCATCGTGATGCTGTGTCAGTCTGCAGCTGCCTCCACGGGGGACCATCGGGTTTGCCCTGGTCATTACCAGTGCTGGGCTCTTGCCAAATACCCAAATTGGCCATACTGCATGTTTCACACACTTGCTTCCCTGTCAATGTCCTCAGCTTCAAACCAAAGAAACTAATTCCTGTTGTTTTCCAGTCCCTGATATTACCTGTGAGTTTTTGATGTGTGTTTTTTGTCTTGTTATTTCTATTTCACAATGTTGCTTTCACTTTGTTTCGGTGCAGAATCTCTGGCTGTAGCTGGTTATTAGGGATCCTATGGCACTCTGGGAAAAACCAGCCCTAAATCCCAGTTGTCAGGTGGGGCAGGGTGGGATTTACCTGTGCCCTGGTGCACGGAGCTCTCTGGAGTACAGGGCACAACGACATCCTCCTGCTCTGCTAAAATCACATCTTCTTTGATACTGAAGCTCTCTTTTACTCCTCCCACTGTAAAAAGCCTCCAAACCAGTAAGCTTTGGTGCTGATATGATCTTTCATCCTCACTCTGAGACTTGCCATATCCATTGAACCACCTGATTAATCACTTCTTCCTGGGCCATAGTGCCTCGAACTGCAGAATGATGCAGTCAGGGAGTTTGGCCCCTTCAAACACTGTGGACAGCGTTTTGTTTCCAGCAGCTGCCATTTCTCTGCAGGAGGGTTTGTAATCAACTTGTGATGACAACACTGCTTACATGTTTGCCTTTTAATGTGGTTTAGCCAGAGGTTTTCCCCTTCTTGTTGTTTCAGTGCCCATGGTTGTGTTCCTGCTTTTGAATGGACTCAAACTGCTTCAGTGCAGCCAGAGAACTGCCTTCTTTAAAATATGTGTGTGTGGCAGAACCTGAGTGGATTTTAAAAAGGACTCAAGCATTGCCTGAAACCTCATTATGTACAAACTTGGCTATGTGGGAACCTAAATACTTTATTGTGTTCTAAACATGAAGTCTTTTCTGCTGTAATGAACCACAGTTGTGATGTGTGTCACAATGAAGTTTTGGCCCTGTTGTGGAAAGGGTTCTGCAGGACTGTGGGGCAGCTGTAAAGGACAGTGAGGTCATGATCCCATCTCTGAGTGCCAGGTAAAATCCCTGTCTGGAATGAAAAGCAGTCATCTAAAACCATTTTAGAGCTCAAGTAATCAAAGTGATCAGATTTAGGAAAATACAACATCACAGTAAATACATAGAGGTAAAAATCAAGGCTCTCCAGAGTTAATGGTTACCAGCACCTCTGTTCCAATCAGCACTATTACTTGGGCTTGACTTGCAAATTTGTTTTCAAGTGGAGACCACAGAGCTGTGCTGGCCCTGCCAGGGTCTGTGCCACCAGCTCAGCTTGTGGCTGATTGGCATGGGCCTGACAGCCTGGGAGGGCTGCTGTGGCATTTTCAATAATTGTTGTGTTTTGGGGGGAGCAGTAGGAGTAGTCACTATGATGCTTTGCTATGTTACAGCTTTGTAAGCAGGCAAAGTAAAGGAAAATTAGGAAGTTTCCCTTGATATTAGAAATAACGTAGACTTTTCTCCTCTTTCCATATTTGCACTGCTAGAAAGCAGTAGACTAAAATATGAATCCAAATTTCTAATGCAAGTATTTCTTGTGGATATGAAATCTAAAAATTGTAAGAATTGTTTCCCTAATGAAGCCACTAAATATTTTGTCATTGACTGTGCAAGAAGTGATAAATTGGACACTAATTTCTATGTAAAAAATAAAACCTATTGAAGATTTCTCAGGGTGAGGCTGCCTTGCTCAAGAGTTATCAAGGTACAAATTGGACTGAAAAAAGTTTTCTCTAGTCCTTGGAATAGTTCTCACCTGAACTGTTCCATGGTACATGACCATACTGTTCACAAGGAAGTAATAAATGCAAGTGAGGTAGAAATGGAGAGTGAATGAGAAAGGTGATAAACTCTTCCTAGCTGCAGATTTCAGACTTTTGGTTGCCAAAATCAAGCTGTAGTCATCATGTGTGCTCTGCTCTGAGATTCACACTTGCCAATAAAGGAATGCTCTATTAGTTGCATAAGTGGATGTATCTTTATTAGCTGAGGGAAATTTTAGGTGGTAAATCAGCTGCTTTATTGCTGCACTTGTGTTTAAATCAAAGCTGTCCTATCAGCAGATCTCAGTATTGTTTTAAGAAGCTCATCCTCAGCCAGTGTTTCCACATGGCCAGACCAAATAACTCCTGAGCTATGTTTTACTAACAACTCATGCATTTGTTGGCTCCTTTGCTACTTTAAATGCCACATAGTTTGGTCTCCTGGTTGTTCTTCTTTGAAGGTCTCCAAAGTGAGCCCCAAAAGCTCCACAGAGCTTCTATCATGTGAATCAGTGGGAGATGACATTGACCCTACTGGGGAGGAGGAGCACTTCTGATGTCCCTTCATTCTGTGTACCATTTGTGCTTCTCCTCTTACCTCCCTCATCAGTTTTGCCAGTCCCCATCAGGGCAGCTCACACTGGAGCCTGCACCTTTGAGGGTCATTTTGTGGCCTCTGAATTGATAAGAAGAAAGCTGGTCTTTTTTTAATTGTTGTTATTATTTTTTTTAATGCCTCAATCCTGGTATTTGTGCAATGGCTCTGGCAGTAGCATGTGCTGGGGCAAACAGACCCAGTGGTCAAAACTGCCTTTGGGGATCTCCAAAGGATGTATCCTTTCTCTCACTCTGCTGGATGCTCTTGTCATCTGTGAATTTGAAGAATCTGGAATCACCTTTTGAAGAGTAGGAGACTTTTAGGGTAATAATGTATTCCCCTTTCTTTTTTTTTTTTTTTTTCCCTCAGAATTTTCTCTGCTGATGTTTAATATATAAGAAGTTTAAATAATTAAATAAACTGTCTCAAATGAGGAAATTGAAAGGGAATTCCAAATGAATGTTGTAGCACAGTGCTATTGCTGCTTGACACTGAGTGTGGGTGGTCCTGCCTGGCACCATGATGCTTGAAGAGGAAGGAATAGGCAGGGTGGTGCACTCAGTGGAACACATGAGTGCATCCAGTAGGAATATTCTGAAATAATGCATTCAAAAGGTGATTTTGTGGTTTTCCTTTACCTTTTCACAACTCTGAAATGTGTCTAGCTAATGAGCTGATAAAAGGAATTGACCTTGCAACTGATAGTTGATGTGGAAATACAGAGATATTGAGGAGGGTGTTTATGACTGCACTAAGCACAGCTTGGCAACTGTTATTATTTGATGATTTGCATCATTGTTTCTAATACCAAATTTATGCCTCAGTAACTAAATGCAACACATCTGAGTTGCTGACGCTGTGAGTTATGATTTTGAATTCCTTCTATTTTGTGTTTAAATTTTCATCCATAACTTTGTGTTATAGTGCACACGAGGGAGGAAATGCTAAGCTAGGATTCCTAGAGCAAGCATTAAATGAATTTATCACACCCTTTTCAAATAATAAATTTAGAAGTGCATGAAGATTTACAGAATATTCCCTATTCACAAGCATGCCAGGTTAGAGCTGCTGTAGGAGCTGCATGCATTAGCTGGAGTTTGTGACTTTTGAAGGTTGTAGGTTTGGAAGCTGTTCAGTCTTTGGGACTATACTGTGGTTATCAAAATCCTGTGTTGATTGTGGTGAATGATAAGAGATAATTGATCTTCTCTGCTGTGTTTAGGTATCACTCTGGATAGGTGTGCTCGGTGATTTCTGTGTTATCTTTAGGTGTCTCCTTTGGCCACAGTGCTAATACAAAAGAAATCTGCTCTTTTAAATGGCTGATCATTACTGGGAAACAATACTAGCCATTATCAGCCTTGCTTGAGTGACAGCTCCAGTTACAGTTTTGGATAGTGAATTGGAAATCCTGGTCTTTTGTTGGCAAAGAAATGAGGGGAATAATTATTTGAATGTAAATTTTGTGTCCTATCACTGGGTGTTTTTATACAAATTAGGCAAAAGTAATTTCCTGTGATCCTTTAGAAGTCAAATATGGAAGAAAAGTATATTTGTGTGAATTGTTTAACCACAGAATGTCACACACACTTTAACATTTGCAATACAGAATAACTGGTTTAATTTGTATATTCAGAGATGGACAGTGCTAATTTGTTATGCAGCCCATTAGATAGTGAAAAACCTGCTGAGGACATTAAATCCTAATCTGTAGAGAAATGCATTTGGAAAAGCCAGCAGATGTCAGTATGTTCTTGTCATACAGCCCTTTTGTCTTACACAATAATTTCCCTGGAATGAAATATTATAGAAATAGTAAATGTTGTAACACCATGGCAGAACAGGCCTGGTTGGTTAGAATGCTTTCCTGAGAAGGGATTTATTTCTGGACCTGGGCTGGCATGACCTCCACACACACAGCAGCTTTCCCTGTGTGCAGCTCCTCCTCAGGCTGTGAAAGGCAAGGAGTGTGAAATACTTTGCCAACTGAGGATGTCATTGATAGTATTGCACCTTAGCTTCTAATTGAGGTTTCGTTTCCTGTGTAGGTTCCCTTCCTATATTGTGAGGCATTTTGAGAATGCTGGCACACTCCCTTCTGTTTGCCCAGCCAGGGTGTGTGTTTGAACTCTGATGTGTCTAATCAAATCTGTCTCTCTCATTTGGAGATTATTTTGCCACTGTTTATACACAGTAATAAATACAGATGAGCTGTTCCTTGTCTTCTGCATTTCAAAAATCAATGCCATGATGACATTGTGGTGAAGACTCTCCCTTCCCTGGAGTGCAAACTGATGACCCAGAGTGAGAAAGGATGCAGAATTCCTGGGCCCAGAGTGAGGAAGAAAGGATGCAGAATTCCTGGTCTGGGCTCCCCACGGTGAGCTGAGCCCAGATTTAAAGCAGTGCCTGTGGCAGGTTCAGGCTGCCCTTTGCAGGAGCTGCTCTCAGGAGTGCAGGAGCAGGAGGGCACAGCCTGGTGCCAGGGGTCCAGGCTGGATCCAGACAGCTCCATGGGCAGAGCAGGGACCACCCTGGCACTCCTCTGACCTGGGCTCCTGCCTGCCCAGGGTTTGCCATGTGTCCTCATGCAGGGATGAACATTCCACAGCTCCAGAAGAACCTGGGCTCCCTGTGCCATCAGCTCCAGCCTCACCCTGGGAACTGTGGCCATTGTCCAGCCCAGTTCCTCCCCCAGCTCTGATCACCTGGAGCCTCAGTGTGCTCACCAGGGATCCTGTGTGAGGATAAAAGGCCCTTTCCTTCAGCTTTTCTTAAGGAGCTGATGTCAGTTTTGGCCTGGTGTTCTTCTTTTTTTGTAAATTCGCAGTCATAAAACAGTGTAGCTGTCACTTCAGGGTTTTTAATTACATTTCCAAGGAGAAATTTATTTTACTTTTTCTTCAACTCTCTCTTCAAGCTCTGTTATCTCAAAGCATTTGTTTACGTGCCGGACCTATTCTTTGTGACTTACTCCTTGCTTCTCCTCATCTCACACTTTTGGAGTGATTTTCAGATCATGCACATGAGAATTAAGGCAGGAAAGATAGTTAAAAAAAGTTTTCTTTGGAGTACAGACCCCCCCAAAGTACAGCATTGCTGAGGTTGTAGGCTGGGAAGAAGATTGGTTTTATTGCATTTGCCCTTAATGCAGTTTCTACAGACAAACACCCCAAAATCCTGTTGAATATCATGCTTCAATTAGTCCTGAGCAACTTTTTGCATGATGCACTAATGTCATTTCACTCAGATTTTGCTTTCATTCTCCTAGAGCTGAATGGAAGATACCACAAAATTACAGTTCTCTTTTCATTTCATTATAGGGAAAAAAGAAGAAAATAAAGCTATATGGGGGTCTGCATGTTTAATGTTTAAATATGTATTCATCTTATTTTCTTTTTTTAGTGAAAATACAAAGCAAACAGCATTTCTCCACCACTGAATAAAAAAAAGAGGAAGCTGTATCTTGTATTATTTTGAGATCTTTCCTTCCATGGCAGTGAAAGCACTTTCTGATGGTTCTCTTATTAACAGCCTCCTGAGTCTGCCTTTTGAAAACCTGCAAAATATCCATGTACTTAATCCCCCTGGGTAGCTGGCAGTGCTGTTGCACCTTGGGCTCCTGAAAATGAGGTTCTTGGCAAAAATGTTTGGAATTCCCATCCTGCTTTAACACACTTAACATCAGTACTGAAAAATGGCATTTCCCTGGAGCTCGTGGTCAGCCTGAAGGACTGGTCCTGCAGTTTCTGTCTGCTGCACACAGAGGGTTTATCTAGGGAGATGAAGCATTAAAAATGGTTAAATTAAGGGAGCTGGTTTCCTTGTGGTTATAGAGACACATGGATCAAAGTACCAGAGTGATACAATTAATCTTGCAATTAATTTTGATCAGTTACTTATCAACAGTGCTCTTAGAGCTTTTGAAACTTTGCATGTAAATTTATTAGTTTCAAATACAACTTTCATTTGACTGGAATTTACACTTTCCTGTGTGCATGCATTTTTACATGTTGGAAGAGATTAATGGGAAAATTATTCAGAAATGGATGCATAAAGCCCTAAGCAATACTCCTGTGAGTGGCAGGTGCTTTGATGAAAATGGACAGGTGACTTATTGAGAAATAGTCATCTAATATGGTAACTGGGGACAGAGCAAATAAACCAAAGCAAGAATGCATCTCTATAACACTTCTCTTCCTGAAATCAGTGAAAAATGGGATCCTCCTCGTGGGAGCAAAGCGAGCTGTGTAAAGGTGAGGTGTCCCAGGCAGACAGGATTGATGCCTCCCCAGGGAGCATTCACAGAAGTCAAAGCTGTAATTCCCTGGCAGAGCAGCCCTGCTGCAGCCTCTTCAGCAGGGGATGCTGAAAGAGTGGCCAAAATTATATCACAGGTATAATTTTCATACAAGGTGGTTTGGGAGTATTAGGAAGGAAATTCTAGAGAGTTCCTTGTTCTGTTCTCTAAACTACCTTATTTCTTATATGCACAAATAATATGGAGTCATCAGAATAACTCAGAGATTTTAAGATATTGTTAGCCATAGAACTTCTGATTGCAGTTCAGTTTTAGCAACAAAATTCAGCAAAACTTTTAGCTTAAAGATTATTTTTTTTTAACCTGGAAGTAGTTTATCCTTCCTAATCCAGACAAATGGCCCCCTCTGTGCTCCTTCCTCTTTTTCATTTTCTGTCAGGTGCTGTGTGAACTCCTTTAACTGCACTGGGGAAGCAACCAGCTAAACTTTGTAGGAAACCCCAAAATCTGTAGGATCCCCCACATTCTTAATAGGTAACTTCCTGTCCCCCACATTTTGCATGTCTTTTTTTCTGACCATGGAAACAGCAGCTCCTGCCAAGGTGCTGCAGCTGCCCCATCCCCTGAGGGCTGAGCAGAACCAGCTGTGCAACATCTGCTGCAGGGTTTGTGTCCAGCTGCTGACTGCACATCCCACAGATCTGAGCCAACAGAGAGGAGCACCAAGTAAAAGCAGCCCTGAGAGCAATGGTATGGATGAAGTCACATTCTAATCACAGACGAGTTAGCAGTGTTAAATAGAGACTCAAATTCTGAAATTGCATCTTCTAGGCAAATGAAGAATTTCACCCTGAGCACAGGTGAAAATTTATCCTGTGTTAGCATTGTTTCATTTGTTCCAAAAGGAATTCATAGAATTCCTGAAGCCCACAAACTGAAAACTGAAAAAATACTTGAGAAAAGTCAAGTCTCATTCTGCAGGGTGAGAAGGACTGTGGCTCACCCTGCATGTGAGCTGTATTTCATGGGGCCATACACAGCACTGGACCTGTTCCTCCTGCCTCCATGGCTTCTGGAAAGCTCCTGGAAATGCCACAAGGGAGCAGAGATTGATGGCATTAAGTATTGATTGAAAGCAAACATAAAAAATGTGCGTGTCCTGAAGCACAGAGAACAGGGGGAAAGCAGACACCTTGGTTTAATTTATTGCCAATTATAATAGAGCTGGGTGGGGGGGAAAGAAAGAGAAAACACAAACACACACTTTTCTTGCCTGACTCACCTTCATTCTCCACCCAACTTCATTCTGTCTCTGGGACAGAAGGGCTGGAGCAGCCCTCTGGTCAGGAATTCCCAATGGTTTTGGCAGGGGTGTTGTTCCAGCTTGGACAGCGACAGTGGGAGCTGCTGGAAATGGAACTTCCAGTTTGGCTCTGAATTCTGCTCCATTTCTGACCCTTTAAAGGCAGCATCGTCCTGTCCAGTCACACATTGATGTGGACATGGCAACAGCTGCTGAGAATGTTTGATTTGGTTTTTGAATTAAAGATGTTTTGTTAAGAAGGCTGAACTTACAGGCAGTGTAGTGTTGGAGAAAATTCTCCTTTTTTTTTGTTTGCTTGGGTTTTTTGGCCTGCTCTGTTGGGCTGAAGGATCTCTGCCACATTCCCTATGTTCCTCAGTAGAATGAGTCCACTGGTTTTGGGTGAAGTAGGAAAATGTGTTTTGCTGACTGCTGTACTTCATCCTGGGCACACATCTGAGGTGTATTCAGTGGAGCTGCAAATAAGTTACTATTTTAAATGTGAGATTTCTATAGTTAAACACCTGCAGGGATGTCTGTGAGCAGCTGCTGATTAAAAAAATGCAGTACATAACACAGTTTTCTCCTACTTGAGGCATTGTAGTGGGAAATAAAGGATGATTTCTCACATAGTTGTTTTCAAATGCTGATTCTTTCAGCATTTAGGAAGTGTTTTAAGCTTTGCATGTTAGACATTTCACTGTGTTCAGTAAATTTCTCTCATTGGATTAATTTTTGAGGCTCAATGCTCATTTAGGAAGGAAAAAAAAAAAGGGAGGTTTTATTTCCTAGAGGTGAAGAATGGTGTTTGAAGGCTGATGCACACAAGAAGTCTGTGCCCATGGAGGGCTTCCCTTGAAGGGAAAAGCAGGTCCAAGGCTGGGCTTGGAGCACTGATGGTGCTCAAGGGGACCTTGTGAGCAGTTGGAAACAAATCTGCAGTTTATTCATGTCAGAAAAGTACATTCAGATTATTTCATCCCACCCAGGTATTCCTTGGGGGCACTACCCAGGGCTACCCTGTGCAAAGGCCTGGCTGTCTCTGCTCTGGAAGTTGGTTGGTTCAATAATCAATATTCAGAATATCCACAGAGGCTGCAAGAACCCCCTCAATTCCCAAATGTGAAGATGTTCTGTCCTGAGATGCTTATTTTGCCCAATTTGGTAGACATATTAGTATGTTCTAAGTATATAAAAAAAATACAGAAGTATTTTTAGCTGCTGTTGGTATTAGAATGATTTATTCTTAATGCCAGGGAAAGAAGGGTGAGAGCAAAGGCTCTTGAATATTTTAAGAGTATAATTTTGATTTATTGGATGGAAGTTAGGAAGATCATATGGCCTTCTCATTCAGAATTTGTCTCAGCAGGGTGGAGACTCTCCCAGGAATCACAAGAAAAGCATTATTCTGTGGAGTATATCAGGACACTGATATGGTAACTGGTAGTAACTTGCTTAATTAAAACAAATTACTGTGAAGTTCTCTGGACTTTTTAACTTAGTTAAGTTAAAAAGTTAACCCCAAGTTAAGGGGTTGCATGCCCTCCCTATGGGGAAAGGCAGAAGATTTACCTGACTCTTTGATTTCATCTGTAGCTGGTATTTACCTGGTTTTAGAAATTCCTAGGTGGGGCTGCAGAGAGCAGTGGGTGTCTGTGTAGCTGTTGGATGGTTGGAAATGGATTTTCTGCCAGAGGGTTCTGTGAAGGTTCAGCTCTGCTTAACTAGGGGCAGTTGAAGCAGGAAGCAGAGACATGTCTGTGGGGTTGTGTGGTCCGAGCCTGGCATGGGAGGGGAGTGCAGATCCATTCTGGAAGGCTGCAGAGTGCTCAGGCTGTGTGGTGTCGGGAGCAGGCAGGGTGCTGCTCGGGGTGCAGCAGGAGAGGCTGCCCTGCACGTTTGGGATGCTCACATTGCCATTCAGCAGCTGCCCGTGGCAGTGTGAGCACTCTGGGAGGTGAGCTGGGTACTCAAAACACATTTTTGGAAATCTGGCAGCTCTGAGGCCCTGGCAGGTGCTTTGCTGGGTTTTTCTGGAGCAGGCAGGTGACCTGCAAGGAGTTAGGGGAACTCCTCCACTTCTTGCCCAAGGGAATGGATCTCTTCTGTTCTTGTTTGGGTTCCCTTAGAACAGGAACCAAACCAAGCTTTATGAGATCATAAAATCGTTTAGGTGGGGAAAAAATCATCAAATCCATCTGTTAACCCAGCACTGCCAAGTTCACCCCTAAGCCACATCCCACATCTTCATGTCTTTTAAATATCTCCAGGGATGGTGCCTCCACCACTTCCCTGGGCATCCTGTTACCATGTTTGACAAACCTTACCATGAAGAAATTGTTGCTAATAGCCAACATAAACCCACCCTGGAGCAAGTTGACACCATGTCCCTCCTCACTACAGCCTCCTTTCAGGCAGTTGTAGAGTGATAAGGTTCCTTCCCTTTTTGAGCAACCTCTAGGATCTGGAACAAGATTTGTTATGTTCTTTGTGGTAATGGACCAAAAAATAACCACTAAGTACTCTTAGGGAACAGTTTAAAATTATTTACTTTTATTTATTTACTTACTAGTTTATTAAAATATGCACTTTGTATGTTGTGAAGGAAATAATTTGACATTTTGTAATAAATTCTTTGGATTCTGTGTTTATGTTGTGTAAATTATATTTCTACAAACTGAATACAAGCCTAAATTTGAATCATCAGTTTTCTTCCCTATGAAACTGATACCCATTTAATCCTTCTTTCATGATGACTTTCAGCTGAAGCTATGTAGGGGTTAGCAGCAATTTTTTTCCCCTGTCTGTAGCTGAAGTTTCCTTGGAAAGTTTCATTAACACACTATCATGGTTTAAAAATAGAAACTCAAGAGAATTACTCCAACTCAAGTAATATAATGCATCAAGAAGCTTTTCATTTTATATTATAATTATTCCAAAGCACTTCAACCTAGCCACTTTTCCATTATGAGAAGAATTCTACACCATTTTGTATCCAAAATTGCATTTCTCAGAAATTCTATGCCTGTGTGTAGATTATTTGCAGTGCTCCTATTGTCCTTGTTACTTCTCTGCTGTGGAATAAAATCCCAGTGTTTAGAAAACTCTAAAATGAGTTTTGTTGCTCTGTATATGCACAGCAGAGCAGAATGCAGCAGTGCCCTGTGGATTGGAGAGCTTGACATGGGGGATTTCTTGCTCCAGTAGCTACTGATGGGGTGCTTTTCAAGCCCTACTTCTGTTAGAATTCTACTTTGGAAAAGTTCATTTATATCTTTTTTACCTCCCTCCAGTCCCCCAAGAGAAGAAACACATATTCTTCCCAGGATGCTGGCAGCTGGACAGTTCTTCAGTGTGTAGATATAAGCTATGTGTGTAGTAACTTCACCTAAACATCTACTGGTGTTTTAAATCCTAAATAAATAAATAAATAACCTTCCTGCTGTGCTAATTCAGTGACACCCTGTCAGTTTCTCTGGAAACCGGATCCCAAAGAATTCTCAGTCAGCTGGTTAAACTGACTTGAAACTCAGCTTTGAAAATACAATTTGCCCGCTAGCTTGACACTTACAAATGCCTACTATTTATTTTGGGCAGCAAATTATTAATTTTCTTCTGAGCATGTCTTTTGCTTGTTTGGGGATAGTTCTGTGTAGGGTTTTTTTTGGTTGGTTGGGTTTTTTTAATGTGTGTGTTTAGATACAGCGTAGACTGAAGAGAATCAGACTGGCACAGGCAGAAAGGGACTCTGGATGTGCTCTGGTCCCACCCCACTGCTGGGCAGGGACAGAGCTGGAGCCCAGGACAGTGCCCAGATGGCTTTTGGGGGTCTCCAAGGTGGAGCCACCCCGGCTGGAACATGCCCAGGTCACTGCCAGGGCTCATCCCCATCAGAGGAGCAGCTGCAGGTGTTGTGCCAGGTTGTGTCCCTGCCTCTGCTGCTGGCACTGGGCACCGCTGGCAGCGCCCTGGCTCAGTCCTGTTGTACCCTGACACCATGGCCAGAGCTGCTCTCACTCTGCCCCGTGCCCAGAGTGGGTCACACTTGGAACAGGAGCCCTTCGATGGGGTTAGAGCTATTTCTCCATGACTTTTTGGCTGTCAGACTGTGTTTGAAGGAGAAAGGAGGAGGGGGAGCTCTGTTCCATAGGGTAAAATGGATTTATTACTCTGGGGAATCCAAGGGGCAAAAGACAAAAATGGCCAAGGTGCAACAACTTAAATACGGAAGAGGTTCAAGGGGAAGGTACAAATTCTTAGCAAATTGGAGGAATTCTGGGGAGGAGTAAAGGGCAGGGTTTACAAAGGCATTGTCCTGTAAGGGACGTGGGGTGAAACTGGGTCACATGGACTAATGAGACATGGAGTTTTAGGAGTTTTTTAATTTCCAAGGGGAATTCCAAGCAGGGGGCTGGCACAAAGCAGGATTGACAGGTAATTCAGGATAGATTGACAAGGTGGCTGGGAGGGTATAATTTTGGACTAAACCATTAGCTTGGGCAATAACAGAACATAGCATTAACAAGAAACACACTGCAACATCACCCCATCTTCAGATATTTGTAGACATTGATGAGGCTCCCCCAGACCCTCTCCAGGTGAGCAGCCCCAGCTCTCTCAGCCTTTCCTCATTGAGAGATGCTCCAGGACCTTCCCCAGCTCAGCAGCCCCTTGGTGGACTCTGTCCTTGTCTCTCCTGTCCTGGGTATGTCAGAACTGGCCAGGCCCTCCAGGGGTTATGGAGTTATGGGTTGTGGCCTCACCTGTGCTGGCCAGAGCTGAGGATGTTGTCTCAGCCTGCTGGCAGAGCTGTTCCTGCAGCCCAGGATGCTCTGGCCCTTCTTTGCTGCCAGGGAATGTTGCTGGCTGTTCAGCCTGGCTGCAGCACCCCAGGGCCCTTCCAGCAGAGCTGTTCTGCAGCCCCTGAGATCCTGGTATTTATTGGTGTCTGGGCTTACTCCTCCCAGCTGTGGGACTTTGTGTGAGCCCATCAGCACCACCCTCGGGGGTTCCAGCCCGTGCTGTGTCACCAGCAGGCTGGCTGAGTGACACTGCCCCACCATGACACCAGTTACGAAGGTGTTGAACTGCACTGACCCCAGCATTGACTCCCCATACTGGGAGGTTCAGGCACAGCCTTACACACAGCTCTCTGGGGCTCTGGAGCTCACAGCCCCTGCAGAAGTTAGCACTGTGCTTTTTCATCTCCTTTGCACATCCATCCCTTCAGCCTCGCCCTCACTGCAGGTTTTGGAAGGGAGCACAGCAGCATTCCCCAATTTCCTTTGTAAAACACTCAGGTGGACAGGTGCAGCAAGCCCATTACCTGAAAAGGCACACAGATTTTTCCTGAAACAGCAGTCCTTCTCCATTAGCTGCTCCTCCAGATGGCTAAGTATATGGTAGAACAGAATTAATGGGTGTTGGGGAGATCCACCTCCATGAGGAACAGGCAGCAACGCTGGCAACCAGTCAAGAAGCCCTGGGAAAGGTTGTGGCTGAAGGACACCGCTGTTGGGAACACAGATGAAGATATATTCCTGAACTCAAGGAGGAAACACAGAGGGTGCATTATTACATGGAATGATTAGATGACTGACTAATGAGCCTTGAGGGGCAAGGAAATTGGCTACAAAAGCAATTAAATAAGCACCTGACATTCCAGTGTACTCTGTATAAACACTGAACTTTTACCATGTTTAGTTGGCAAAGCAATACAAGTGCTGTTTAAGCATACAAGCAAACTGCTACAGGAAGAAAAAAAAAATCTGTGTTAAACAGATTGTTCTTCTGAAAGTGTGTTAGTAAATGCTCCTCTCTGTCAGAAGGTGTGATAACACATTGCAGTGTAAGTCACTGTCCAGTTTTCATTAGTTATTCTGCATATTTAAGCCAATATGATTCCACATTAAACTCCATATTCTGCTTTAACATGTCTATTGTTAGATACCATTAGGTAATTATGACAATTTTTTTTTCCTTTAGGGACAAAACTTCTGCATAATAATCCAAATAGAAGTGATAAAAGGTCATTTTGCATAAACTGTGATGAACCAACACTGGATACCTGTTTCTGTGACATAAATGGGGCATGTGTGAAATGCGCTTGGGCAGGGGGTGGGCAGCTTGGAGTGCAGCCAGTCCAGCCTTTAAGAGAGGGATGTGACAACAAGAGCAGTTAAATGAGCATTTGTCATTTGGCCAGATGGAGTTCTGGTGTGTCCTGGGTGGCTGAAGGCTCCTGCTGCCCTGTCCCAGGTGACAGCACTGTGATGGGCTCTGGCTGACAGGGTTTCCTTCAGGCTGGGATGGTTCCACTGCTTTGTGCCAGTTCTCATCACTCAGAGCTGCAGCTCTGCTCACCCTGTGTGCTGAGGGGAGGGAGTTCACACCTTCCACACAGGCCCAGGGGAATTCACCACAGGATGGAGCACATGTGAATGTTGTGCTCAGGTTTCTCCTTCCAGTGTACTTTCAAATTGCTTGGTCAAGTATTTCACTTGTTGCCCCACCCAGTGGAAGTGGCAACTTTGGGATTCTGTTGTCAGGCAATTCAAGGTCAGGAAGAGATTTGAAACGCAGTCCCAGTGAACCAAAGATGAAGTGCTCATAATATTTTAAAGCAAACCAGATTCTCTAGTGATGTTGCAGGGGGTGATCTTCAGCCAGTGTTCAGTAAGTCTCTGGCAACCCTTTCCGTGTAGACGTGCTGAAAGTGTCACTAATTTTGTTTTTTCCTGGTGAATGTGTGCAGCTAAAGGAAGAAAGTGGTAATTTTCAAGTGTCAATTAGAATTGTAACTATGTGTGACAAGGAGCTGTGCTGGGAGATTGAGGCAAGTGGTTTCTGTCCTCTGTAACCAACTGGAAGCTAAGAAATCAGGGGGATATTTTTTTCTGTAAGAGGAGTTACAATAACTTTTTAAAAGTGTTGAATAATGTGAAGTTTGCTGCCAGAAAGTCATGCTTGGCCTTTCAAGGCTGTCTAAAATTAATAATGTATTTGTTTCTTAATTGCATCATTAAATTCAGGTTCAAAAGTCCTCCTGTACCTGGACGTCACAATATGCACTGCTGAACCCCTAAAATGTTGTGTATTGCCCTGGTTTCTTCAGAGGATAAGAATTCTAGATTTCTGAGCTGAAAGGACTTTATTATGAAGTGACATGTCTGGCTTTAGAGACAGAGGTGGAATTGGTACATCTGAAATTAATGAATAATATATAAGGACTGATACTAACTTTGCTTCATGAGTTGGCCTTACTATTTAGCCTCAAGCAGAAGCAAGAAACACACAAAAATAAAGGTTGTTAAGGTAGAAAGTTAAATATTTAATGCCAGTGTCTGCTGTATATTTTCCTTTTGTGTATTCATGGAAATATATTTTGGAACTGGAGGCAAATGTTATTTATCATACAGTAGTGGCAGAAGGGGCATATTTGATGGAGGCATCAAAGTGCTAGACTTTGTAAAAGGTATGAGAGAAAACTCCTGAATTAGCCTTGAAATTTTCACTGCCATCTTCCCTTTTCTTTGGGGTATTCTGGGTCTCATTTTGGCTTTCATTTGGGATTTGTCAGTACCACCTCTTCCTTTCTGTCTGTGTTTTAATGAGGTGGCAGAGCTGGCAGCAGTAAGAGGTGGTTGTTTTCCCGGTAGCAGTTGTGTCTTTCAAGCATCTCATCGGTGACAAACTCAAAATGTAACACACATCCTTGTGTGCTGCCTTCTGTCATTAAAAAAAAAGGTCTTGTGAGCCTGCTGGGTCCAAAAACAGCACTGAAATTTCTGTTTTCTGGGCTAACCAGGAGCTGGATGTTACACAAAGGAAAGCGCTGGGAACAGAATGGATTTTGGGGTGAAAACATCAGAAATTGTTGAAAAATGTAAACATGGGTATTTTCTTCTCTTGCCCTAGAAGGTGTAGTTGGAGCATTAGGGTATGCTGAGATTTTTATGACCTGATTTGTTGGCTATGAGCAAAGATAAACCCCTGCCTACCTGTTTGCAGCTGCACAAGTAAATTTGTCCTGGACCTGGCATTGTGTGGAAAGGTAGATGTTGTTTTAAGGCTTTTAGTATTCAGCTGAAACAATAATTAAATACAGATTGTGATGTTTCGCTCCTTAAAGTCATTGAACTTGTTAATTGTCTCATTGGAAGACTTTGTTTAAATCAGTTTGGATGTTTGCATCTGTGCTTGCTTTCAAAGCTAGTTGCAGGGCTTAGCAAGTCTCCATGCACTTGGCATTTTAGTCTGGGTCACAGGAGCCTGCTCTTCTGGCTCACATAAAGGCAGTACTTTGTTTCCTCTACACATCTAGAAGAACTTTTGTGTTAGGCTTTCCTTGTAAGACCTTTTAATATAGAAGAAGGAGGAATGTCCTGAATGTCCAGCTGTGTCTGTTTTGGGCTCCAGTCAGAAATCTGCAGCCAATTCTGCAGGTGCTTTACATGAGAGGCAGCTACAAACACATGTGTGATTACATAGATATGTCCACACTTAGTTTATTTCACTCTTATTCAGAGCTGAAAACCCCCCTGTGTATGGAACCTTAAGTGCTGCCAAATGGTAGTTGAATAATTGCTTCTTTAAAAAACTGATTTGAGTAAGAAGAAAAATGTAGCCTGAGATTTTGGAAAGAGAACTTCTATGGGAAGTTAAAATGATGCAGGACTTGTGCCCTGGGGCCGAGCAGCCACCTCCAATGCTCCTGGTGCTGCTGGGAGGCTTAGCAAGCACATAGCCTGTAAGCTCAAAAAGTCTAATGTTATTCCACTGACCTTTTTGGAATGCTGTCACCTGTAAAAAAATGGTTTAGGCTGTTGTTACTTGAGATAGAACTGGCAGGGATTGTGGGCAAGAGTGGTAAAAGAAAGAAATGTGGAGCTTGGGGCAGACAGTTTGTAAATTAATTTAACTATTTTTCTAATTGTTGGTTGGTTGAGGTTTTGAAGAAACGCAATCCATTGACCACCCAGAAGAGAAAGATAAATTAGTGTGTTAAAATTTTACAATGCAGTATTAAAAGTGTTAAAGCAGCTTTTAGATCACATAACACTTAGAATGTATTTGGTCAGCTTTAAAAATACAAGGTCACCTCAGAAGTGTAAGAAATATGCTGCATCTTCAGTTATCTTCCCTATTGACTTAACCTGGTGCACGTAAAGTATATTATAACATATTAAAATGCAATTATTGCCAGTATTAACCTGGCATGTTGCTGATTTTGAGCCTGAGGAGAACAGGAGGTGAGGCAGTCAGCTCAGCTGTGTCTCCTGTAACCTTTGCAGCTCTGGTTGCAGCCTCAGGGTCCTGGCAGGGGTGTGGGCTGACCCTTGTGCAGCACATAACAGGAGCAGGGTGCTGTGCTGGCATGGCCTGGGCAGGGTTTGAGAGGGGCAGGGTGAACACAGGACTTCTCCAGAGATCTGGTTTAGGAAGGACTGGCCAGGGGAAGCTGGGGCCAGCCTCTGTTTCTGCAGGCTCTGTAGGATTGGGCTCCAGGTGTGTCCCCAGGCTCTCCAGGTGTGAAGTGCCCCCAGTTCCCAGGTGGGGCTGCCTCAGCAGCAGCCTGTGAGGAGCTGTGCAGCCTGGGTGATGTTCTGGAGATGGTTTTCATGGCAGTGCTGCTGCTGCTCCACTGCACATCTCCAGAGCAGCAGTGTCCACACCTGCAGATTTTCTGTCCTCAGAGCTGTGCCTAGGAAGTAGCAGCTCATTCCACAGTGCTTGCAGGGCATTCTGACACCCTGCCTTAGGCTGCAGTGGTGCTGAAGTGCCTGCCTGGGCTGGGCTCCCCAGGCTGAGGCAGGGAGCATCACCTGGAGCATGGCAGGAACCTGCACTGCCCTGCACCCCTGCTCTGTGCCCAGCAGGGCAGCACCAGGAGCCTGGCAGCACCACGAGCTCTGGGCACAGGGATCTGCATTTTGGTGCCTGTTTGTGCTGAGAAAAGCCCTGAGCTAGGAATCCTTGCAGGCTGCAAGCTGCTGCTGCCGAGTTTACAAATCTCTGTGCGATGTTTTCAAAACAAAACTAAATGAGCAGCAAGGATCTTCTCATCATTTGGATAGGATTAAGTGCAGCTGAGATATTTTATCAGTTTGTATTTCGTGTGTTTGCATAGAGTTGATGTTTAAATTGATATTGTAAGCTTTCCAGGGTTTTGTGATTCCTGCAGAAAAACGAAGCTCCTCTCCCACCAGCCCAGTTACAGTGGAATGTGTTAGAAAGGAAATGAGATTACCAAGTGTGATAGGCTGTGTTCTGATGCTCTTTGTTTTGGTTTAAGTACATAACTTATTCACAAGTCAGTTGCTGTAGATTAACAGGTGATTAATTTCCTGGTAGAAAAAAAAAAAAGTTTTAGACTGATTATGTAACAAATAGTAGAGAAATCAAAATTAAGTAATGTGTGTGTTAATGCTTAAATGCCAGAAATGTACTTTGAAAGACCCAAAGGAAGCCACTGTAATTAGAAAATTGGGAAAATTCTTCGTAGCCAATTTTCCTGTTATAGTTGCTTTAAATACTCCTGTAAAGGAGTCTATCTTATAAACTATCATGACATTGATTTGAAGGATTTATTTTTCTTTAAAAATATATATTTACAGGAGAGAGGTCACATTAATAAAATTATAGGTAACGTACCTGAATTATAATTCAGGTAAATAAAATATTGCCTAAAATAAAAATTATAGGTAATTTAAATTTATAGATAATTAACCTGATAATTTTCTTTAGAATAAAATATTTGTCCTGCAACCACAAGAGTGGAGAAAAATTACCTTCACATATTTTAAGGAAAATCAATCATGAGATGACATAAATGTGTAAAAGGAGGGGTGTAGGTGTTTCTTAGTCTCACAACCAGGTCTCCTAGTACGTGCTTTTTTTCCTTTTACAGTGTTTTTTGCTTTGAAGTAGTTTCTGTAGCTAATGTGTATCAAAATTAAATGTATCAGCACCATATGGCAGTTGGCTCATTGCCTAAATAACGTATGTTCCATAAGTTCAGTTCACTTAAGGATTGCTTTTTTCTGCTTGGAGGGTGTTTACCTATCATTTTAATATTGACAAGACTGCCCTGAGATTAGAATAATTTGATGGGTAGAATAAAAAAAGAATTTGTTCTGCATTTGGTATAAAATAATAATAATTTCCCCTTGTATTTACTGGTGAAGGGCAGTTAAGTTCTGGGGGTGGTTGATTCTCCAAATTTCTGATATAAAGGGTTGTGTGTTATACATATTCCCCACAGTATTTATTGCCTTCATAGTAAATGCTGTGTGCTGAGCTCCACAAAACACAAATTTAGCTGGGAGATTCACTCTGAACAACAGATATTCAGAGGAGGCACATTTTGTTTTAAAACATATAAAATAACTGGGGCATACTGTATTCTACTTTGATTTTTATTTTTTCCCTTCCAATCTCTGGTTGGAGTCCTGCTAGCTGAGGATCCAGAGTCCTTCTTTTCTGGAAGAAGTTTCTGCTTCCTGTGCTGCTGTCTGTAGCATCCACTACCATGTGCTCAGTGAAAACTGCATTGTAAAATGCCTGTTTATTTCCTTGTCCAGAAAATCTTGAATTTTTTGTAAGTACAGAATTATCTTAGGTGGAACTTCTCTCCATTTTTTTTCCATGCTGCTTCCATAGATAGAGAGCTGAGTTCTTCTAGTGATCAGTTTTTCATGCAGCTCTATCCTCTTGGAGAAACAACCATAAAAGACTTAGGTCTCTGAACTGTAATATGGACTTTAGGTGTCTCAGGTTCCCAGTTTTCACTTTGGAAAACAAGGACTTGGTTAATTTTCTTTTGGTTCCTAAAATTGTCTGCCTTTGCATCCTGAGAAGTTGCCATGGTTTTGATGTGCTGTGAATTTGCATGTTTTATCATATAATAACAGAACAGCTTGGGTTGGAAGGGATTTTTCAAGGTCATCTAGACCAACCCCAAGCCTAATGATTTGATTTACCCAGATGAGAACCAAAATCTGTGTGTTTTTCTAAGTGAATCTAAAGGTGGGGTTGGCATGGTATTTTCTGTGCACACAACATAACTAAATTATTGGTTTTCTAAAAAAATTTTACCTCTAGGAATGTTTTAGAGGTTTGAGGGTTTTTTTTCCCCTACAAATGGATGTGATATTTGCAGTCCTTGTTCCTACTGTAGCCAAACAATTTGAATATTGAGTGGGTGGCAGATGCACATTCTGTGCCCACCTTCCTCTGGGTGAAAATCTCAAATTCACCTTGCAACTCTGCAGAGAGATCCTAAATCAGGCAGGCTCTGGTTGGCAAGGTGGGGCTGTCCCTTCCTCCTGTCGGGGCTGTGGCAGCTGAGCTTGGATTGCTGCTCTTTGGAAGAGAGTGGTTCCTTCATTTTGCATGGGAAGCCAGTGAGTGCTGGAAAAAGAGTTCTCAGTGGTGTTTGGATCATGCTTTGTAGGGCAGATGAGAGTTTTGGCTGCTGCTATTGCTGCCTAATAATTTTTGCCTTTTTTTCTTTTCTATATTGCTCTGTTCTTTACACACCCATTTGGAGCTCTTTAGCCTATTACTGCATTTGTAGCCAGTGTTCCCAGTACTTTTCCCTGCCCTGNCAAGGCATCAGTGTCAGGATAAATCTGTGCAGTGCTGTGGGTGTTACTCAGAATGAAAGGTGAGAGTAGCACAGGGTGTGTGATGCCCACTGAGGCAGCAGCTCAGACCTGGGCTGGTCTTTCACCACTAATCTTGATCACAGCTTTTCTCCTTTTTAGCCAAATAGAACCATGTAGAAAGAAAAGTGCCAAAATTTCCAGCCAGAACAGTGTACACCCTGTAGCTGGGAGCAGTGTCCTAGAAGGATGTAGGCAGGATTATTGCTGGGCAGAGCAGGGAATCCAACCTGGTTCCCTTTATTACTGTAGGAGAGCTCTAACCATTACACTGATCTAAGTTGTTTTTTGGGGCAGCTGAGAGCTGAAAGCCTCGACTAATCCTCAGCCACTGTCACTGAGGAAAAGTGGTGAGAAGCTGTAGGAGCATTTCAGTAGATGTCCACAAAGGCACTCAGCAGAAAAATACATGACACAGTTTTAATCGAAATTAAAACTGAGGGAGCTGGAGTTGTTTAGCCTGGAAAAAAAGGAGCTCAGGGGTGACCTTATCACTCTCTACAGCCCCTGAAAGGCGTTGCACTCAGATATGGTCAGGCTCTTTCTCCAGGCAGCACTGACACAATGAGAGGACACAGCCTTAAGCTGCACCAGGGGAAGTTTAGGTTGGGTATCAGGGAAAAATTCTTCGCTCGAAGAGTGACTGGTCACTGGAATTGTCTGCCCAGGGGGTGGTGGAGTTGCTGTCCCTGGATGTGTTTAAAAGAAGACTGGACATGGCACTCAGTGCCATGGTTTAGTTGATGAGGAGGTGTTAGATCATAGGTTGGACTTGATCTCAAAGGTCTTTTCCAACCTAGTTCATCTGTGATTCTGTGCAATATGTGTATATGGGTATATATAATCCATGTGTGGAAAGGCTGTACCATTATAAACCCTTGGTGCTAAAAGAGTGGCAGAGGCAGGAGCTGCAGGACCTTTTGTGTTCCTCAGTGTCACTTCAGGAGTACAGGGGAGCTGTGAGTGGCAGTGCCAAGCAGTGCACGTGCTTCATTGCTGTTCCCAGGGCTGGCAGCAGTGAATGGCATCCTGAGCAGGAGTACGGGCTGCATTCAGCCCTCAGAAATTACTACCATAGATAAGTTGGAGGGGAGGAAGGGGGAAGACACAGAAAAGCTGTGTACTCCTTAATAGATTCATGGTTTGCAACGTCTCATAATTCCTTTTTTACTCAGTCATCTGTAGCAGTTGTATAAATTACTTCTAATGATGCAGTATTGCTGAGGAATTTTGGTTTTACTTTGCAGTGTGTCATTATTAGCTCTTAGGGGAAAAAAAAAACTGTATTGTGTGGTCTGTATAAAGGACATGTAAGAAAAGAAGAGTGAATTCAAATCAAAAGGGAAAAGGAAATTTAAACCTTTGCCACAGATGTTTTCTTTGGAAAGGAAATTCAAATTTTCGCTTTGCAAAGTGAACTAAATGGAACATCTGTGACTTCTTGTTTTCATTCTTCAAGACTTTAGTCTCTTCTGTTTCTACCAGTCTTAGAGATGCATATTCATCCTGATCCTGCTTCCATTGCCTGTTAACTTCAGCAGTGCTGGACAAAGCCTTTTATGAAAAGAAAGCTAAAAAAATGAATTGAGAAAATCATCACTGTGTTAGCCTGCTTGGAAAAGCTGCTGCATGGCCCAGGCTGGGCAGAAGTTTCTGTGGAAACATTGCTGCAGTTCACATGCCAGTGAGAGGGTGCAATGCACAGGCAACCTGCCTGTTGGTTCTTTTATGAGCAGAGAAAAGTCAAGAATTGAAAAGAAAAGCTATTATATTTTAATAATTTTTTGGTATTCTTTATTGGCAGCACACAATAAATGAACCTTGATTAGCTCTGGTTATTCAGGTTTATATTAATGATTCTCAGAGCTGCAGCCCAGAAGAAGGAGTTTATAGTTATTTAATCTGGCCTTTATTTTGATTCTGAAATAATTTGAGCTTTTCTGGATAACTTGTTTAGCTCTTGAACAATTCCAGCTCCATCAGGTTTTCTTTGATGTGGAGCAGTGCAGAGCTGGGCTGTGCTGCTCTCACTCTCTCTCCCCTGTTTTGTTTCTCCTCTCCACTTCAGTACTTGATTCTTATTTTTAAAAGTTTGCTGTTTCTATTTTTTCCATGCTCATGTCAAGAAAACCAGATTTTAAATTTGAGGAATCAAGAAGAGCTGGATGGAAAAACTCAGATGCAAATATTGTAGTGGCATGGCTGGAGAGTAAAACTGAACTGAAATTGTCGCCAGAATGTCTTGCATCCAAAAATGCAGATAAATGGATCTGTAACCCAGTGTACAGGTCATAAAAATGACTGATTAATCTGTGAATGCCAACTTTAAAACAAAAAATAAATGAAATCTGGGAAAATACTCAGATTCTGCAAAGGAAATGTTGGATTGTTTTCTAATGAAGACAGGTGATTTTTTTTTTCCTTCCTTTTCCCCCCACTTTTACCATTAAAATTCAAAAGTGGACATTTGTATTTTGAAACCATCCTGCACACATATTTTGGTGGTAGAACAGCACTGTCTGTGAAACCCTGCTGTAAATGTTTGTGCCAGAGTAAGGGGCTGTGAAGAGCAAAGTGCCAGGACAGGCAGCAGAGCTTGAGCTCTTCTCCTCTTGCCTGAGGAATTCTCTTTAACTGGTGAGAAACTGAATCCAGGTAGGTCCAGCTTAGGTGCATTGCCATTTCTGCCTTGATGCTGATGCCAGACCCTGGCACTGTGAGGAGAAGGAGAAAAGGTGACAGCTGGATGCTGAGAAAATGAACCCTGGAGGCCAGCCTGGCAGGATAACCGGGAGGGAGGGCTTGACTCCTTTCCTGTGCTGTGCCTCTACCTGAGAGGAAAACCTCCAGCAGTCCCTAAATTCTCACTTTACCTAGAGACCAAGTGTGTTTGGCACAATATATTGAACCCAAGCAAATGTTCCCAGCTCCCTTCCCTTGTGACTGCAGGGAGTGAGGAGCTGCAGGATTTTGGGGGGCTCTGGAGGGAGGAGCTGCAGGTTTTGTGGGGCTCTGGAGAGAGGAGCTGCAGGGTTTTGGGGGGCTCTGGAGTCAGGAGCTGCAGGTTTTGGGGGGCTCTGGAGAGAGGAGCTGCAGGTTTTGGGGGGCTCTGCCCTGTGCAGCTCCTGGCCCAGCAGCAGGGATGTGCTCCAGCAGTGCCAAGGCTGGCTGTGCTAGCTGGAATTCCCACCCAGGGCTCCCATCCAGGGCAGGAACTGGAGCTGCTGATACGTGTGGCTGCTGTCTGCTTCCATCAGCCACTTGCAGAATTTGTTTGCTGCTTCTGTCCTGCTGCTTTTCCTCACAGTGGATGAGGAATGCTGTCCCTTCCTCATTTCTTGTCTTTGGGCAGTTCAGGGCTGTGCAGTGACCGTAAAGACATTGAATTTAAACCTTGTTAATCACAGTGTTTGTTGTCCATATGGTTCTGTTTTGTACAGTCAGTTTTATTTTATTCGGTGTCAGTTCCCAGATTTTCCTATTAGTTCTAATGTAGGAGAATTGTAACATTGCATTTTAGATCAAACCATGCAAACTCAGTCTGATATTTAGCTTTTGTTACTTAATCTTTTCTCCTTGATTTAGATTTGAAGGTCTTTTTGTTCATGTTATTCCTGTTACAGAAAAAAAGCAGTTGTGACTTTTTACAAAACCTTTCAATATTTATTCAGAGAAGATTTTTGTTTTAAAGCATTTTACTTCTGCTGCACTTTAACTTTTATATTTTATTTGAAGCACTTAAAACTATTTTGAGCATAAGAAGCCTTATCTATCTACAACTAAACCAGCAAAACAATTTTACTGCACCTAAAATATTGCCTTTATTTTATTTTGTCTGACCTGTGCTGACCAGGCATACAGTATGTGACAGGGATGGGAGGCGTGGATGTGTGTAACACATACCTATATTTTTTTAATGTACTTAACTAATTTCTGGCTAAGTTTTTGTGTCCTCTTAATTTTATTGCAGGTATTGGAGGGGTGGGGGGAGGAGAGGGAATTCTTATCTTCTAAAAAAGATAGGAACATCAGGTGGCTGCAAAAGGCTCTTGGGGAGTGACAGTGATGCTTACCCAGTATTTGGACCTGATTTTTTCAGGTTTTTTTCTAATAAGGAGACTAAATTTTTTTTGTCTTTTTTTCTCTAGTATCAGTGTGGAACAGTCCAAGAAGAGACCGGTGCATCCCATGCACAGTGTTTATTTGGAGCCATCATACTATGTAGCTATGAGTAGAATTAGTTTTTCCTTCTGACACTTGGTCTTTTACAACATTTATCAGGCAGCAGAGAAATCTCAGAGACTCTTTGCTTCTTGCCCAGGAACAAAGTACAGTCTATTTCAGTCCCCTTTAGCACCAAATTTAGACAGGTAAATTCAGTATTCTCTTGCAATTCCACATGTGGAGAACATAAACCTCTGGTTTCGATTGTGGTAGGGCAATGATGCCTTAGAATTTTAACTTTTATATTTTTCATATAATTCTGTAATTCTTTAGTGTATAACTCTAAACTCCATGCACAGTGTGAGCTGCTGCTTTCCCATTCTGGTCAGACACAACAATTCCTCTCCAGGCTGGCAATCAAGGACACCTCACTGCCTCAGGCCCTGAGAAATGTAAATAAAAGTGAGCTGGGGGAGCAAACTTGGGGTAAATGACTTCATTACCTGCAGCTGTAATTGGGAGATTAACCCCAATATGCAAATGGACCAAATTTATCAAAGTGTGAAAACCTGGGACCCATTGTCCATTTTGGGTGCTTTGTATGCCCTAAATGCACCTGAAGACCCTTTAATAAACAGAACTGCTTTTTATTTTCTTAATTTTGTCTGGCCTCTGTGTTTAGTAGTCCCAGCAAGGCAGCAGCAGGACAGGAGTTTCTGGCAGCTGGGGCAGAGTTTGGGTGTGCTGGTGGTGGGAGTTCCAGTGGAAAGGGGATGTTGTGGAGCAGCCTGGCTCTAATGCATGTGCCCTGCACTCTGAGGACAATGGGCATTGTCAGGGCACAGCAGGGCACTCTGCATCCCCCAGCAGCTCCGTGCCCAGGCTGGCAATGAACTGCCTTCATCTCCTCGTGCTATTGATCCATCAGCTTTCATGCGAGCACTAAATTCATCCTTAAAAAATAATTAGCTCCAGTGTCTTGGCAGAATTCCAAGCAGGCAATTACATTCTGCCTGCTTAAAAATCCCCCCTGTAGCTGCAATTGGCTAAGTTACAGTGACAGATGACTGTGTGTGTTGTGATATGTGTTCAGTGGGGCTTTTTATCAGTGGGAAATCTCCTGTAATGCTGCAAATCCTGTCCTGCAAGAAGCCACTGACCAGCACGGCTCATTAGCATGACAAAGGAAAGGAGCCATGCAAAATGCTTCCCCAATGTTTTGAAAGGAAAAAGAAAGATTTGGATGTTCCTTGTGTGTTTCAAAATTTTGAAGGCATTTCCTATGATGTGCCCTTAGGCCTCTGTGCACTGATACATGGAATAAAAGCAAACCTGAGCCTTGCTTGTTTTGTAGAACTCAGTGTTAATTATGGACTCAGAACTGACATTTGAAATGGTTGAGAAAACAGAGGGAGATGCTGATTTTGTTTGTTGACTGTGGGACTTTGGGTTCAATTTGTTTAATGGAAGGAAAAATGGATATGAGATAAAATATATATTAGCTTGTGTTTCCCATTCCAAGGGTAGTAAATAATTGAAAACCTGGGTTTGTTTGTCAATTCTTCCTATTTGGCAGAGGAAATAAACTTATAGTGTCTAAGTAACTTGTATCTGGTATTAAATGGTTTGAAAAGACCAGGAGAAAATGTTGATGTTTAGATATTTGGTGGAGCACTATATGATTAAAATAAACCTAAAGGAAGGGGAGATGGACCTCCCATCTCCTTCCACAGATGAAGACCAAAGCTATGTTCTGATAAAGACAAATCATCTGAATGAATAGGCCTGATAAATTTTTCTGATTATTTAAAATTTGTGATCTTTGTATTAGTGAAAGAGGTAGAAGGGAATTTTTGAATTTCATGGACTTTTTTTGTTTCCACTTTTTTGTTATTGGTATGCTCAAAGGGCACACATGGTTTAGGCATTGAGTCCTTGCAATCCCGTTGTGTCAGTGGAGGTTTTCAGGAGAAGACATAAAAATAAAAGCTGTTTGTAGCCAGTGCAAGGGCTTTTCTGCCCTTCTGTTTTGTCTCCTGGCAAAGGAAAAACAAGCCTGTTTTTAGGAGTTCCCTTTTTAGAGTGAAACTGTGGCATCTCTGCCAGGATAGGCAGGGTTAGCAAACCTTGCAAATTGAAATCTGAAGAATTAATTCTGGTCTTTCCAGCTCAGGAGTTTGAGAATTAAAAGTCAGTTCTTTCCTAATCATTAAATTGACTTAAAATTTAATAAATACTTCTTTGTAAGAGGAGTTTATTCTTATTCCTTCTTGATGCAGAGGTTTTGGGAGATGATAGTAGAATTTTTAGGCAGTTATTGTTTCATATCTGTGTCCCTGCTGTCTGAAATACAAAGGATCAGCATTGCAGCTGTATTACAGAGCCTTGGACAATTTCACCCATTGTAAAGAGCATAAAATAAATAATCTTATCAGTTTTTCTAATTATGACAGGAGTGTTCTGAACAAGGGACAGAAATTTGCTTTTGAAGAATTTCATTTAATCTTCATTCTAAATGGGGTCAAGGTTGTTGGTTGTATAACCTCTTAGAAAAAAAAACAGAATGATTTTGAGAATAACACAGTAGCTCAGATGGTTAATGCATGTTTGGGGACTCATTTTATTGCCTTTGCCTTTCTTTTGCAGTTCTGTTTTGTTCTGTCTCTAACCAGTCAAGGCTGTCTGGAAATTGTGGAGGCAGCTCTATCACACAGCATCTATTTTTAAATGGACTATTACTTGGGACATGAGCAGAATAGCTGTTCTTCATTTCTGCCGTGGCTCTGCAGTGCAAATCCCCTGTACTTTGAAGAAGCAAACACTCAGGTGTTTCATCACCCACTGCAAGGTTTCCTCTGCTGCAGGATTAACGTGTGCTGAACTCCTCTCAGTTCTCCTCAGTATCCTGAGCTCTCAGAGCTCCTCTGTGCTGCCCATTTTGTCCCAGGGATTGCAGCATTCTGGAGGAGCCCTTAGGTTGCCCTCAAAGTGTTTTCCTTTGAATTATTAAAGGGCTTTGTGTCCCTTTCTGGCTAAAGGTGTGGTTCCACTGTGGGCCACTCTTCAGACTGGAATTGGGTGGAGTTTGTGTTTCCTGTGTGTAAGGACAGCTACAAACCCAGCTGTAGGGATGAAATGTGGATGGAGCTGTAATGATGCTGCAGTTACCTATTGAAATCAAACCCTAATGCACCCATCAGGCTTTTCATGTCTGTTCCCAAAGCTGAACTTGTGATGTGAGAAGACAAAAACTTGCAGAGGTCTGAGTATGTTCCAAGCATCCCTTGCTTTCTTTCTTGTCTTTATGGCAGTGTTGGATGCTTTGAGACATCCAGATCTCTCACTTCACAGCATTTCCCATGAGGAGTTGTGGCTCAGAGCATTTTGTTCAGCTGGCTGTCCATAGATCAGTTACTTCACTGCAAGTTTCAGTGACAGTTTTCCAAGGCTGAGTTTGTGATCGAGGCTCTGGAAGGCACACAGCCCATGGGATCCATAGCACACAGCCCATGGGATCCAGGCTCTGGAGGCACACAGCCCATGGGATCCACAGCTCTGCCTCTTCCAGTGGTGCCTGCTCCTTCTTTAGTTGTGTTCCTGTGCATCAGGATTGTCTTGGAGGAGTCTGGAGAGGGGCACCACAGAAAATACAGATGGAAAGACTGAAAACTTCATTCTTCAGTGTCAAGGATCCCAGAGCTTTCTGTGTGCCAGGGGTAGATTGATCCCTGTCTCCTCAGAGACAGAAGAGGGGGTTTTGGAGCCCACAGATGAGTCACTGTAACTGTGCTGTAACTGTGGTCTCTGCTGTTTCATGGCTGCTTCTCCCTTCTAGGGTACCTCAGAAATGTTTTTTGCAGTGATGGATGGCAGTGGGCTGTGGTTATCTTGTCATTTATTCCTCCTCTGTGCACAGCCTTGGAGCAGCTGAGCATTCCAAACACCACTGTTGCCATTCTGATATCACCAGACTCATCACACCTCCTCTGGAATCTGTTTGGGTTGTGTTATTGAGAGAATCATAGTTTTTATTGCTGAAGTCCTTGTCAAGACTGAGCTTTGATCAGTGAAATACTGACTGCCCACTGTTATAAAATCTGTGCACTGAGAACTCACTTTTAGAGATGGAAATGGCATTCCAGAGCTATGGCCTGTGTAGAAAACATTTGCTTCTCCTAAGCCTTCAGTTAGAAAGTCACTTCAGGTCCTAAAGTAATACATTAATTGCACAAGTCCTGTTGAAAACTTGGAAACCCATTGAGACGTGCAAATTGGTGATTGATTTTTAATTGGATGATCACAAAGTAACTAACAGTGAATGCTAACTAAGAATTCCAACCTCTAAGAAGGCACTCACCCACAGAGATCACATTCATGCTGGGTTTTGAGGCTCAGTTTAAAATACAATGGAAGTCCTCAGCAGTCACAGGTGTGGTGTTCTCTCCATTCCTGGAGATGCACAGTGACTGCAGTGAAGCAGGCAGAGCTCCCACTGGTGCAGAACTGGAGAGTGAGGAGCAGCTGGAGTCTGAGACTTTTTAGGTAAATCCTTCTGGAGGAATCGCAGGAGTCACTTACATAATGGAAACATCCTATAATTTTTCCTGTGCCTTTCTCCTTTGTTGCCACACATTTCTGTTGCCAGGGAAACCGATCATGAATTGTTCATAGTAAGTGACCTTGTCATTGCTTTTATACACGCCATGAGTTATTGTGCACAGGATATTTATAGATTAATAGAGGTGATTGTGACTGCCTGAAGACAAGCAGGTTTTGTTTCATTTAATGTTTTTTTTTTCCTATAGAATAGGAGGCTAAAAATCATAAGAGAAGGAAATGCTAGCATTTGTTTGCAGAATCAACCTTGTTATTATTCAGATGGGGCAAATAGGGCTAATAAGTCAGAAGGCAGCTGGATGAAGAGTGGTCAGCTCAGCCTCCTGCAAGCAATGTTTTCATTTGATGCTCTTCTAGACTGGACTTGGATAGATCCACATTTACTTTTGTCTTTGATATTTTTAGAGGTGCCAGAATTTTTTTAAGCTCTGCAAAAAGCGTGCTTTGTGCACAGTTTTAAAATAAGAAAACAAACAGCAAACCAAAAAAAACCCAAACTTGTGTCAACCATTCTAAATGGTAAAAGCTGTTGCCTGTTCTCCTTGTCCTGACATTCTGTGCAGAAGTAAATTAAAATAAAGCTCTATGAACAATTTAAGTATTAATAATGAAGAGATAAATGAATCATGCTAGTTCAAACAGAAAAATAATGCAAAGCTTGTCTGGGATCCACAGAAGGCTTCCTAGTCTTTTTATGCATTCAAGAAGAAAAAAGGATTTTGTTACATAATCACCCTTACAATCCTCTTCAAGGCTATGTTTTGTAATTATTATTTTAATCTTGGAAGAGGTGTGGTAAGGTCTTTGGATTTCACATTAGAGTTATGATGAAAAGGGTGAAGTTGATGTTTGCTGTGAGATTCTGATGGTGCAGCTGGGCATTGCAGCTGTGCCTGTCTGCACACACCACACCGTCATTTCCCTGAGGGCTGCAGGGGTGGGGCACACAGAGGGGACAGGGCTGGGGACTGAGGCTGAGGGAGCCCACCCAGCCACCTTTCCAGCAGGGTTTGCTGCCTGGGATAGAGCTGCTCAGGTGAGGAATTTGGGCTGTCCTGAGCCCAGGTGGGTGGCAGCACCTGGAAGCTGAAGGTGATGGCTTCATTCCTCAGCAGAGCAGTGGCTCTCTCAGAAAGCCCCACATGTGCTGCTTGCTGTAGGATTTACCCCACAGGACATGGAGGCTTTCAGACAGCTGGGAGAAACTGTTCTGGCAGATGCAGGGATGGACATAAAGGGGATTCCTGGCACTGGGAGATGTTTTATGCACAGTTTAACATGAACTGATGGTAGTGGGTCATGCAAATGCTGGAATGCTCCTGCTGGACCACAGGCCAGCTGGATGCTGAGAGCTCAGCAGAGCAAGAGCTCAGGTAATGTCACCTGGTGCAGCTGGACAGGCCCTTATGCTGGACACACAGATCCCCAGCTGAGCAGCACCTGACCACCCTGCTGCAGAGTCAGTTCACACCCTGCAGAAATTCCCAATATCTCAGCAGCTACAGGACATTTGTTTAAGGGAACAGTGTGACTGGGAGGGGCTTTGCAGCAAAAGAAACAGGCTTATTTCCATTTAGCAGCCAGCTGGAAATTCATGATCAGCTTTGAAACATCTGCCATGCCTCTGGAATTACCTGTTGTTAAAAAAGTGGGTGTACTTTATGAAAAGCACCCAGAGTTAACTTGAGATGAGTGGTGATGCTGTGCTGAGTCCATCAGAAGTGCTCTCACTCAGTGTTTTACATAATGCAAGGAAGCAATGAGCAAAAATAGAGAGGAGGTTGCCCTGTGAATGTTGTGTGCTAAACATAAGTGCTCAGTTGGACTGAATGGCAGAACAGGACAGCTCTGAGCCATGGGCAGTGTCCCTTGGATGGGGCTGGGAGTGGCAGTCCCATGGCAGGGACAGGCAGTGCCATGTTCTCCCCAGGCATTATCCACTCCCAGTGCTCTTTGCCCCATCACAGGTGGGTTACAGTGACACTGAGCCCGTGCACACAAGGAACACTTGGCGTATAATTCCACTTCAGCATCTAACTTAACTGCTGTGCTGATATTTAGTGTCTTAAACCACTTGGGTTTGGGGTTTCCCCAGTGCTCTGCTGCCTGAGGATCAGGTCCATGATGCAGCTCAGCTGCCATAGGCTAAATAAGCATAACATAATTTGGGAGAATAATCTGAAAGCAGGTGCTTTAGGGAAACTTAAAGGCCTTTGGATTTCTTGCTTTACAAAGGTTAAGTAGTATCAGATCAGCAGGCTTTCTTTTCATCCTCCTGAGCATCATCTTATCTTTAATTTGTCCTTAAACGTGGAAACACCACTTACTTACGCCACATTTTGCTTGTCTGAGGAATAAAAGAAACTCTCCAGATCTTTTAATTTCCTTTTTGTTATCCATAGGGTTGTAGCTAGCTCTTTGAATTAATTTTTTTTGTTTGCGTGTCCTGGATGAACTTTGGGAAAGAAGGAAGTTAACATTCTTTTGCCATTCAGTGTAGTAAGTAATCTTGTTGATGTTTGAGTGTTTTAAATGGGGTTTAAGTATATGGTATTGACACTTTTCTGTAAATGGTTTCTAGAAAAACCATTTATTATCCATTTGCTTGAACTGCAGTTCTTGGGAGCAGTGTGTTAAAGGAGATAATGTGCAGAACAGATGTGCATTTATGGGCAGTGTTCCTGATGCAATGCAAAGACTCACAGGGCAGTAGTTGTGGGGAAAACATTCCTTTTCCCCCATTAACATGTTTCTCTGGGTCCATGGGGTGTTTTTACAGTCACAGAACAGGCCCAGATCCCAGTGGGGAGGGGACAATGAGCAGCCATGCATTTCTCAGTGCTCAGAACTGAAATAGAGGTAAGTACTGACACACCTTTGATTGAGCTGGTGATGGCTGCAGGAAAGTCCTTTCCAGGGAATCAGACATCTGAGCATCAGCTCAGCAGTGGGTTCCTCAGGGAGGGGGAATGAATCCCAGCAGTGACACAAACGTGTCACCAGTCACTGTGTGCAGCCCAGGATAGGAAATACATTGAATTTCCTTAGTCAGTGCTAGGAGCCAGCAAGGCTACAGCTCAGGGGCCAGCTCTGCACATTGCTCTTGTTCATTGATGGCCTTGGGTCAGGGCCTTTTCTTTCCCACTCTTATCACTCTTCATTTGCTGTTCAGCAGCCATCCCTGGATTCCCTGCTCAGGTGAGGGGCTCCAGAGAAAGGCTGTGCTCTGGAACTGCCATCTTTAGGTGTCACTGGGATGCTGATGGTGCTTCTTTTGCAAATCCATATGTTCCTTTCAGGAAAATAAATGCTTTTACTCAAACATATTTGTGGAATAAGGAGCAACAGGAAACAACGGGAAGAAAAAAACCTTCAGAAGGGAATATTTGAAAATACTTTCTGTATTCTTTCCTGCCTCTTTTAGATTGGATAGGATTAGTCAGAGGGGTTGGCAAATGTTAAACTGTGTGTTGCACATGTTACTGCATTTCAGGGATGGTCTGTGCAGTCCCAGGCTGCTGCCCTGCCCACTGAGATGTGGAATTTTGTTGCTGTGCACATCTGCAGATCCAGGGCTGAGGTCTGAGATCCCAGTGCTGCTTCCTCATGCTGTGCTTGGCAGTGACTGATGCTGCTTACAGAACCCAAACCACAGGCACCTGTCCTGTGCTTGATGCAGGAGCTCAGAGCTGATCCACAATCATAAAGTCCAAAGGGGTTTAAAGATTTTCTTTTGGAGTTGGGCTTTGAGGACAGCATGCAACAACTTCTTAACGACTTCAAATGTTTTTTCTAGTAAAGCCTCAAGAGTTGAGTTATTAACTCCACAGGATTTTAGGAATCATAAAAGGGCTATTCAGCTGAAAATTACATCCAGCTCTTTTAAAATACATAATGAGGGTTTGGAAGTGCTCAATACACATCAACTGCATGCAGAACCTTGAGCCACTTTCTGCACAAGCCAGGCTGCTTCATCCAGTGCATTTATTTTTGACAGGGTTGTTTGTTTGAAAGTGAACAGCAGTTAGAGCAATTAGATCAATAAAAATTAATGTTTTTATGGGAAATACCTATTTGGCATTTGGGAAGAAATAAAGGACTCCTCCTGTTCTACATCAGGTTTGGACAAACACTATCGAAAATGAGCCTTTTTTATGTGAAAGTGAGTTTTGTTAATTGATTGAAGGCCTTTTTAATAAGCTATGGGAACTTAAAATTGATGAGTGAACTCCTAAATTTGTATTCCACACACAATACTTCACTGTGCTATATCTTAGTGGTTAGAGGAATTCAGATTCTGTCTGGGAATTTATATTTACATGCTCAAATATATTATATTATAATAGAGGTATCATCTGTAATGTTGTTAAAATTGTTGGTAGTCAAGCTATGATATGTGATTGTCACTTTACATAAACCTATATGGAATTTTCTCTGTTGATAAATTATTTCACATGCTCTAATATATTTTATGTATAAGTAACATTTGTAAGAAAAAACATTGAATTGGCCTTCAGTAGTTGGTAACAATTAGGAATTTTATTCTCTGAGATATTCTAGAAGACATTTGGAATATATGTTAATGGTGCTTCAGGAGATATTACTTTGCTTTAATTCTTAGACTTTTCCTTCCATTTCAGTCTTGGTTTGTCATTTTTATACATTTGTCTTCAGGTCACTAATTGTTTGCAACTCTTTACATCTTGTGTTATTCAGCAATTCCCAATCCTTTCTGTTCAGACTGTTAGGGCTGGGTCGGAAATTCAAAATCTCAAACTCCAGTTTGATTTTCTGTTACGCCATCTTTAACCCTTGTAGTTTTGAAGACACTGTGATTTTTATTTAGTATGTGAAGATTACAGTAGCCCTCTGGATTCTCTGTTTAACCACCTCTTCTTTAACTCTGGAGTTTTTTTAAGTATCTTCTAATTTCCATAACACAGTGAGCCTGGACTTGAAGACAGTCTGTGCACAAAATGTGTATTTTTATCTGTGTTTGCTGAAGATGAACTGGACTTTGTGTGCAATCAGATAAATGGTCATTTTTCAGGGAAATATGTAAAAACAGTGAGCACTGTGCATATACCCTATATCTTATGGGTGAGTTGGGTAGGAAATGCATCACTGCTTTCCTGCATGTACAGTGTCAGCTGTTCTGCCTGGAAGGTTTTAAATACAGAGGTGTAGCACAGAGGGAGTGCTGAGTGGAAAACACAAAGGGAGGCTGAGGATGGTGCTGCCCCCACTTCTGCATTGGAGTGAAAGGGTTTGTGTGGCTCACTGGGACAGAGAGAATCCTCAGCACCCAGCTCCAGCCAGGCCATCCTTGTGCTCCTGTTCCAAAGGTGGAGCCTTTGGGAAGGATGGCAGAGCCTGAGGCAGTTCTGGGGTACTGAGACACCTTGTTCCTTGCAGCTGTGTGTGTGTGGAAGCACCACATTCATGTTTTAATGCCACACTAATTCCTTGCACTCTGGCGTGTGCCAGGTCTCTGGTATCTCTGTTGTTGATGGCTGGGCTGGCTCCCCCTGCCCTGTGGGCTGTGCAGGGCTGGCAGACAGCTCAGGGCACAGCCCCTCTGCAGGGTGTGTGCCCTCTGTGCAGGCATGGCTGGGCACCCCCGAGCCTATAAACCTCCCCAGGGCTGGATTTGGAAACACAAAGCACTGCTGTGTCTGCAACTGCTTCTGAAAAAGGAGTTTATTGTCTGGCCAGTGCTCTAACTCAGCCGTGCTTGACTTCCCTTTGGCCATTGCTGCTTGGTTGTGTGTTTGCTGTGTGGCATTCTCTGGGTGTTGATGCATGCTAATACCCAGAATGTTTGTAGCTAATCAGGCCATTGCTAACTGCAATCAAACTCTATTTTCTAAACTCGCTAAATTATTTTCTAACACTGAATTTATCATAGCTATTAAGAGAGTTATGACCTTTCTCATTCCAACACTGGAGTATCTCAATTCTCTTCCAGTCATTTGTTGCTATGATAAACCCTGAAGTGAGTATTGGGAATCTTCTGTACAGGCAGACACTGTGGCTCATGTTCATTTAAATTCTAACTCCAGATTTATAAATAAGAGATGAGGCTCAGGAGTCTCTCTGGAATATACAATATGTTTTAACCTGTCAGGCCATTGGCTGACACTGCTGTTCCCCACTGATAAAGGCATGTGAGTGGTGTGTAAGAATGAAATTTCACTCTTAAACACAATCATTTAGCTGTAAGACTTTGAGCCAGTTAAAATGCTGTTGGTGATTGAGTGGCTGGCAGTGTGGAGGCTGGCACAGCCCTGTTGTGCCAGGACAGCACACTTCCCTTGGAGCTGTGGCCAGAGCAGAGCACACACCCTCCTCTCCTTGGCTTTGCTCTGCTGCATGGTACATTACATCCTACTTTATTTAGAATTAAATGACTCATGTCAGAGTTGAGAGGAGTGAAATTGCAGATTTCCATGGCTGCATGACAGAGGGGTGCAGATGGGGGGTGCAGCTCGTGCTCCCAGGTACCAGCACAGCTTTCCCAGGGCTCAGTGCTGGTTGTGCCCATGGGTGCTGGGCACTGCTGCTGAGCTCCTGCTCAGCTCCCAGAGCTGCTCAGGGCATGCTGCATTTACAGAGGGCTCTGTTTAAAACTGACCAGCTTTTTTTAGCCATGTGTCTGTTTAACCACATCTCATCTTCCATCAAAACAAGAAAACACAGGTGCCCTGGTGTTCAGGCAGTGTCATGAAGAATTGGCATCTAAAAGCTGTGGTGGTTTTTTGTTAAACTGTAATAGCAGTGTTACTGCTATTTGTTACACTGTAATGAAACTAGAACATTTAAGATACAGTTTAATAAACAAGAAAAAAACTTAATTTAGACTTTCAAAATTTTCTTGTTAATGTGTACCAAAGAATCTTTATGATTACTTCATTCCAAGGTAACGAACTACTAATGCTCCTTTCTGCAGATTGATCAGACAAGGGTTTTTCTGTGGCTTAGGGTGGTTTTTTGGTTTGTTTCTTTTTGTTGTTAGTGATTTAGTTTGGTTTGGTTTGTGTGGTTTTTTTATTCCTTTCTCACAGCAAGACCCAATTTTAGTCCTCTTTTGATGTTTTTTAGTTTCTTCAGGTTCAGGCACTTATCCAAGGGAGCTTTTAGATATCTCAGTTCTTTATTCCTTTGGGGTCAGTCAGGCCCTGATCTCACAAGTACACCTGTAGTTTATTTTTATGTGCATGAGTAGTCTCAGTTCAGTTAAAATGTGTCTGCAGGATGAGGGTCTGTAATTTTCTACAAACACTGGCTCTGATATTGCTCTTTTTTAGAATTAAGCCATGATTATAAATCAAAGGGTAAATTCCCACGTGATGTATATCTGTGAATGGGGAAACTTCAGGTCTTCAGATAATGTAAGAAATCCTTCTGAGCTGTGACCAGCCACTTCAATATCTATAATAAATCCCTTCATTTTACTTGACTCAAAAGTGATGATAAAAAGTTTTGGGTTTTTTTCACTCTTTCTCCCTTCCCCTGAGGAAAAGCTGAGCCTATTTTTCTAATAATTGAAACTTGTTGGCTTTTAAAAATTAGCTTGAAATACCTCCAGGAACATTATTTGGCTGAGTTCAAGGCAGCTCCCAAAATACTTAATGCTTTTGAAAGTCAAATTAAAGGTTTGTTTCATTTAAGTTGTATAGCTGGATAAGATTAAACAAAGTGCCCTACTTGCACACAGCAATCTATGTGAAATGGTTTTTTGATCGTCTTCATGCATATCTAAAATACACCTCCAATTTCTTTTCAGGATCTGGGCTTATTCAGCTTTTACCATAATGGTTCATTAGCCTCCTAGGCTTTTTCTTAAGAGTTGCAGTCAATTTCCCAGCTTTGCTGTTTTACATTAAATTGCTTCGATTTCCTAAATATAGAAAGGGAAGAGAACAAGCAGGAATCGTGGCAAGAGGGGTTATTCAGTGCAGATACATCATTTCTGCTTCACAGCATACTTCCAATATTGCAAAGTTTTTGCCCCTGGCTGCAACTGTGCTGAATTTATCAAGTATTCTCAATTCTTAGAGGGTGAGTTAAGTATATGCTGCTGATATTGCTTCTTGTTGGTGCTTGTTATTTTGAGATCAATGGGACTTTACATGTGGAGAGAGCCAGAAAAAGGGTGAAAGCTTCATCTCTCTGCAGCATTCTGCAGTGTCCCACTCTAAATCTCTTTGAAAGGCGAGTGGTTACTCATCCAGATACTTCCCCTGAATGTCACAGAAATGAAAAATCTCTGTAGTATATATCTCTAGGACATGCTTGCTGGCCCCTGTGGCAATGTGCTGTGTGTTGTTTTTGCAGATGCAGATGATTTGAATCTCTCTGAACTGTGTGTAACTGGATGGAGAGTTTTGTGCTTACTTTCCATCCTGCAGCCCCTGAGCAAAGCTTTTCTCCTCAGTTGCAAAGGGATGAATTCTGCCCTTTCTCCAGCCATTGTGTGATCTGTTCCCAATACTGTGAGGTATTTGCAGCTTTTGCCCATGGAAATACCATTTTCTCTGGTATGTGCAGTGTTCAGCAGCTCAATTCGCACAGCCCCTTGCTCACTGCTGGGATGGAGAACAGAACTGAAAGAGCAGGAGCAAGGAAATTTGTGAGTTGAACAAAGTTTAAGAAGAGCACAGAAGAAAGCCCCAAGAGGTGATGTGATGCAGTACATCCCCCAGCAGGCTGGTGCCCAGCCAGAGCCCCAGGGATGTCCCAGCCCCTTGTCCCTCTGCTCTTCCTGGCCTGGGAAATCCCTGTGCCCAGCCCAGGGCAATGCTGGCTGTGCTCTCTCCTGGTCTCCTGCCATGGAAAAAGGGAATTCCAGCCAGGCTTGGTGCAGCACTTAGGAAGTGGTTTTGAAGAGGTTCAGTGCTTTTTTGTGGCTGTGTAATTTGCTCTCTAAGTCCAGTTTTCCCACTGTGATTTCAGGTGTTTGTGAGCTCGGTAACTTTGTGAGAAGTTTTGCAAGCAGACTGCGGAGTGGAGGATGCTCAGGGACCCACTGATGTTAGCACAGCAAAGCACAGCCCAGCAAGATTAATTTTTTCACAAACTTCTTCCTTCAGTTCTTACAAGCTTACCAGTTTACATGAGGTGATACATTCCTTCAACCAAATCTGTCCATAAACCCAATGTAAATGAACAAGGAAATTCATGACCTCTTAATTAACCACTTCCATAAAATCTGCTATTAACCCTGCTCCAGAGAGTTTTAGTACCTTTTGTACCATTACACTGAAAAGCAATTTAATGAAAACATGGCTTATTTCTCCTGATATTTAATCTTTTTAACACTTTCTTGGTAAGTATCTTTGTAGGCTCAAAGGCAGCTCCAGGCTGTGGGACTCCTGCATTTTGCAGTACCCCTTCCACTGCACCCTTGAGAGATACAGGGTATTATTATTTCCTGTTAGGAGTAGGATCCAGGCCATGAGTATAATTTTCAGTGTGGGAAACAAGACCGAATGTTGGGTGCACAATAGTACAAACTGGAGTGAGTGAAGGGGGTAACTTTTGAAGGGTCATTGATGTTCTGTGTATTTCATGATCTGCAGTGTTGTCCTGCCAAATTATTCCGTGACAGCACATAATACTTTCCTGGTGCATTTCATGCCATTAAACACTGGCTGCTGCCATTGAGATGAATTTCTTTTATGCAGCTTGAGGTTTTTCCAGGAGGTTGGTTTTGCCATGCTGAAATAGTCTCTTTAATTAATGGCAGCCTGCTGTATTTCATTGTTTCTGCCTCACACTTGTAAGAAATGGAGGTGAATTTTCAGCCATCCTGATGTTACTTTCTCTATGTATTTTCTAAAGCTGTTTGCCCTGCAATTATAGTTCTCATTCCTCAGTGGCCAAGTAAGAGTGCAAAATCTCTCAGTGCACAGGAGAATAACTGAGACAGTATCTTCCCCTCTGGAAATGTGATGCTGAGCATCCCTCCCTTGAAGGAGAAGATGATTGTATCAGTTTGTGCACAGAAATTCTTGTTTTGAGAAGCCAAACAAGCTCCTTAGACAGTGAAAAGCAAATGTCTTTGGTGTGGGCAAATAAGCTGGGAGGATTTCTGAGGTTTAAAAGGTGATTGCTACCTCGTTGTCTTCTTTTATCTATTCATGTGTTGTTAGAAAAGCATTCATAGAACCAAATGTAAGCGATGGAAAACAAATTCTTTCATTTTTGAGCATTTGAGCTGTACATGTTTAAAATTCATATTGTTTGAGAAGTCAGTTTTCAGAGTTATGAACCATAAAGATGAAGAGGATGACAACTGGCAAGAGTGAATAAGAAACAAGACTGTGTTGCTGTTGAAATGAAGCAATCATTTTTATGGAAAGTTTCTGTGCAACAGAAAATTGAGATGAATGAACACAGAATCTTTAGCGTTAATGAATTATTTTCCAGTCTGTACATATTAGTGAGCTTTTAATTACAGTTAAATAGTTTTTAATCTTTCTTTATGATAGCTCTATGGTACATTCAGAGAGGAACACTGAAGTATGGGAAGGATTTAAGTTTTGTCATTTGTGCTTTCTAGTTAAGCAGAAATAGATGTATTCTCTGCCCATTAGTTTCCTGCAAAAGATAAGGAAATACCTATATTTTGGGGCAGAAGAGGTAAAATATAGGAAGAACTGAAACTGTAGCAGTGATTTGCAGAGGCTTTCAGTGATGTTTATTTTGTGAAGTGATGTTTATTTTGTGAAGTGATAATGAACTGGTAAATATTTAAGCTATAAAACAGTCAGAACCTGTATTTGAGCTGCTAAAAGCTATTTTAAAATAGAGTGATCAGTGATGCTGAACTAAATCACAAGTACACTTTGACTTTAGCCTCTTGTATAGATAAATGTATTGATAAATGGCCAGTCCTTACTCTCTGACATTTTTGATATATTTGTGGAGTTCCCTTGGCAATTCAAGCCCGAATATGATTTTTGATTTTAAAAAAAGCCATAACTTTCCTCATTTGCTACAGAATTGCATTTTTAAAATACATTTTTAAATGTCACAGTCATCATCAGTTTACTTTTAAGTAGCATTTGTTTTTTTCCTGATTTCAGGGAAATGTGCTTTGAAGGCACAGTTAAAACATTCCCTTTTGCAGAAGGTTTCCAGCAGCTTTCCCAGTGATCCTGCAGTGGTGGAGAGGTAGGGAATGTGAAGCAGTGCTACCACAGCACAGGCAACCTTGCCAGGCAAGAGGGGTTTTTATTTGTGTTGGGCTTTGTTCTGGAGGTGCTGTGTCAGAGAAGGTGAATGTGCAGCTCTTTAGATCTGTCTCCTGTATCCTAGAAGGCAGCAGGGGGTAAGTGCACGCTCTTTTGTAAATGTTTTCTTTTGAGCATGTAGGCAGCAGGGGACAGAAGGTGACATCGCCTGTTGGCAGAGCAGAGGTCATTTCTCTGTAATGAAGGGAAAGGAACAGAGGGTGAGGATGAGCCAAAAATAACTGAATTCATTGTTACTCAGAGCCAGAACACTGAACGTGGAGGAAACCTTTCTGTTTTAAGAAAGTTTATTCTGTAGAAAATTTGATGCTTTCCAAGTAATTGATATAAAGGATATAAAAAATATGGCATCAGATGCTTCATTGAAAATTCCTGTGGAATCTTTTTGGAGGAAGGAAGTTTGACAGTTCATTGACAGCAAACTCAATACATTGATACTGTTGAACTGCCACAGATGAACTATATCTGTGCTCCAGAGTTTTAATTATTTTGACCTGTAGGAAAATTAACTTTGTTAATTGGTTTTACCTCAGATTTCCAGTGTATACCTCAGTTTGTCTGGTTCATTACCCACAGGTGAGGTTCCTCAGCCTGATGGATTGGAAATACCTGTGTGTGGTCAGGAGGGCAGCACAGCTGATCCCTCAGCAGAGGACAATAAAGTCATTAAAGGTTTTCCCTGAGCTGGGGCACAGTGAAAGACCTGGATGTTGATGTTGTAGCTCAAGGAGGGTTTTTACAGCATTTTTTCTGGGGCTGGGATTTTGGAATTACAGAAATAATAGAATGGGGAGGAAATGTCTTGCAGAATTCACAAAGACTTAGAGGCTTGTGGAGGAGGATGGAAGATCAGAGAGTGGACCTTGAGGGCATGAAATATTTGTGCTGTAGCCCCAAAAGCCTTTGTCAAACTGCAGAGTTCATGAAGGCAGTAGGAACCTGCAGCTGAGGAAAGAGACTGACCAGAAGAACCCACGTGTGGGTGAGAGGATCCTGACACCCCAGCAGTGCTCAAAGCCAGGGCTGTGCTCAGAGCTGTGTATAAACCTCAGGTCAGTGGGGATTTTCAGTATTTTTCAGATTTATACCTTTGTAGGAGTGGCTGAGGGATGGGGTGGGTGCTTTTGGAAAGTCTGTGTGGTGGTTTGTACAGTGTTCTCCTGGCTCTGTGGCTTTGGGACAGCTGCAGGGAGGGGCAGTGTGAGCCTGTGTCTGCATCCCAGATCATGGGAGAGTTGGCTCCCAGTGCCTGTGGTGGCAGACTTTTGGAAGTATGACATCACACCCAATGTGATTTTAAAAATAGATGTGTCTCTCCTGCTGCCTTGTTTTGTACAGTTTGTATCCTGTCATTTAAAAGGCTACAATGAATAATTTACAAGGCAATAAACCTTCAAGTTTATTTTAGTTTCATAAAGTGATTTCTTGAAAGGACTTATTTGCATAATGCATTTTTGGTTGTTTTAAGATAAAACCACAATTAAACAAGAAATATAACTATCACAGGAAAACAGAGCAAGAGGCTTTTGAGTTGGGAGCACAGTTATTTGTAGGAAGTCTGTGCTGGGATACAGCATCAAAATTACTTGAGCTTGTGAGAGTTAAATGACTTTCTCATCTCAGAGATGGATTTGCAATGTAAATGTGTCAGATCCATATGAAAGGCAATAGATCTGGAGAAGGAAGCACAGCATTTGCTTGCCCTAGTGTGTCCTTTCTTGCAGGTATAAGAAATTTTCAGAAATTAGCCAGAAGTGCTGTGGGATCATGAGCCTGCAAAGCATAGCAATTGTACAGAATCTTGAGGAAAATAAAATCACTGCCTCATTTTCTCAGCATATTTAAATTGCTGTGCAAAATTGAGCTGTTATGTTAAACAGGTAAGGAACCTTCCTTGCCTGGTGTGGCTTGGTGCCAGCACCCAGTGAACTTTGGAGTAGCTCATACTTGTCTCTTAGTTCTCATGGTGGATGGAGGTAGTGAATAATAATAATACCAGTAAACAGGAATAAGTCTTTCCCTTTGATTTTTAGGGAGTAGATATTCCAGAAATCCCAAGGATTCAGTGGTAGCACAGACCAAAATTAGCATTTCAGCAATTAAGGAATGTTCTGGCTGCAGACTTTGGGATCTTGACAGCATTGTTGCAAAAATGATGTGTAAATTGGAGAGATTCTTGATCTTAAATTATTCAGGCACTGGAAAACTGAAGTAGTTCAGAACAGGTTTGTGGTGGAGGGAACAGCTAAGCACAAGGGCTGAGTAAGCTGGGCTGTTTCTGGAGCATTTGAACTTGCACAGCTTTTGAAGACAGAATATTAAGTCTGTTCTGAGAAGCTCCCTGAAAATAAAAAAGTTATTTTTATTATCTGATCAGCAAGTTGTATGAGCAAGACTAATTTTTAAACTATAAATTTGGAGCGTGTGTTGTTTGCACTGTGTAGGTTGATAGCCAGGAATGGGTTAAAATTTGGGAAACAAACAAACTTGTGCTGTTTTGCAGTGTTTTGTCCCATGGCACTTCTCACCCTGGTTCTCATTATTTAGTGGCCATCAGGATGTCACATGCTATGGAGACAGCCTGTGCTAACACAGGAATGTTGAAAGTCAGTGAAGGTGGGATGCACAGGGCAGCCAAACCACCATGGTCACTTCACTGCCATCTTCCCCCTTCTATGCCCGTGATATGTCTTTACCTGATATGGCTATTTGTATGTTTTTTGGGGTGTTTGTATTTGTATAGACCTATTAGTGCTTCCTCCTAGGGAAGACAGAGATGAGAAAAATGAGCAGACTTTCTGCATTACAGTGTGGTGATCATTGAGGCCAGTGGTTTATTTCTCTGCTTGGAAAGTTTAAAAATATTTTCTTTTACCAATACTAGTATTATAGCAACGTTTTGTTAGTTTTAGCATCTCAAAGTAAGTCTTATATAAAAGCCAGAAGGTGACACAACAAGACTGTATAAGGAAAAAAACAAGTTGTCTATTACCTTGATTCATTTAAATAATTGAAATAATATGCATAGCAATGCTAGTATTCTGTGGATATATAGTAGCAGGAATATCATAAATATATGCCTGAAAATTATGTTTTGCTTGGGTGAGGAAAAAAGTTCAGCATTCTGCATTCAGGTGGCAGAAAATTGCTTATCTGGGCAGGACAGTGCAGTTGGGTTTCTATTTTGGTCCCTTCAGAAGCAGAGTGCAGTAGTGTCCAGAGGAGATTATGCTGTTAATCACTGAAACCACTTGGGCAGCACTAAATGAACCGTGCTCATGGAACTTCCAGGATGGCTGGTGTCTGGAAACCTGGCTGGAAGTCTCCTCCCATAAATCATTGTGATAGAAAGCAGGAAAGAATTGATAGTCAGGTGACCTTTGGTTTGGGAGGCACAAGCTTCATCCTGCAATTTGGGGATGATTTTGCTGCATTTCACGGTAGGATTTGCTTCAGGTCTGCTCTGCTCCTGTGTGAGCTCCCAGACATTTGGCACTTGTGTTACTGGTGTGAATGGTTTCACTGGTGTGGGGTCAGCCTGGGCTGGGCTGCCAGGCTTCTGCATCCCTGGGCTTCACAGGAAAGCTCCCACCCCACTGAGCTGCTGGTTTGTGGGGTTGTGCACGCGGGGAAACCTCCCAGCCCTGGATTTGTGGGGTTGTGCACGCGGGGAAACCTCCCAGCCCTGGATTTGTGGGGTTGTGCACGCGGGGAAACCTCCCAGCCCTGGATTTGTGGGGTTATTGGGGTGCCCACACTGCTTTGTGGGGTTATGGAATGTTTTCCAGCTGAGCAGCTGTGGGGGCTCACATTCAGCTCGGTGCAGGGGTGTCAATAAAAGCAGTTTAACAGGAGATTGCTGCATCCAGAGGAACAACAAATAAACAACAATAAAGCTTGCTGGACTTGACCATCTTTCTGTGCACATGAACATCTTAAAGGCCACTTTGTTTTCTTGTTGTTGCACGAGTTCTCTTAATTCACCTGTGGCATATGGCAAGTCATTGTTGTTGCATGAGAAATGGAGGACATGCAGGGATGGACTTTATTCCAACCTCATCATTTCCAAGTCTATGACCCAACGAGTAGGAAAGAGTTGTATTTTTCAGTTTATGAGATAATCAAAATTCATTAAATGTCAATTTAGTGAGTTTTAAATGGCTTTGTAAAAAAGAGTAATAATTTATCTGTGCTTTGGAAGGGAATGAGTAGGAAAGGACAATAAAGCACCACTCAAATTCACCTGTAGTGAATATTTGTCATTATAAGCTAAAACTTTAATATTGGCTTTATGATGCTATGATGATTATAGAATTCTTGAAGCCAAGGGATTTGTGCTCAGGTAACCAACTTTTAGGCTGTTGTTCAACATATTTAAAACCTGTCTGAAGTTCATGTATGAAAGGTCCCTGGCACCTTTGTTTGAACTTGGCACTTTCATCTCCTTTGTTCATGGTTAACTAAATTCTCATTTGAGATCTGTAAGCATTTAACTGGAACTGATCATATCTTCAGGTGAGATTTTATTTTACTCAAATGTTCAGATGAAAAGGTAATTGATGATTTCATATTTTTATTGGACAGGGCAAAAAGCTATTTAGATCATTGGGTGTTTCTCATTTTATCTTCCTTTACTCACACAATAATGAATTCATGAATATCAGACAAGTATGTTATTGCATACTGCAGGATCAATTTTCATTTGAAAATGTCTCTTTTCCTGCAGCTGCAGGGGGATCAATTCCTATGTGACAGTTGGTTTGGAATGTTCATGTGTCTTTGTTAGTGTGTTTGAGAGCTCAGATGTGATCAACATCACCTGAGTAAGAAGTCTTTTCATTTGAACTTATTCCCTTAAAATATGTGAGGCTTTGGGAAAATGAAAAACTTGTTCAGTGCAGTCATTTCAGAAATTAAACTATTTTTAACTAATGAAGTAAAAGCAGCCAGTTTTGCAAGTCAGCAGCAGCATCAATTCATCAGTGAGAACTTGCTGGGAATTCCTTTTATTAATAATTCATCCTTTAGGTCAGCTGGTTTTGCACAGCCAGAGTTGTTTAATCCATTGCCTGTGCAAGCTGGCAGTGGAAGATCAGGAGCTGCCCCTCTGCCAAGTGTTCTTCCTGGGATTTCAGCCCCAGGGGGACATTGGGATTACCCAGCAGACACTGGATGAGATAGTTTCATTCATCTCTTCTTTGACATGTGGGTTTTTTCCTCTCTTTTTTTTTTTTTTTTTTTTTTTTCCCCTTTATCATTATTTCATTATTATTGCTGTTACAAAGAGATCCTAAGGAAAACATTGTGCTTTTTTGAAGGGGTTTGCCACAGGTGGTGTTGGTGTTCCCAGCTTTAACCACATCTTACTCTACTCCTATCAGGAGGTTTTTATTCAGCCTGTAAGAACTCTTCAAAATTCCTTTATTTTCCTGGATTTTATTTATGCTTCTCTGTTGCCTTAGCAATAGAAACACTTTTGTTTGATCCAAGTTTGTCATTCCCATAATCTTTCAAGTGTAAGATTTCTCAGGTGTTGTTCTGCCTGAACTTAAAAGAAACTAAATTTCAGTGGATTTCTAAATTTTCACAGTTTCTTTATAACTTTGTTCAGCTGGTGCTGTATATTGGGAAATAACTATTATTATTTGCAAGTTATTATGAGTGTTCTTTGTTTTATTTTCTTGTAAGCAGCTTCTAGACTAGAATATCTGTATATGGGTTGAAATGTTTTTCACATATTTATTGACTGTCCTGTCATACTGCAAATAATGTTGTGATGCCAACACATCATTTGTTTTTACTTCATAGGAGAGCATTTTAAAAATTTGGTTTCTTTAAGGTTTTTCTTTACACTGATTTTGCTGAGTAGCCCCTGATGTTGAATTTGTACCAAGAGCTCATTAAATTGACTCAAGGAAATCTCATTAAATTAAACATCTATCTATAAAAGGTATCTCTGGATTTAGTGTGATCTGTCTTTTCTCTGTAATGTTAAAACATTCCTATGGTTACTTTTTGCTTTGGTGAAGGATCTGATAAAACTAATTGATACCTGCTGTGTGAAAGTTACCCATATATTGATTAATTTAGTATTTTTGTCTATTTGGTCATGGATTAAGTTGTCAGAGAGAAAGGAAAACAAACAGTTGGATTCCTATAAAGTAAGGGAAACTACTTTACAATTTTTTAATGAATACCTGTGACAAAGTTCTCCTCCTTTGTCCTGCAGACTGCAAAGATTGTAAAGCTTAGGCAGCCCAAGGAGCTGTTCAGGAGTAGCAGGCTGAGGATGTTTCCCTTTGCCTCCATCCCCAGACAGGACATCTCTGAGAAGTCATAAATTCCCTTACTGTGATAAATGGCTTTGGAGCATTCCGTTAATTTATCTTGTATTTTCTTTGGAAATCTCGAGGGCAGGAAGAGCCATTCCCTTCCTTGTGGAGACTGTATTTCCTCATTACTGCCAACTTGTATTTAGTTTTCAAAGCTGCTGCTTTGGTTTCAGACCTGAAGAGAATGTTGTGTGGCCAATTTTTTTTTTTTTCTGTGTGTAGTAGTGAGTTTAAAACTGCCAGCTACCGAAATGTAAATCTGGTTCAGTCCATATGCTCTGTAAATATTTAATTCCTTAAATACTATAAATGCAGGAAAATAGACTGTTTCACTCAGTAATGATGCAGGACTTGAAAATCCTCGTGGAGTTCTGTGATGTATTTCTGTAATGAGTAAGTTATAAAAACCATAAAATTATAAAACCCAGATGTCCACTTTACATCCTATATGAGTAGGGTTTGCTCAGAATATTGCCTGAGATGCATCATACTGCCAGTAAAATCATGATCTAAATATGCTACAAATTATAAAGTGGGGGAGGGAAAAGAAATAAATGCCCAAATCTCAAAAAAGCCACAAGGAGAAGAAAAATTCCAAGCTCCTTATTAGCAAGTGGAGATAATGAGGAATAACCTTCTAATCAAGTTTCTCTAACTTCTCTGGTTGTCAGCAGCACACATTGAATTTGTTTCCATGGTTTTGCAGGGAAGTTGCTTGTCTTGCTGAACAATCTGCTTTGATGCAAAAACTCGTGGCTGTTTTCTGCTGAGTAAGGCTGGGCTGTCATTGAAGATGCTCAGAAAGATTGTTAATAAAAAGCTGGATCCTGTCTAAGTAGAAAAGTCTAGATGGTGACTGTATAAATGGAATTTCTTGATGACACAATTAGTAATTAACTTACCTTTGGCAAAAGGATTTTTAATGATGAATGAGAAATTAATCTTTCATGGATTGTCTGCAAATACTTTTGCAACAAAATTCCCTTTTCTGTTCCACTTAAGCAGTTACTATCTTATCCCAACTTTGCTGTTCTGTCAGACAAACAATTTTTTATGTTTTTCAGTAAAATTAGACAGTTCTAAATAGGTGCAAAGGACAGTCTTTTTTACCTAATCAGTAGCTTGAGTTATGGGCAAGAAAAACTTATGTAGAAAGTTTTATTTGACATTTGATAGTGCAATAGCAATGTCAATGTTTTATAACATCAGATAATTCTCATTGTGAGCTGCTGCAGTTTCTGATCTGTGCAGGCATCACTGTGGGAGAGCGAAAAGGGGTTGGGTTTTTCATGTGCCTGAATTTTGCTGCCAAATCTGAGCCTTGATAATTCAGTATCCCTCAGCAGAGCGATGCTTTCAGTGCCTGAAGAACAGGGAGGGGAGGGGTTCTCGTGTCAAGTGGAAAGTGAGAATTTCTGCCTTCAGCAGGTCCATAAACATCTGGATATCCATGGATATCCAACTGAAATCAGCATTTGAAGCTCTCTCTGTTGTCTTCAGGGTAAAATCTGTCTCTTAGCAGTGTAGGCATTTCTGCAGTACTTGACCCACTCAAATTTGTGGCAGGAAAGGGAGATCAGAAAGGAGATGATAACTAATTCCTGAAATACCCAGGCCAGTGGGAGGGAGCTGGGGATGCTGAATTTCATCTTTTTTAGAGACTTTGTGACCTTCTGTCTTTAGCAGAACGTTGGAGTTACTTTCCTTCCTTTTCATTAATTGGCATTATCTGTTAACACTCATTAATGCTATATTCATTCTGGTTTTGCTGAATTTCCAAGCAGTTACAATCTGCAAAATACATTTTTCTCTGCCTCTAGAGAATTTGAAACAAAGTACTGTGGTTTTCTACTCAAACCAGTTCTATTGGGCTTTAGTTTTTAATTATATGTACAGGGTTACAAAACAGCAAACAGGACTTCAAGATAATGGAGGGTTTCCTATTTCCAGTAGCATATTCATATATGGCTCAAGATTTTTGTGTCTAGCACAGTAGGAAACACAGACTTGCAAATATTGCCTTGGGGGACAGTTCAGGACATCTAAAAATATACATAAACATATTTTAAAACTGCAGAGATGAATCATTCTGGAATCTCTTGGAGGTTGTCAGATATTCCCTGTGATCCAACCTGTTTTATTCATCCTGAACTATCAAATAATAATTCCAAAAGTTCTGAGTGTGTCAAGAAATCCATGATGATAAGGGGGGGGGCAGTTCATTTTGATGAGCTGCAAGATTGGTGGCATTAAAAAAACCTAGTAGAAATAAAAAAAACATATAGAAAGAGACTCTTTTCTTCATCACAAGAGCTGGAGATATTCTTCAATTTAAAAAAGGGGAGAGGAGAAATAATTTTTTAATGTTTATAGTAATTTTCTAGCACATTTTTTCTCTCATCCTTGAATTGGCATGAAGTCCTGCAATCAATATGGTTTGGATATTTGAAAGCAAACTGGTTTTATTTTATTGAATTTTTTAAAAATGTGGAAAACTAGATACTATTTCAGCTTTATAGAATAATAATTCTTAATCATTTGCTTAGCAAAACAATTTATTAAGCAATGAAGGATAACGAGCCATAAAGTTTTAATTTGCCTTTTTTAATTGAGTTGTTAATTAGGACCCCTCCACAGCTGGCAACTCCCAACTTGCTTTTTGTTGCTTCTGTATCCAAGACAATTTAAGAAAGCTAATCTGTCTTAGTTATTCCAAAAAGACACTTCCATGAATCAAATCTATAGGTGATTATGTTCTAACTGTGCTGAGGCTTCTGTGAGTGCATATTAATTATGTCAGTGGTTAATGATCAGGCAAGAAATATGGGAATGCCAGCAGTGATTGTTTAGCAGAAAGAAAAGAAATATCCTGTGTTCTCTGAAATTTTAAGGCCTTCCACCTCATTTAGGGTAGAAATTTAATGATCACATTATCCTGTGAGAGCACTGGGCTTAGTCTGACATTTCTGATGTAGGAGCACTGTTGAGATCTTGTTATCCATCATAATAAACATTGAAGCATCTATTTCATCTAGCTGCAAATGCTGCTTGTGAGTTTTGTTTTCTTTCTATTTTAAATTGTAAATTTTACCCCTAATTAAGAATTTAAGCCAAGAGCTCTCAGCTCCTCTCCTGAGCTTCAGGAAGCTAAGAACAGTTTATTGGATCATGGAAGCTCTTTGGTTGAATGGAAATGCTAAGAGAAAGATAAAATATACTTGAATCACCTGTAAAGTGTCTGGCATTGATTGTAGTATTCCCCTTGACTGCTCTCAAAGAGACTTTATCCACAAAAAAAAAAAAAATTGGGTTTCTACTTACTGGGTTTCTTTACTAGCACAGGCTGCCTTTTCTGTCTTGAAGCCATAGATGAGTTTCCTAGAGAAATGTCTGCTGTACAGGAGGCAGTCCTGACTCAGTTATTTAAAATTGTATAGATTAATTTATTTTAAAACTATTCAGCAGCAATTTGCAGCATCTGAAATGCATTTAGATGCCTTATGGTCTACTCAGAATAACCATGTGCTTAAACAGTGATGAAAAAAGGCACAAAGGTGCATCTGTTAAGGACAGCATGATCAGAAATGAGTGAAATTGAAACAGTCACATATAGAGAGAAGCAATAGCTCGTGACTCCTCCTAAGGGAACATCTGAGCTGGAGTTTTTATGCGCTTCTTTTTTTTTTTTTTTTTCCTTTACCTAAAGCCAGTTCTTCGTGGCAAAAGCACAGATAATAGGAGAGATGGTAGCTAGGAATTACCTGCAGTTCCTCAGCCTCTAAAGACCTTTTACCCATATCCAAACTTCCCAAAAAGCAGCAGCTGATTAATTTACAACATCAGGTTCTGGTACCTAGGGGAGCACACGCCAAGCACAGGTTGATAAGACAGGCTGGTGAATTATGACAGACACACTGATTTATACACCAGATCTCCACTTTTTTCCAATTGAAGGCATGCCTTCCTATCACTTAGATGCCAGTCACTTTGGGTGGGCCTAGGGCAGGGGAATGTAGGGTTTAAATTGTAAAATTATCCGGTTCAGAACTCTGAGGGGTGTCTTGGTTCACTTACAGAGAGACACAGGCAATGTAGAGAGGACACTCTGATCTGACACTGTGTAAATATTTTGGGCTCTTATCAGCTTTGGTAGCTGACCATGGCAGTGGTTTTGTTGTCACTTGATTTTAAGTATGCAAGAAATAGCCTGAAATCCCTCTCAGTTTAAATGGTGCTGGCTGCTCAGTGTTGTATTTTTAGATAACTAATATGGAGAAAGCATAGGACATGCTGAGGACATGCTGACTCACATATTATTTAAATTCTGGAAGCAAATGAGAGAAAATGCAAGGAAACAAATTTACTTCCTTCCTTTTAATAGAAAGAGAAACTTAGACCTTGACATGTTTCCATTTGCAAGGTGGAATAGTCTTAAAATTCACAGAAATGTATTGCTGCTATTAGTGAATGATCAGACCATTAACTGAGTTCCTGAGAATACTTTGGTATCAAGAGATTGATTTTCTGTGCAGTGAGCTTCACCTCCTTCCTTTGGCATGTCCCAATGCTCAGAGCCCAATCTCTCTCTTCCCCCCTCCCCAGAAAAATCTCTCCACACCTTTAATAAGCAGCAGATTGTCTTAAAATATTATTATTCCATCCAAAGCAGTGCAAGGATGGCTCCTGTGGCCAGTGCAGAGCTCACCTGCTGCTGCTGCTGTGGGAAGGGGTGGCTGAAGATGCAAGGTCCTGCTTGGGAACCAGAGGGGGTTAGGATATTCCCAGGAGGTTTCTGTGTGTCCTCTGGCCAGACGTTCACATGAGAGTCCTGAGTAGGGAATGGGAGGGTGGGGGTGACAGGAAAGAAGAGGATGAGCCAGCAGCCCCAGTGGGGATCTGTCCCAGAGCTGAGCACAGACAGTCCGGGTGAAGGGAGATGCTCTGAACACGAGAGAATCCCAGCACAAAGCCCTGTCCCCAGTGCTCTCAGCAGCTCTGGGCTGCTCCTGGCATTCCCTGCTGTGTCTGTCACTGTTCTCTCGGTGACTCTATCAGCACAGCAGGGCTCAGGTGGGAGGATGATGTACCTGAAATCCACAGCAGACACGCAGGCGTGCTCTCCCAGCCAGCCTTCGTGCTCTGTTATTATGGACATGTCTGCAGTGACACCTCGGGGCATTTTATGGGATCATTTTAGGTAACTATCCTAGCCTTCTGCAAGAGCTCCCAGGTCCTTGAAGCTCACACTTCCATAAACCTTAGGTGGGCTTAGGGGTGCGAGTGCTCTCTGCACTGAACTGGAGGCAGCCAGCAAAGCAGGTTTGGAGTCAATACTAATGAAGTGTGTGTTACAGGAGCCACCAGGACGTTTCTTTAGTATTCACAAATCTGTTACAAGATGTGATTTATAAATGCAAAATTTGATTAAATGTTCCCATTTCTTTAGCCACGAAGGAAGCATTCACAATACTGAGGCAATGTAAATCAAATCTCCTTCCTAGCTTCTCACGGATTTTTTTTTTTTTTTTCTTACTACTGCTGCTTCCCTTTTGTGGGAAGGAATTTGGTTCAGCTTTTTGTTGCAGAGGCGTAATGGACTATCCTGGGTTATTGCCTGCACCTGCCATGAATGCAGAGGTAGGCAGGCTGTAGAGCTCTTCCTCAAGAATCTTTTAGCAGCAAGGAACCCAAGAAGACTATTAAAAGCATAATGAAAACCTCATTCGGTTTCCTGTCAGATTTCAGAGCTGTAAGTGGCTCTAATTTGCACAAGATTGGAAGAGCATTGAGGAATTACAGTAACTAGGCGAAACACTCACTGGGTTTGCAATTTTCTGATAGCATCCCTTGTAATTTCTTGTAATGCATTTGTAGCTAAGTACAATGACAAATGTCAAGGCTCATTGTACGAGTTTTACGCACATCAGCCCAGGCTGGGAGGTGGAATGTCAGCTGCTGTCTTGGGAAAAGCTGCTGGGACTGCTGGATGCTTCCCATCCCGAGCTGTGCTACAGAGAATCCAGGTCTGCAGCTGGGGGAGGAGTGCAGGAAATAATTGCTTTCCAGGTTCTTGTTTTTTTTTTTTTTATTGCTTTCAGATTTATTTTTTTATTTTGTAGAGATTCCTACAATGAAAAGGAAGCCTGGGAGGCCTATTAAACATTTAGATTGACATTAGCAAGTGAACCCTGGCTCTCCATTAGGTGTTTCCCACAACAACCCACAGGGAGTTGGATGTTATGAGTCAAAGCAAACCCATGTGGACTTTCCTGCCTGCCTTGAATTATTTTGATGAACAGTCATGTGCAACAGTGGGCTGCAATAATAACTTCCCAGTATTGTGGTATTAAACTCTGATCTGCATTTGAGATAAACGCAAATGAAGGATTCAGTGAAAATACAACCCAACTACGGTTCAGTAAATGCTCAAAAAAGTGATTACACACAGTGCAGTTTATCTGGAGTAAATAAAAACTACTCTGGCTGTTGATCTCTTTTACTCCCCTGCAGCACACTGTGCCTCTTGTATGAAGCTGAGAATGTTAATGTGGCTATGAACAAAGATTTATGAACATGGATAATTGCTTGAAGCTGATTTTTCTCTGTTCTTGCAGTTGTGTTACTTGGATGGAAGCAACTATATTGATTTTAGTAGCTGGAAAAGAAAAAAGAAAAAATAATTTCCATTGTGTTTTGTAAGCCTGTAATAACTTCAGCGATGTGTTTAAAGACTGTTCAAAGAGAGGAGTCTTAATTAAAGCAGTGTTTAGCAGATTCCATCCAATTTTGTTAGCTAACACTTGAATGGCACTTCTAAAAAATACCTTCTGCAAATATTTACTTGTCAAAGTAGTAACAATATTCAGAGATCCTGAGAGACCCTGAACTTGTCCTCCCTGTCATGGTTTGTTCTCCACTGGGCCAGTTTCATCCTGAATAACTGAATTTTTCTCACCATTTCTAATGTGCCACTGCAGAAGTTACTGGAACACTCCTTATGTATTCCACTTTTCTCACTCGTGTTGTTCCCCAATTTCTTAGTCCTCTCCCATAAGAATCATCTGAAGATGAATAGGCTCAGATTTGTAATTAATAAATTTAATAGATTAGTTTTGATTTTGATAGACAGATGAATTGTATTCGTGTGACAGAATTCATGTGTGATGTGTAGAACAGTTGATTGCTGTGTGTACATAGCTTATATGTGAATTATTAACTCTGACAAACTAATTTCACCTGTTAAATAGAAAACCAAGAGGTACTGCAATTTTCTCAGTTAAAGCCTGACTAGTAAAAATTACAGAAAATGCTATTTTTGTACTTGGAGTAAATTAGGTATTATTCATCATCGTGCAAAAAAATAAGTCTCTGAAGGAAAAAAAAAGAATGGATTTTTTGGTGACGTTTAGAAATGTGTCAGATCTTGCTCTAGCGTTCTTGCTGCTCAAGGCAATCTTTTACTTCTTAGTGATCCTTTTTCAAACTATTTATTGAAAATGTAAGTCCATTGCAATACTGTCTGGTCAGAATTTATTTCTGAACTATATAAAAGTGAGAATTGATACATTATGGAAACTTGGAATGTCTGGTTTTTGTTAGACTTATTCATACAACTACAGAGCATTAATTTGGAATTTAATGAGAAAAGGGCTTCATTTTCAGCTTGCTGTACATTTCAGCCATTTACCTGCAAATTTACTGTCATGAAGTGTTGAGGTTTTGTTTTTTTTATGAGAAGAACTGGAAGGATTTTTTTTCTCATGCCTCTCTTCCAGGAAAACTCTATTTTGGATTATTTTTCTCATGAGCGAAGTGCTTCTCTAACAATGGTCTCATTTTTACGTTCAGGAGAATGAATTTAGCTTCTGAACTAGACAGAGAGCAACTAATTGCATTTCAAATTTTAATTCTCTTTAAAACTACTTCAGGTATTTTAAAAATTGCAGTATGTTGCATCATGCAAATAGGAACTCAGGTGTAACATACTGCAATGCTTCTCAACTGTTTTGAGAGTGAAAAGCACAGTGAAGGAAGGAGTGTGGAACAAACTTAGAAGTCCCACTGTGGATTTTGCAAGGCATGCTGAAGCATGGCATGAGCTGAGAAATGTTCATTTTAACTGCAGTTGTTCTCTTTTAACCTCAGAAGCACATTGGGATAGATCTTCATCAGTCAGGGGCCTGCAGAATTTGGCCTATTTTTTTCAGTACAAGGACAGAGCAAAAGGTGCTTAAGAAATTGAGATGTAAAGTATATTATTATTTTTCATAATGCAGTCACTCTTTTTTCTTAGCATCTTGTTCAGACCTCTGCTGACCTTTGAGGTCTTAATGCTGCCCTCTGATATTTACTGGCACCAAGGTAGTTATTAGACACATCTAAAAAATCCTAGGGGAAAAAAATCTTTTTGGTTTTCTAGTAAGATAAAAACAATTGAAGCTGTCATCAAGTTGCAGGAAGGAAAACAGAAATCAGAATGAACCTTTTACAGTGCTCTCATATACAGAGCTCACTAGCTAGCAAAATTATTATCTTCTGCAGGTGCTCCTTGGTAAAACAATGCTCATCTCAATCAGGTTTGGTGTCAGCAGGGCACGTGTGCATCTTGAATGACATTTGCAACGAGCAGGTTTTAAATGGAAAATTAAAATGCAAAGGAATTACTAGTTCATTTAAAGCACACTCAGTGTGGAGGTGTAATTAGAGGAATAATTGTCAGGATTGGGTAAGGCAGTGCTCCAGAAGATGGGGTTCAGGAGTCACTGGACTCTAGGGTGGGTTCCAGAACCACTGTGTGCTCTGGCACTGGTGCCTGGAGCTGCTCCAACAGGACACACCTGCAGCCTTTGGCCTCTGGACATCCCATGTGATGGTGGCACTGCTTTTGGCATAGAGCTGAGATTTCTGCCCTGCTTTTGCAGGTAATCTGGGGAAGAGCCACAGCCCTGTGCCCCACTCCCTGCCCTGTGGGTTTTGCCCCAGGAGAAGGAGAGCAGCCCCAGGCTGTGCCCCTGGGTGCTGTTAGCAGTGCCGGCTGTGGCTGGCACAGAGGGCATCTCTCATGTCCTGGGTGCTCTGCTTTGCACTGGGATGAGCACAAGGGCTGGGGTCTGTGATCAGTGAGTGCCAGGGCAGCTCCCTGAGGGGAGCCTGGTGATGGATGGATGGATGGATCCACAGAGCTCTGGAGCTGGCATGGAGCAGCCCTGCTGAGCATGACAAAGTGTCTCCTTGGCCAGGTCAGAGCTGCCCTGCTGCCTCAAACCCAGCTCCAGCCTCTGCCTGGCACGTGCAGCCTTGATTTATTAGCACTGAACCATGCCTGAGCTGACCTTACTGCAGGCAACCGAGCCAGACATGAAATGGCTTTTTCCTTCTTCCAGGAGGGTTATCTCATGTCAGACATTCCTTGGAACTCCTCCTTTCTGTGTAAGAAAAAGGAAAGTGCCAGCTGCAGTTAGCTGTAACTCTGACACACGGTATTGTAGAGTTGAAATATTGTTTTTAAAAAATAAATTGGTAGAGTTGCATAGAGCTTGATAATGTAATCTGGTTTTAGTGATTTTTTTTTTTTTCTTGCTCAGTGATTCACATGCCATGAAATTATTTTATTACACGCCACCCTAAGGGTCACCAGGTAGAGAGAATCTAAAGGACCTCAAATACCTCTTCAGCAGAATCAGCTCACTTCAAATTGGCTGCTGGCCATAATTTTAGTATGTAAATTGGTTAAATGGGCCACTGGATATTTTTATTGTATATCAGTTTAGAAAATTAATAAAACAGGAACAAATACTTAGTTTAGGCAAGGAGCAATTCTGTAAGATGATGTCACTGTAGTTTCATGTCTTATCACTGTCATGAATCTGGGGGAGTGTGTTTGCATAAATTAAGCATTTGAGTTTTCTGTGGCATGCAGATAATAAATTTTACATGCTTTCTGTCTTTGGTAATGTGAGGATGGCATGATACAGTCCTCAGGGTGGACACAAGCCCTGTGCTGAGAGGGAGGGAGCCTGCTCCATCTTCTGTGTGCAATGTGCTGCAGAGCCCTGGCACTGCCAGTGCAGCTGCTAAAGTCAGTGGGCATATTTGGTCTAATTAATTAGAATTTTTAAAGAATTGTAGGGTATGTTTGTATATTTCTGCTCTTCTGTTTTATTTCTGGCTACAGCTGCTGTTTGCAACCACCAAGATACTGGGCAAAGTAGAGAGTTTTATATTTCATCCCTCCTGTGAATCCTGCAGTTGAACAGGGGCTGAGATTTTTGGTTTGGGATTTCAGGGACTGGGTAGAAAGCTATTGAGCAAAACGAGTGAGAAGCTTTAATTTAGTTGACTGAATATCAGCCCACTAATGAACTACTGTTGTGAGATATGTATAGCCATTACTTTGGTGTCTGAATTATTCTCACTTTCAAATCTTATTTAAATTCTTAATAACCTTTATTAGATAGAGGAGAAAAAATTCCACCCGGAAGCCTTCAACCTCCAAAACTGATAGAACACACTAATAAAATCATGTGCTGTCCTAAAAGAGAGAATTATAATGTAGTATTATAGTGCCTAAGCTAATGGAATAAATTAATAGAGTTTTGATAATTGATTTCTAGAAATAATAATCTGAAAGATGATTTTTAATTTTTTTTTGGTGGCTCTCTGTGATTTTCTTCATTAGTGTTTGTAGAGAAATATTAAGTGACCACTGAAATTTCCAGAGGAGTGTTTGCTCCATGTGCTCTTAAACATCCATAAATAACCAGAACATATTTTTACTCGAGAAAATATGTCTCAGAAAACATCTCCTTCAGAGTATCTACTAAAAACAGGCACAGATTCTCTAGCTAGTTCTCTACCCAGGTAGCTTGGAACCTGCAATTCGAAGAAAACCCAGCCTTCCTTAGAAACTTAGAGGAGGAATGCTGGTTTTAGGAAATTGAGAAGTAAAGTATATTATTATTTTTCATAATGCATTCACATTTTATCTTAGCATCTTGTTCAGACCTCTGCTGACTTTTGAGGTCTTAATGCTGCCCTCTGATATTTACTGGCACCATTTCCAAAAGTCACCTGTGACTGATGCCCTTCATGGCTCCTCAACTGCCTGACACCCAAAGCATGTAAAATATACAAAAGTATGAGATTCCAACCAGAGGTGGAATGTTACAGGAGTGAAAGTTCTCTCCTTCTTAGCAGAAGGAGATTCTAATCAGAGGAAAATATGCCAGCTGAGGAATTGTGAGTGTTTCTGGAGATGAATCTCCATCTTGTGCTGCAGGTGGGATCCTTTGTGCTGCCTGCCCCCACCTTCCTCTGCCCTTTCCAGTGCCATCAGTTTAAATGTTCTGGAGTTTGTGGAACAGAGTGTGTTGCCAGTGTGATTGCTGTGCAGCTGTGCTGTGTCACCAGGCTGCTCTGGTGACACACTGACTGAGAGCATTTCTGTCAGGGGGGAGCTGAGTGTTGGAGCCTTGGAGCAGGGGACACATCAGCCTGAGCAGAGCCCCAGCGCTAATGACAACTGGAGTTCCTAAGTGTTTGGGATTTTCTTCATCTTGAACCTATTGACTTACCCTGGGTCTACATGTAAAAGCAGCCCAGGGCTGACTTAACTCCTAATTATCCTTCAGCAAACAAGGAGAAAGTGAAAAGACACATTAGGTCATCAATAGCTGTAGCATTTCCTCTGTTCTTCAGGAAAAAAAGAAAAGTCTCTAAAGTGCCTCTTGTCTTGATTTCCTCCTGCTTTTCTCTGTATCTAGGTGCCTTGAAATGTTACTCAGAGGAGGCTTTAATTGTAAATTCTGGGTGAGGTTTCATGGCCGTGGGGCAGCACAGACACAGCCCTGGGTTTGTGCCCCAGGGAGATGCATTTGTGGCAGAGCAGCTGAGGGCAGGGGGTGGCTGTGGGCACCTGGGGATGCTGCAGGTCACAGCAGGCTTTGGGAAGGTGCTGGGGTCTGGGTTCCAGGATTGAGTTCTTGGGGATGAAGGTCACAGCAGGCTTTGGGAAGGTGCTGGGGTCTGGATTCCAGGATTGAGTTCTTGGGGATGAAGGTCACAGCAGGCTTTGGGAAGGTGCTCTGCCCTGGGTTTCTGCGGCTCCCCCTGCTGCCCTGCCCAGAGCTCTGCTGGTCTGTCCCATGTGCCATGGGGACAGTGATGTTTGCTGTGCTGGGGACACAGCTCAGAGCCTGAGCTGCAGCTTTGGGGTGACACAGCCCTGCTGCACCAGGAAAATGGGCAGAAATCCCCTCTGCCCAGGCTGTGGCATGTGAGACACGGGCTCAGAGTCTGTGCTTTGCTTCAAGTGAATTTTCTGCGAGCTGATGGACTTCATGCACAGCAATGAAGGCACTGTTTGGAGCAGTTGTGTTTATCTTATTATGTATAACTTATTTGGTCGCTTAAAAATAGTAATAAAAAGTAGGGGAAACAGTTCTCTTTTTTTGCCTTTTTTTTTTTTGTTTGTTTGTTTATTTGTTTGTGTGTGGGGGTTTTTATTGTTGTTTTTGTTGATGATTTTTTGCTGCACGACCCCCTGTGCTGGGTCGCTGTGACCCTGCGGTGTGTGCCAGCCCTGCTCATTGGAACTGCAATTGCGCTCTCTGCTGGGGCTGCCTGGGACCTGCCTGTCCTCCGCGTGGATTTTGAGGAAAAATGTGCTCACAGAGGAGGCATTGGAATATCGGGACATAGCACAAGGGATTAAGGAATTAAACCTACTTCATTTGAAATTTGAAAAATAATGATATAATCATGTATAGTGATAGTATGTCTTAAACCCCAAATATATTGAAAGGCTCTTCAGTATATTCCAAAATAGTTGTTTTTGTTGTGCCTTTATCTGGCAATTTAAATGTTACAGGGAAGGGGGAGGTCATTAAAATATTTTCTAAACCACACGTTAAGGGAAGATTACAGCCTATTTACTTTTTAAATTTTTTTCCTTTGAAAGGGGCAAAGTGAGGTTCCTAAGGCTGAACAAATTTTCCTTAACATGTATCTGATATTTCTTAGTTATTATTCAAAAGAATTCCTTATTACTGTTTTAAACTGTATCTGTATTCATAGATTTTCTATTATGTGGGAATATATATATATGTTTATTCCTTCATGGCAGTATGCTTGGTGAGATGTACTCAGAAGAATTAACATTAACAGTTTGTTTGCTTTCTCAGTGTCGATGAGCTACTTTTCAATTACCTTCCAGTAATTCAAATCAGCATTCAGAATTGATTGTGTGTGTTGTAACCACACAGGCAGATATATTAAGACAGAATATTGTACTGAGAATCAGCTTTTTGAATTTGAAGAGTGTAAATGTTATGTAAATCATAAGCCATCCTTAGATGTCTTATATCATTTATCATTATTGATTAGAGCTGGTGCTGGAGGTGGGCTGTGAAGCAGGCTGGAAGCTCAGGCAGAGCAGCTGCACATCCAAAGTGAGCAGTTGTCAGAGGAGATCTGGCATTCCCTAAGGAGCAGTTCCTGGCTGGAGCTCTGTCCTGGGGCTCCTCTGCAGCCCCCCCTCCCTCCTGTCCCTCTCTATCCCTGCTGGGCTCTGCCCTCTGGCACAGACATCCCTCCATGGCCCTGCCAGCCTGGCTGAGGCTCAGGGTGCCCAGGGTGGGTGTCCAGGACAGGCTGTGCCCAGTGTGGAGCATCCCCTGCTTGCCCCCAGCCCCAGTGCTGGACCCCACACTCGATAACACGATGAACAGACACTTGTTTGGGGTGTTTTTTCAATTAATTTTCCTCTAAAACCTCTAAATTCTGTCATTCTTCGGTTTCTCTTCAGTTATTTTCGTGAGCATGTGCAAGCAGTCGGTGTGAGTGGGTGGGAATGTTCCCTGCAGTGGGCAGAGGTTGGGGCAGCACTGCTGGTTCCTCTCTGGGGGCTGCACCCCGAGGGCTCCCCCCTCAGCTTTCACATCTTCCAGTGATGCCAAGAGCTCCAGTGAATCCCCAGTACAGCCTGTGTGTGCATGTCCCCACTCTTTCATTTGTTTGAGAATGACAGGCCAACTTCATAAACTCAGTTGGTAATCACGGTTTAATTCTTACAGGTACTCAGTTCTGCTGTGTTTTATCACTGAAGTTATTTTTATGAGAAATCCATACCTATTCTCCTTTTGTGGTTTAATCTGGGGGAGCTCTCCCTCCCTGCTCCAGCTGTCAGTACTGCAGACTCAGCCAGGGAGCTGAAAATCCTTTTATTCCTCACTAGCAATAAAAGTTCAACACATCAAATTATCTCCCCATTTATTACTGTGCCACCTCATCAAAAGGCTACTGCAGGAAAATTTGTGAGAAATGATATATCCTGCAGATAAAGCTGAGCCAAGGCATAGCCAAGGGGCTCTTAAAATAAAAAATGTTGCTCAAATGGGTCTGTTCTGTACTGTTTTGTCCTATTCTTCACCTTCTCCCCCAAAATTGTCTTTCATTTTCTTTTTCCCCTCTGTTGTTCTGTCACTTTTCTCTTTGATCCCCTATTTATCCCTCCCTTAGTCCAGAACAGGCACCAAAAAGTAGCTCCCCAGTTTGATCAGACTTGAAAAATGAACCTTCCATATCTTGCTTTCTTGACGTTGATCTGTTTGGTTTTTTTAAGAAGGTCTTTTATTAGAGCAGGTAGGGAAGCTGATGGTGCTGCCTGGACTTGGGCTGTAAATAGGGGCTCTGTGCAGAGCTGTGCAGCAAAGATGGGCTCTTTGCAGTGCCCTGGGGACACCTTGGGGACACACTCAGGCACTGGGGTCAGCAGTGTGTGCTCCTCAATCTGACTTTTCTGAGCACTGCTGTGTCCAGAGCTGTGCATGGATTGCAGTGCTGCCTCCGAGATCCGAGTTTGTGCATTGCTGGAGCTCTCCTGTCTCTCAAAAACAGAAATTGGGGACTTGTCTTCAGCCTGCTGGAGATGTGTTGGCTCTGTGGAAAAGAAGCTGGGTTGAAATCAGATCTTCTAGTTCTTCTTGGGGCATTGGGGAATCAAAGCTACTGAGCTTCTCCTGGGATGTGGTTTTAGCCTTTTTAGTCTTTGTAGCCTTGTGATTGTCCCTTTGATCTGATGTCCCTCAGCATTTTGCTGTCAATACCTGTCCTAATACACCTGAAGATAGAAACCAGCACTGAAATACAAAACAGAATCAGTGCAAATGCTTCCAGGAAAGGCAAGTTTTCCTTCCGATTTCTCCCTGAATATTCCAGTCAAAGAACTTTGTCTATGTGAGTGGTTATATGTGCCTTAATAGTAGTTATGTGCAAAATCACTGTGGTAAGAAGCTCGTAAGTAAGGGTAATACAGGTTTTTTATGGATTTGGAGAAGAGGTTTGTGGACTTTTATTTTTTCCCTCTTTAGAGATTGTAAAATTATTTTTCTTTTACCACAAAATGACTAATATTTGAAACTGATGAGATGGGAAAGGAATATCTCAACAGAATACTGAGCCATTGACACAGCTTTAAGTGGAAATAAAGATGTACATTACTGTCCAGTTTTTAGTATGAAACCACCTATTTTTGAGTCTACTGTTAAAAGAAATTGCAGTGAATAGTATAATATCCTTAATGGTAGCTGAAATTGCAGCCTGCTGTTGCTTCAACTTTTAAAATTCCTTGACTGTGTTCCCTTTGGCTAAAAGTCAGCCCCCTCCTTCCACTTTGTGTCATAACCTTTCCTAATTATTACTTCTAATAGGGCAAGGTTGGTTAGTATAAATCATACATTTGCATTCACATCAGATGCATTTTTAAAGTATAAAGAATTTTGTTTTCATCTTTGTAAAGATTCACCATAATGTATTTTGTTATTGAAATTTTGCAGCAAATGTTATATGTGTGCCCAAAAATATTTCTAATTCAGTCTGAAAATGTAAGAACAAGAGTAAATTCTGTCTGATGTGGTTTTGTTCTTTGCCTTGTTGTGCTTTTACTGAAGTAAGCAATTAAAACGTGTATATATTACATCACATTAGAGTAAGAACTGGATTTGCATATGGTGCTTTGTTATCTTTCATCTTTTAAACCACATCCCTGCTTATCAAGTGGTTTATGATTTTAATTTTGGGTTATCTCTGTTTATGTGCCTTCCATTCCAAGCAGCCTGGAGAGATGCTGCCCTGCATTGTGACAACATACTTGATAACAATTAAAAATAACACAAGTTGCATCTCTAAATATATATCTTTTTTTTTTTTCCCCTGTTTTTATGGAGGTGTGTTTAAATATTTATTGAGCTGGCAGTTGCCTTCCTTGCAGCTGAATGTTGGCCATGGGACGTGGTGCTGATGGTGTTTATTGAGAGATCAGTCTGTCAGTGATAAAGGCAGAAGCCTTTCCCTTGGGCTGGGTTTGGATGTGCTCTGAGATGCAGCAATGCAACATCAGCACCATGGCCCCTCCCCAGCCTGGCTCCTGGGCACTGATTCACTTCTCGTGGGGAGCTGCACAGGATCCATAACAGGCAGAGAAAAAGGATTCTGAACTGTCTGTGGAGATTTTCTGGGGTTCTCTTGCTACCTGAGAAAGCAATTGTTAAATCAGGGTGTATGTTTAAAGTTCAGGTGTAGATCTCACTGACCTGGTGTTTCTGTGGAGATTTCCTGGTGTGTGCAGGACGTGAGGCAGTGACTTGTGTAATAGATTTAATCGATGTTGGACAGAATTTCATCACTGAAAAATGGAAGAATCCATTTGGAGCTTAATAATGGCTGCTGCTCTGACACTGATCTGTCTGCAGTGACCTTTTGCAGTATGGTTCAGGTGATAAGAAGCTTCAAGTTATTTTTGTTTCCCCTAGAAAATGTTTGAAACACCAGAGAAACATTTATGAGATAAACTTGCTCCCAAGTTTCTTCTGGAAACCACTGTCCTCTAGATGTGTTTGTTTTTCTGCAAAAACCAAACCAAAAGCAGTTTAAATGTAATTCCACTCTTTGAGAGCCCAAATAACTTCCACATGTGTTTGGTTCCATGACAGGAACAGCAGAATGCAGTGTATCAATAGGATTTTGGAATGCAGATGAGTTCCTTATGTCTCAGGCAAGAGCACAAATCAACACATAAAATGAGCTCTTGGCTTTTTTTGTTGCATGGCAGATCGTGAGTTTTGTTGTTTCAACACTTGTGCTGTATTTATTTCTTTTAATTAACATCTGTCATGGTCTTGGTTTAGCAGTATCAGCTCAGGGGATGAGAGCAGCTCCTGACATTGTGTGTCTGAAGGGGAATGTGAGGCAATGATGGAAATTGCTGCATTTGGGGCTCATACTGTCAGTTCTGAGAGTTTGCAAATCAACATAAAAGTGGGAATGTACCTGTTAGATCCTACCTTACCATCAGAGGACACCTCTCCTTGCAGTTAACCATTTTTCTAAGTCAGTGAGTCAGAATTCCAGAATTTCTCTATTTAACTGCACCCCTATTTGTGAAATAGATAGAAATCATGGAATCCAACAATAACTTCCATTTTGTACTAAGGCAGTAGAGATGTATATAAGGTCATCTTAAAATTATTTTTCTTTGCCTTACAGTTAGGTAAAATAGGTGAAGTCCTTGGTGAGAATAGTTTCATACCACTGAAAGCAAGGTGCTCAAAATGTCTTATTTCACATCTGCAGTTGCCAGTGGGACTTTCAGGTTAATCCCTTTGTATTTTATGATACTAAACAGGAGGAAGCCTGTTCCAAAGTCCAGGCACTCCAGACCAGCTATTGAAATGTGTTATAAAATACATTTAAGAGGTTTGCAAAGTTGTCTTTATTTTAGAATAAGCCAATTTATGGTTCTCAGATCAAATTACCTCAGCAATAAAGTGCTATAGACTTCACTGTCCCAAACCCACTGATTTTCACCTTACTAATTTTGTACTAAGGGTAGCCTAGGCTGAAAAGTGAATCAGAGTTTGTTTGTCAGAGCTCGTATAAGAATTGAGAAATTCCTTTAACTTTTGTGTTTGCACAGGATTATGGTTGTGACTCCATGACCTCTTTCATGCGTATTTTTAAGGTAATTTTATAGTGGAAAGAGAAATCAAGGAGATTTTCAGAGTAATAGTCTTGTCATGTACTGAAAGCCATGACCTATTTCATAACATGTTAATTAACAAGGAATAAGTATGAAACAATGCCCATTTAATGGAAAGGACAATTTAAACTTTAACAGTTTAGCAAAGTAATAATGAGTGAGAAACACAGTACAGTATTTCACATGCTGTACCTTGCTCCACATCCAGCTGGCCTATCAATTATAACCTGGACTCTACAGATGGTGCAATATATCAGAATTAAGTCAGTCACTTAGTTTGTTCCCAATTAAGTGCTAATACTCCCAGTGGAGGATATTACCCTGAGTTTTCAGTTAAATGTCTGTCTCTAATGTCCCTTTATGGTCTTATTGTGGCTCTTTAAAGAGATGCCCTGTCATGTAGACCAGAACTTTTCCTGGCTTTTTTCTTCCAAGTGCTGCCTGCATTGCACTCCTTGTTATTTGGCAGTGATGGAGAGGGTTTGGTATTTCCTGGGGCTGGGAGGAGAGGTGTCATGCACAATAATCTTCGGATAAATACATTGCCACTGCAGTGTGTGTGACTTTACCCCTTCCACGTGTACCTAGTGTTACAAAACCATAGTGTTGCAGTGAGAAACAGGCACTGCAGTGTTCAGCCTCTCGTTCTGTGGGTTAGAATCCTGATGAACTCATCTCCTGAGGCTTGCAGGCGTTACAGGGCTTGCTTTTCTCAGTGACTTACTGGACAGGTGACTGGAGCTTGTGTTCCTCTTGCTCCATCCATCCTCTTTGACTCGGTGTTACAAGCCATTGCAGGGCTGCCACCAGTAGATTGATATCCAATTCCATTGCACTTCTTTACTCTTTCTGGGTGTTAGTCTTGGCCCAGTTAATGGCTCATTAATTTTCTGCCTTGTATCTACGTGTCAAGCTGCTGGTGGATTTGGTCCCTTGATCTAATGGACTCGCTGTCTTCCCTTGTTAGTCTTTAAGGTGACCCTTCCCTGGGAGGAAATCCTTTGACAGAATTTGTTGTCTGAACTGACTCCAGAGATTCCAGGCAATTACATGAGCTTCTGAATATCTTTATTTAGAAGTTTAAAAGACATGTTCTTCCAGTGCTGCTTAAATTACCCTTGTGGATTTGCTGGCATGGTCTGGGAAATCTCTATTGTAGCGTGTTCAGTGAGTTCAGCAGTGCCTGAGTTATGCAGAGAAGTATGAAATAGTTCCCAGATCCAGAGTGTGTGCTGAGGGGTTTCTTGGCAGCCTGCTTTATCATTTATATGACAATGACCTGGAAAATTTGCCTCATCTACTCATTGTCAAAAGCATCTCTTTGGTATTTTTAGTGCCACCAGCAATGAACGTTTGGTATCTTAGTTAGATTTACTGAAAAACGTTTAAATGTAATTAACTCCGCAGCTTTATCTATGACCAGAAAATAAAAATGTCAAAAATATGTATTTTTGTGGATGTGAAATATAAAATAGTCTTTGGGAAAGAAAGTTTGTTTGTAACAAGGGGAAATTATCATTTAGTTCTAGTCCCAGTATTAGACAATGACAAAGCATTCTGCACTAAGTGCTACAGTTGATGATGGATCAGAATGCATATGGATTCATACGGATCATAATTCCAGGTGTACTAGACAGCTGCAGCTTCACTTTTCAGCACAATTTGCTGTGTTCTCTAGCAGTTTGATTTCTGTTACAGGGTGGGGTTTTGGTTGGGTGTGCTTAAATTTTTTGTTTAGATTTGGCCACTTAACATTTCAGAAACAAACCGTGACAGAAAATCAGATGCAGTAATTTTATTTGCATCAAGATGAGCTAACAGCTTCATTCTGAGTTTTCTTATTAAATATCTTTAAAGTAAAACGAAATTATTATATGCTGCGTACATACAACAATTTTTTATCTGACACCTCTTTTACTTTGCTTGAATTTTGTATTGTGTTGGGCGTGGGTTTTTTTTTTCTTTCTTTTTTTTTTTTTTCCTTTTACCTCTCCTTAAAAAAGTGAATAGTGTTATGGTCAAAAGTCCAACTACAGTGGATTCCTACTTTCTTTTTCATAACTGTGTTTTAGAAGATGTGCTGGGTGTCTTTCCAGTGTACAGTAAGTAAAGTTGCTCCTGACATGAAGTTTAAAAATGAACTTGTAGTTTGCTCACTAAACATATCTAGATTTTTCAGGTTTTATTATAATTCATGGAATAAAATTAGTAAAAAATATGTTTTGAATCCTAAGTTAAAGCATAAAGCAGTTGCAGATTGCAAATGGACAATTGCATGGAAATCAAATGCATGGAACATTTTAGACAGTATTTTTCCATTCTTGGATATGACGTTTTTAGAAACAAAATTCTGGAGTTAGAAAAGGGGGTTAAATTTCACAGGTTTTTTTAAATAACAGATTTATACATTGTAAATATAGTCAAATATTTAGAGTATGCTAGCTTCTTGTCTGTTTTTGCTTTTTATGGAGTCCTCAGGTAGAAATGTGTGGAAGTTTGGACTTTTGATGGAGGCAAGTGCTTAATTAGAAAGCTAATTACGATGCCAGAGTTGTCCTATCATGAAAAAAGCAGGAGGCAATGATGAGCTTTGTGTAAGGAACATTACAGTCATTATGTGCCAAGGTACAAATCATGTATCTCCTAAGCCTCTGTCTTCAACCTTTCATTTGTAAATGGTGTGGGTAAGACACTGGTAGAATGCTGATAAATAACTGAGTGTCTTGGTTTTTTCTGTTTCAGTAGGACATTACTCAAATTTCTGTGCAAAAGAATGACTTGATAAAGAAAAGAGGTGAACAAACTTGGTGATAGCTGCTTGCTGCTTTATAGCTAAAATATCAGCAGAGATAATAATTGAAGTGCAATCAGTGTAAATAGAAATAGAGAAATAAAAATAATGGCTGGAAAATAGTAGTTCACATGGCTTTACACTTCAGATGTTTCAGATTTCAGCTGTTCCACTTTGCATCATCTTTAATGGGGTCTGGTAGGTCTGACCTTGTATTTCCAGGCTGTGCTGCTGGAGGAGCAGATGGAGCCCAGGCTGGCTGTCCCAGGGTCTCAAGTGGCACCAGACATTGATGTTCAGCCAGCCCACCCCAGCCTTGCTGCAGTGCAAAGCAACACCTGGAGACAGGAGGTAGTGACAGAAAAATGTGAATGTGACTCGTTTCCAGCTCAGTTCGTGCCAGTTCAGAAACCTCCCTCTCTCCAAAGTAAATCCTGCTTGCACCCAGCCGATGATTTCCATGTTGTTACTTCTCTTGTTGGTCCCTCTTGTCCCAGTTGCACTTTTAGCTTTGCCAGGGGGATGTACAGTATTTGTTTCAATAGAAACAAATTGATTTTGCTTTCTAGCAGCAGAGCACTCCTTTAGCAGAACCATCCTGTGCACTCAGAGTGTGCTATGTGCTGGTGGCTTCAGCTGGAATGTTCTAAGAATATTGGGAGTCACCTGGCTCCCTTCCACTGTCCTTGTCATGCTATATCTCAGGTTTGATAGCTTGTAATGGGACAGCAGAGTGAACAGGCTTATGTATGGGAAAGGAGCAGCAAAGATCTGAGGGACATGAAGGGTCCCTTCACAAATCCCCAAGGCCTGCAGAGGATCTGTGGGAGTCTGTAGTTTCCCCCTATTTCCATGGGGATAATTGAATTTACAGCTCCTCTCCTCTCCTGGAGTTCTGAGGCACAAACCAGTGTGGGCAGGCTGGAGGGGCTTGGGTTCTGAGCACAATCCTCTGGAGAGGAGTGATTCTGCAGCCAGAGGAAGGGGGATCAGATGGATCTGGCATAAGCAACTGGGGAAGAAGATGGGAATCTGCAGCTTCCCTGAAAGAGAACTGAAATTGAAGGGGAAGGACAGGGGAAAAAATATGTTCTGGTATCTTTAATTTAAATTTTAGTAATAACTTGCAATGAAACACTAAAAGGAGCAGGGAGGATATGATAACTGAAATATAATTAATGTGCATTGACTGTAATTTGTTAGTGTATGTTTCTTCGGCTAAAATTCCATTTATTTATCCTTTGCAAGTAACCAGTAGATTTGAGGTAACTCAATTACTTTGAAACTCATGATGATTGAACAATTGTAAGTCATGTGGCTTTCTGGACTCTTTCTCCTTTATTAATGCTGTGGAAATGGAGGAAGTCTTGAGCAGCTGTAGATAGTTGAAACATGGAGATCTGTAAGCTACAATTTGGAAAAATAATAACTTTGTTCTGTTGATGATGTACTGCGAAAAGATAGTAGCTTAAACATAAAAGTACTTACAGAAAATTAAACTTGTGAAAAATTTAGCTTTTTGCAGCATAAGGCTCAATTAAAATGGTTAAAAGGTAAATATACAAGTCTTAGCAATATACATGGAAAATTTAAATTCTTACATTTGTGGTATATACTACATGATGATAATAACAGGGAATAATAAATTAGAAGAATCTTTAAAATTGCTGTGAAGTAGTTTCTATAAAATTCTTTAATATTTTCTAAAACCTGAAAACCAAGAAGGACTAGAATAAGGAAACCCTCACTCTCAAAATGAAAACCTTATCTCATGGATTATAATTGGAAACGACGATCTGTTGCATCTATTTATTTGAGAATAATGACCAGAAAAGGGGAAGGAATGAAAAAGCTTGGCTGCTGTTGATAGCATAGGGTTAAAATGTTTCTAAATCAGGGGAATTGCATACAGTAGATTCAGGGGGTGGAAAGAAAGGCAGGGTCTGGTAGGCCTGGGAAAGGGAACTAAGCCCTGGGAATGAATATTAAGCTTTGTGTTTTCTAGATCATGTGAAGCTACACCTGTGTAATCATCATATGATAAATGATATGATTGTTAAATGCAATGATTGTTTGGTAATTGATTATTGTTTAATCGTAATGAAAATCATGAGAAAGGATATTTGGGGGGCCTGATGAAAATTACAAGAATACATGCTTGGATAAGATCAATGATTACAATAGAACAATAAGGGTTTAATAACTAATACATAGTTATATAACGAAAAGGGTATAAAAACATGTTCATCTGGGATCCATGTTGGTGTCAGATTTGGGTCTGTACCCCTGATTCCCAGAGCTCTGCAACAAAGCACCTGCAGAGAATCATTCTGTGGTTGTTTCAACACTAACACTGTGGGTCCTGAGGATCAGCTGCACGAGCAGAATTGGGTTATTGATAAAAACCTCCCTGTTCCAGGCCCTTTCTGCTGCATGAGGCCAGGGCAGTGCATGATCCTGTGGCCCTGTGTGGATCCCTCAGTGGGAAATGAGTGTGACCCCATTAGTGGGGTTGCTGGGGCCCCCATCCATCTCCTGATAGCCACGATAACACGGCTTGTGACCACGTCAGGGCACGTGCCTCTTGATCCTGAATAATGCCTGGGCTGCACATAAAACATGTATTTCTTCTCCCAAGGAACCTCTGATAAGATTAGAAATGTCTTTCAGGGCACTGCTTTGTCCTTTAGCCACTCCAGCCTGGCCTGCTGATAAGGATGGGCATTGAGGATGGGCTTATCCAGAGGGCTGGAGGGAGGGGAGCTGCCTGGGAATGGCCCCAACAGGAAGGGTCTGCCAGTCTGTGGCATATTGAACAGGCAGGGAAAGGAGCAGGCTGAGTTTTCTCAGGCTGCTCAAAGGTTTTAGATAAATTTCATTGATGTGTTAGATATGGTGAGATATTCTGGATAAGAGATTTTAGTTTTATGGTAGGTTTACTAGTGCATTAGCTATAGTAGTATTAAAAACAGTATTCTGCAGCCTCTTGTAAGGGAGACCAACAGGTACACAAATTTCTTGGGTGCTCAGAGTATCCTCAGGTCTCTTGAGCTGTGTTTGTTCTCCCTTGCAAGGGCCCACATGGGATCATAGACACTTCTCTTTTTTCTTTTAAGTAAAAAGAGGGGACTTGTGGATACAGAGTGTGGGAGCTTTCCCATGGGCTGCCTGAGAAGTACAGGCTTTCTCAAAAGCTTGGAGAAAAAGAGAAGGGAAAGAATCTCAAACAAAGATGCAGCTGCTATTATTTACAGAATGTGTACCGTGAGAAATTGTATTTTTTATGGTAAGAACCTCTTACACGAGGTGTTGCTTGCCCTGACCAATGGGCTGTGGTTTGTTCTTGAGTTAGTGTTCGAGTATATTTAAGCAAGGCAGGGTTACAATAAACTGTCTCCTTCCTATCTTGAAGGATGCCCATGCTGCTGTGTGCTTTATTACCACCATTCCAAGGGTTAATGCCTAACTAACAGCGACACCAGGGCTTCATTCCAGCAAATCTGCAACAGGTGAAGCGTGCCTGTAGCTGTACCTGTATAGTGTTCTGTATTCCAAATGTATTTTATTAACACACAAACAAGAGAAACCTTAATAAGAATTTTCTGTGATTCTGGGACATATACAGTAATCGAAGTTGGTTTGAGGCAAGCCTTCTATTATACTTTGATGAATTTTCTTTCACCTCCCTCCTCTGCTGTGTGCAGAAATGCCCCCAGTGTGAGGCCTTTGGTGTGTGCTGCATCAACTGGAGAGAAAATGGATGAGGATTTTTCAAACTGTGAATTTTGTGAGCAGTAATTATCCTCATTCTTGCCTAATGAAGATATTTAACAACTAATAATGACAGTTTTCCTTAGTTTTCACCCTGGCTCTTGAGTGAGGAGCAGTTACTGTTAGTAGTAGTATTGCTCCTCATGCTCTTCCTTGAAGGAGATCCTCATGTTGCTGTGCACCATTAAAATCTCATCTCCACGTGCTCCCATCGACCTGGCATTAAGCCTTCAATAAGGATTCTTTTGTAGGAGTTAAGGAAGGCTAAATTACTGCTCTTGCCCTTTTTGGGAGCTGTGTCTGGAACATGATGTCCCTGTTGGGCATCATGGACATGACTGTGCCTTCCAGAGTCAGGAGGGGTTTGGGAGGAGGCAGGGGCAGGTCCTGTCCTCTCAGGGGGCACAGCTCAGGAACAACAAGCAGTGGTTGCAGGCAGCACCAGGGAAAGGCTGTGTGGAAATGGAAGAGAGGAGGAGGAGGAGGAGGAATCTCTGCAGTGATTCCAGAGGCACTGGGGGCTTTCCATGCCTGAAAGCATGACTAGGCAGGGCCATGAGAAAACGAAGCTCATTTTGAAAGTAGCTCCAGTTTGAGCAAGAGCTGCAGCTGGAGCTCGTTGACCTGCAGAGCCTTGTCCTTCTGGCCCCAATTATTCTGCAGCTCTGTCTGTCCTGGAAGGGTTTGCAAATACACACAGGGACCTGTGTGTTTGTTTTAGTAGGGAGGCTGAGCCCATTTTACTGCCTGAAAGTTGTAGAAAAAAGAGTAAAAGTGATAGTGTTGCAAGTAGTGTTAGTAATTTTTATTTTACAAGTATTTACCCTGGTTATTTCCATCCCATTCAGAATAAAGCTCTAAACTGACTGTCTTTCAGTGGCAGCTGGATTGTTTCAATTTGTGATGCATTTCTAATGCTTTTTTACTTTTCAATTTGTGATGCATTTTTAATGATTCCACAAAATAAAACAAAGTATTTGGGTATGAGGCATAGTTGATAAGCAGAATTAATAACCTGAAATAAGTTTTTTATAAGTAGGTGATATTAAAAATGTAGCCCTCATAGTGATTAATCTTGGAAGGAACAAGGAACAATCACAACCTTTTATTTCTATTCATCTTCCAGTCAAAAACTTCTGTGGACAGCAGGTGCTAAGCTTTATTGTTTTCCATGGTGTTTTTACTTTTCAGACCCTTTGGGAAGAAACAGTCCCTAGATGAAGAAAAATGTATCTTTTGGCAAACCCATGGCCATCTATTTACTGTTGTGAGATTTTAAGAAAGATACTTCTGCAATGATAATTTCCACAATGGAGATGTTTATGCCCTCAGTTACAGTTCATTCTCTATGTGCTCTCCAGAGCTATTAAATTGTCTTTCAGCTGTTGGACAGAAGCAAACCTCCCTAACCTCTTTTTATATTAATCTGGATTTTTATTACAAAATAATCCTTAGGATTTTTTTCTGCAGCCTGAATTTAAAAAGAGGCAGAAAGGAGGCAGAGTTGGTCAGTGTGGGGGATGATCTGGAGGCTGAGAAGCAGAGTTGGATTCTCCTGCAGTGAAAGGACTCTTTACAAGGTCTGTTCTCTCATCTGTGCAGCTGGATTTGACCTTTCTCAGTGTGCTAACATATTCCTCTTCTGTTTGGCCATGTCAGGGATTGTTCTTTTTTCCTCTCAAAACGTTGTTTCTACTTGCTTTGTGAGGGAAGGAAAAAAATCAGCAACCAACACGATTTTCATTCCCAAAAACTCGCAGTCCCCAGCTGAAAGCATCAACACCTCCTGAAATTCCAAATGGAAAAGCATTACCTGTTTTCTTGTCTGCAATGAAGTGAGGATTATAGTAATAGTATAAGTAATAGAACTGCACAAGTTTTGTAATGAATGTAAAACAAAACTAGATTTGGTGAGGCAAAAAGGGATTTAAACAGCTGCTTGATGTGAAAATAGATGATCCTGGGAAATCACTAGGAAATAGCATATAGTACTAATAATGTCAGTGTTATTATTTTCACTTTCCTGAAACGTCAGCATGTTGTTTGCAGTATTTTTTCATAGAAATAGAATTAATTCAGGCAACTTGTCCTTAATGTGTGTAGTACAAATAGTTTATATTGTGCTTATATATCATATTAATAATATTTGATTTGTGCTTTCTTTACAAATTGGAATCATTGATTTTTCTGTGGTTCCCATTTTGTACTTAGGCTGGTGCTTTCAGTTCCCATTTTAGGTGCTGTGCTTTGAAAAAGCTGATTTCTCATAAATTTATTCTCTTTTTTAAGAGGGCCTAGGTACCATATACCTTTTTTAGGAATTGCTTGACTCCCTTTTGGAGCCAATTAATGTCTTAAAAGTTTCAGCTTTCTCCAAAGGAGCACTAAGTGTTCTTCCCTTCCTCAGAACACAAACCTTCCAGTCTTGACCTCAGGTGACAATCCACTCCATGTTCTTACTGTTTTAATTCTCTTCTTTCTTGCTTCCACTTTATCCCAGTGGTTGTGACAAAAAGTCTCTGGAGATGATCATCAAAATTTCCCAAGCACCTGCTGCTTGTAAGGGAGTCTCTGTGTGTGTAGAACTCTTACCTTGATTCTTCTAAGTTCTTTAATTTAACTTCCTGATCTTAAATTTTCCACTGGCAAAATTTATTTGAATGCGTTCATTAATTCCTGCTTCAGTGTTTTTGAGGTGCCTTGAGACTCAGTCTGTTCATGTCAGTCCCACCACACACTCTTTTTCCTTATTTTCCTGACTCAGATGCAGCCTCTAGATTAATTTTCTGTTCCTAGACTGTGATAGGGTTTTAAAGGTTTCTGAATTCATAAAAATGCTGATTAAGACTTACATCTCTATAGAGAAGCTTTCAAGTCTTGGTGAGCATGGTGGGACTCTTCAGGTACACAAGTCCTTGGTTTTATTTAGTCTCATTTTCTTGTCAATTGAGGTAGCCATCCAAAAATACAATAAAATCAATAAATTAATAAAAATTAGGCCATTAAAAATTTTGTTTAATAAAAGAACAGTTATTTGGCTGCAAAGATGTAGAAATCCTCAGCTAGAGCTGCATGTGGTTGTTTTGCATCTTTCTTTATGTACATGGAATTGACTCCTTCAGATATTTGTGTTCTTGCTGGGAGAAAATAAATTTTGAGCAGTAAAAGACTGCTTAGAAAGTCTTCATAGCTTTATAAAAACTGCTTCCAACATTTTAGAAAGGAAATATTGAAAGCTGCTTGTACTGAATTCCTGAGCAGGTGTGTGGTTTGCACCAAGGAGGCATCTCCATGATTCAGTTTTGTTGTTATATTATAAACCTTGGGTTTGGTGTGCTGCAAGAGTGATAAATCTGAGTTAGATCTACTTTCTAAGTCTCTTGGGATTAAAGCTTTGAAGGAAGAGATCCATTAATGTGTTTTAAATCTATTGATTCACAGTAGAAAGGGACAATTTAAACTCGGAAGTCACCAAGTGAACTTTCCATTAAGTTGGGGAGCCTGTGGTCACAGCTCATTGGATCTTTATGAAGTAGAAAATGTGATGTAGCCCACCCTGGCATTCTCGGAGAGGAAATCATGCATTTAACCATGGAGCAAAATACTGGAACCAATTACATGAACATGCACCTATTTTACACGTGGCTGATCTTCTGAGCAAAAAGTATTAACAGAGTGCATACTATCTTGTTTTAGGGAACTATTTACTTTTGAGTCAGTGATATGGGATCAAGTTTAGAGAAAAAATGATTAATACATGATTTATATCAAAGTTTTCTAATTGGAAAGCACCCTTGAACAGGTCTTGAGCTGAGATCAGCAAAGACTAATTATAACCCTGTTATATGTTCATGTGCCATGTTGTAGCCTATGTATAAATGCTAACATCTGAAACTGCATGTAGAAAAGAAAAAAATGTTCAGCATTGAAATCAACTTCTTAAAATGATATTTTTAAAATGACTTTGACTTTATTAGAGGATATAAAAGTAAGTGCTGATTTATAACTCAGCTTTTTCTACTTGAGAGTATGAGGCTATGGAAAAATCTTTACTTTCAAAACATCTGTTCTTAAATGTAGCAGGCTGAACTTTCTATCAGCATTACATGTTTACAGTGGAATATCTTGTTTAATGTTGCTAAGACTTCTGAATTGATCTGTTTTTTATATATATATATATGTATAATAGTTATATTGCCATGCACATGTCCATGGACATTTAGAAAATGCCTTTATGCAGTTTAGTCACAGCAGTAACTTCTCACTGTCAGGAAGTTAAGTAGCACATTGAAAGCTGATAGAGAAGTTGAGACCTCAACTGTTACAATGAAATATTGTGGGTGTATTTGAGAGTGTGTAAATTCCTGATTTATTTGCCCTCATGCCTTTGTCTAGTCTCTGAGCATTTAGAATGGCAGAAATTATTTTCTTTTCCACATCTTTTTGCCTTTACACTAAAACTGGGGGAAAGGAAAATGCTTACAGTGTAATTTGAATGACACAAACTTTTTTCACCAGTACTTTTGACTTATTCTATTGCTGAAAATAAATGAGGAAGTGAGAAATTATAAGCTCTATCATTATGGGTTGTTGTGTCTACTGGCATACATTGTGCCTATTGGTATATGAAGATTAATGTGTTGCATGCCAGCATGTCCTTCCCTATGCAAAATATTCTGAGTGTTGAGGGGATTTGTACAAGAATTATGCAGAGAACACCAAAGCTAAGTGAAAGTAAATTAAGCATCCCCATCTGGCTTTACTGACTTGCAAATGGCCCCAGCTATGGATTCCAATAGCAGTGACTGTTCATTATAGCTCTGATTTACAGTGCAGATTTCTGAAGCTCTACTGTGTGCTCCATTAGTCACGATTTCTCCTGTAAGGTTTCTGGGTGTTGAGGCTGTGTGCACTGAGGGAATGACAGAACTTTGCACTGAAAGTACCCAGGATATTCTTAAAGTGTGATATCAGCCTGAAAGTACTGCCTCTGATTTCAGTGGATGCACACACTTCCCTTTTTCCTGCCACCTCACCAATGCTGTGGCTCATAAGAAAGCAGCTGGAGAGACTTCTAATCCCATATTCCAAAATGTCAGGGTAAGGATTAGTCCAGCTAGCAGTATCCTCACAAGGTGTACTATAAATACTTGCATCGAGAGTGCTGGAATTTCAATTTTCGTGTGATGGTTGGTACTAAAGGAAGGTTTGGTATTGATGGGTGTTACCAGGCAGTCTCAAAGGATAGAAATAAAGATTGTATTGGTTATAATGCTATCACTCTGTGTTCAGCTTTAGAAGTATGAGGGAAAATAGTCAATAGTAGAAGTAGCCTAGAAAATACCAATTCATATCCCCTTCATTTCAAGAGACAGATGGTATAAATCTATTTAGATTACATTCAGGTTTTACTGCAGAAAGGTGGAAAGATCCAGCATTCTCCACAGTCTTGTCATGTGCACTTAGCTAGGTGTCAAGATTTTAGATTTCAATCTAATCTCTTTTAGCAGCATCCCTGGTTTCCTCAGGCAGATCACTTGATTGCAGTGTCACAATTCTGTGCCTGTGACAGAGGAATCAGTGCCACTTCACCTCCACAGGCAGGGCTATCTCCAATTCTTGATGTGTTGTGCTGGCACTGTGATCCTGCTTAGAGCATCTCGGGGCTTGATAAAGTACAAATGCTAATAACCTTGATGGAAAGGGTGTGTGGGGCATGCCACTAGGTTTAAGTGGATTTTTACTGATCAGATTATGCTAAGAATTGTTGTCATGGATAGCATAAAGTAAATTGACAATTATAAAGATGTGAGTGATACTGAGAATTATGCAGGAAAAAGAAAATGCAAAATGCAGGCAGTTGTGTTCTATGAAATGTATGTGTGGATTGCTGGGTTATCTTCATGTCATGCTTCAGGGCAAGGTAGAAATTCTTGTTTCTGGCCTACTGTAGCCTGTTCACCCCAAAATGGGTGGAAGAGATGAAAACTGATTCTTTACAGTCTCTCTCAGCTTCACGATTTTTTTTCTCCTGCTTTGAGCTGCAGAGTAACTCATCTTTCTTCTCTCTCTCTATTTTTTTTTTTATATTGCCTGCAAAATTTGAAACAGATTTGTTTAGAAAGACACAGTTCTCTTGTGTCTGTTGCTTCTGCTTTGGGTGGCTGGGTACTGAGCTTAGATGACTAAGCAATTATGACTTAGGTCTTTCCATCCTTCTGTCCTTCCTTCCTAGAAAGCTGAAAAATGTGACCTTTTCCTTGAGCCTTATGTGTGACTTAAATGCCATTGCTTAAGGATCTGGAAAACCTGGGGATAAACTTTAAAAACAGTTTTGTATCCAAACTCCTTCTTTACGATGAATAAATTTTTGGATACTGAATGTGTTGAAGGATGCTTAATAAAGGAATGAAATAGCAGCCTACAGCTAAACTCAGCTTTCTGAGCAAGAAAGTAGAACCTTCTTCCAAAAATAGGGAGCAACTATTGCTCAACAAAGTGAGTAGTGCCAGCGTGCACCGAGCAGTGCAAAGGCTCCTGCTGGTGCTTTGGAGCTGAGGAGACTCTGGGGAGGAAAGGTGCTCATCCCATCTCCTCAGGTAGGTCTGCATGGGCATTGCTGGGGTTGGCTTGGAGCTCTGGAACAGCTCAGGATCCCAGAGTCCAGGTGAGAATCTGCCCCTGACAGAAGTCAAACATTCTGGTACCAGCCAGAGGGAGTAATTAGACTTGTTTGCATATTGAACAGCAGCCAGCGAGTTCTGATCATTCTCAGAAGAGTGCTCCAATTTCCTAAGCTTAATATAGAAAAATAAATTTTTTTTGTTTGTTTGGCTCGGGAGGAGTGGTGTTTTCTGGTGGGTGGTTTGTTTTTTTAACAGCTTTTAATTTATTTTTTTCTGAAATGCTGAAATACTATTCATACATCATGAAGTTGATATCGTTGCAGAACTTGTTATCATTCAGTTGTGGTTCTATAGCACTTTTGCTGCTGATGGAATAGTGTCTGGATTCTTACTTTTCATACCTTCTTTAGAGACACTGTTTCATGCATATTCATTCTTATAGGAAATAGTAGTGCTAAAGTTTACTAGTAAAATCTATCTTCAGCACAGTTGTTTGTCAGATCTATGCATTCATTAATAAAGAGTCCCTGCTGTTGCTGGCTCCAGTACAACTTAATTAATTACTATTTGAAATATGGATGTGGTAAATGATCCAACTTAGTGAAACAGGAGAGCAGCTGTTACCTTCTTTTATGTTTGAAGTCACTGGGTTTTCTCCTTATTTGTGTGTGTCATCCCCTTTTTCATCTTATGACAATAATTCCATAAATTTTGGGCTCAGATTCATCTGTAAACCCTGCCCCTTGTTTTGTTTTCCCACTGTGTCATCTTGTTCTTCTCTGTACTCCCCATTTTATCATCTCATGTTACACCATCCATTACTGTCTCTCCCTCTTTTCTCTGCCATAGATTTTCAGAATCCTGGTATCCCTTTTCTTTCTGGTTCCTTTCTTCAGTCCTTCTGTGTTCCTGGGAGCCAAGTAAGTTGTTTCCTGCTCTGCTGGAGAAACTGCTGCTTTTGCCATTTTTCCTTGAGATCTGTCTCCTGGTGATATATGCTTGAGTGGTTTCTCTAAACAACCTTATGGAATTAATTTTAAAGTTTTTCCTAAATGTTTCCATTTCCCCTATTAGTCCTGCAGTTGTTTTCTCTGGTGAGGTGCTGAACTCGATTCATTTTTGCTCCTCTGTCTACTTATTCTTCTTTTTCTTTCTTTTATTTTCTTCTTGCTGTTTAGAAGAGCTGCTGAGAGCTGCTGTTTAATAACAGCTCAGATGGCTGCAGGGTTCCCTGTCAGCTTTTCTGTGCAGTGCAGTGCTGGAGAGAGGCAAGGGACACATTTCAGTGCTGAAATCAATCAGCTCCATCCTTGCTGTCTTTCCCATGGATATCCAGCACCTGCAGGCTGTGCCTTCTCTCACTTGATTTCTTTCCTACTGAGGGATTTTTGGGAGAGTTTTCTCAGTGAAGCTGTCTGGGTTTGCTCAGGCTGCCCTGAGCAGGGGGATGGATGTGATCCCCTTTCACCCTCAGCCATTCCTTGATGCTCTGGAGGAGGAGAGAACACAGGAACGAGTGTAGTGAACACTGTGTTCATGGAAAGAAACAAACACCATGCAGAGCTAACAAATGCCACAGCAGAAGCAATTTAACCTGCTTGTCTCAGCACAGAAGATGTAAATCTCAATTGCAAAGTTTCAGAGACACTGAAACAGCCAGGGGATAAATAATATTTGACTTTATTCTAAAATAAAGGCAAACAATGAGTAGCATTCTAACTCAGTTATTTGTTCTGTTAGCTGTACGCTGTAGCATTTGAAATGTGCTCTGGCAATATGGTTTTAGTTATTTTAAGGGCAGAACTAAAATGAAAGAATATGTGCAGAAATGTAAGCACAATTTGAGTCCTTGATGTAGCTCTTAGGTGCCAAGGTGTCCAGTATTTTATTTGTTCCAAAGAGGTTTAATTATTTCAGAAGTGAATAGGTAGGGAGGACCTGGAAGTATTTAGAGTAGGTAGAGCTACAGAGACCCCTAGAAATAGTCTTCAGTGGTTTATGCTTCTATAAATATGGGATGAAGAACATTTTATGTTCTCCACTTCAGAGACAGAAAACAGGAGTGTTAAATGAGGAAAACATAGTTTTTATAAAATAATTGAAACAAAGGAGAGCATGAGGTAGGGAAAATACTGGAAGCAACATAAATGTAGGACTTTCTTTCTAAGGAGTGGGATTTTCTTAGACTACCATTATAGAATCAGACATGCTTTAAAAAGCATGCAAGTCTTGAAGCTATTTTCTTTTTGAAATGAGACATTGGATTACAAAAAAAAGTCTATTTTCTTCATAGAAGTAGATGGAAGTCCCTTTATTTCATTTATATTCGATTCTCATTATCCTGGGACACAGAGTAAGGGCTGTGTGAAAAGGAGTAGGAGAAAAAAATAAAGACAGAACTTTTCATTGTCCAAAAAAGGGGTTTTTTTTCCTGTCCACAGGAACTAAGAAAACCATTTTGCTTAGAGGAATGAATAATGATTTATCAGATTTGATATGTATGGAACTGAGTAAGTTCATGGAAAAGTTGTCTGTTGGATTCAGTTCGCTTAATGGAAAGATGTATAAAGGAAAGATATCTATTGCTGGTTTTTTTTTCCTGTAGCTATTTGAAGTTAGCTATTTAAAGGAATTTTATCAAGTTTTGAAAAGGCAAAGTATATAATGTGTTATTAACATGTATTGCTCATTATTATGCCTTACACTACTAATTGCTGTCCTGGTAACTCTTTTTATGTCTTCCTGCTGCCTCTCTTCCTTTGTTTTGTCACTTTACTACTAAATGCACCAGATTCAAAATTATGTATGCCTGGGCTACATAAATGTTTATCAACTCTAACAGAGCACTACCCATTCCCCAGTCTCTTTTTTGTTTGTTTGTTTGTTTTTTTTCAACAGTCTGTTTATTTCTGTGCACTGTGAGCATGACATGAGAGGCTCCCGGCTCCACATCCATGGTTGTGGAGGCACAGATGCCTGAGCCACCCCTGAGCCCTCTGAGACTGGGGTGGGCAGAGCTTTTTTCCTTTAGAGTGACTTAAATGCCTCTCAACAGTGTCCAGTATATAAATTTTCCAGTAAATAAAATTTTCCACGTGCTGAGGACAGACTAAAAGATCCACAGGGTCTTTCCTCAAGCCCTTTTGTGCAGGACAGAATAATGCTGATCAGCTCCCAGTCAGCAGGGATGTCCCCAGACTCCAGAGCCCCTTGGGAGGTGACAGGGAGAGGTTACAGAGCGTCCCCAGTTCTGAGCTCTGGGGTCAATCCCATCAGGCACTATGGACTGGTCGATGTGTTTGGTTACTTCCTTTAATAGGAATTTTCCTCGAGGTGTTTTGTGAGCAAAGAATTGTCCTGCTGCATGGTGTGATAAACAAATGCAGCTCAGGAGGTGCCTGGATCCCAGAGAGCAGTGTTCACCTCCAGGATTGCTTTTCATTTGCCTCCTGTACCATGACATGACAGTTGTAATCTCATTTGAAGTCAAATGTGAGTTCTAACTGCAATTCAGGTAATGAGAGAGTGCCCCCAGATTTCCTGTGCCTCTTGTCCAGTGACCTGCTCTGTACAGCAGGTTTTAGACTGGACTTTGTTCAGTGTGACCATGGCAGGTGAAGTCATGGCTCTGTCACAGGGCTGTAAGATAATACACAAGGGCTTTGCTGGGGTTTTAGGTGTTCTGGCTGAGGCTCTTGGAGGTCTTTGTCAGAGATGACCACTCTGATACCTGAACCCACAGTCTGGAGCATTTCCATTACTGGTTTCACATATCCATATTCCCTGCCAGTCAAATGAACAGGAATTCTCCTGTTGAAAAGAAGCACGAAGGTAATGTAAGGATACATTGTTCAGATATCCATAGATCTGTTTCCTACTGCAGCTGAAATGCTCATAGAAAAATAGGGGAATCATGATGAGAGATGATACAGCTGTATCAGGCAGTAATGTATTTTTGATCAGAGTTTGGTATCAGAGCTCCAGATTAAGTGAGCAAGTCCAGGCAGTGCCTTATACGTGACTGTGATTATCAGAAGGGTAACAGATCTCAGTGCAGGTAGTTAATGATCATTATCACCTGCCACAGTGCAGGCAGTGGGATGTATGACAAATCAAAACAGTGTTTGTGGATGGCCGAAAAGTGAGCAAAGTCTGTTCTTGCAGGGCACCCCAGTGATACCTGGGCAGTGGTGCTCAGCTTTGTAGGCTCACAGATTCCCCAGTGAAGGGAAGAATTATCTCCATGTTTTGCTGTACTTTGTAATTTTCCTTTCCTCACCCCACAGCAGGTACCATGCTACTGTTACGATATTGAATATTTCCAAAATAGAAAAGCTGTAGCCCCAAGGACCAAAATCTGTACAATTGATGGCAACCTTCTAATGTGTCTGTTAGCAAACACTTGAGGATATGTAAAGCTGTATGCCACAAGGCTTGGAAAGAGTGCAGGTGTGGCTTTGGGAGACTGGCACAAACATTTCTGACAGCCAGGAGCCTTGGCCGGTTCTTAATACAGCATTGAAAGCTTTTCTTTTGCTGAAGATGGGAAAAAGTCTGTTTTGAAACACAATTTTTTGTGGTCTGTATTGTGATTCTGTCTTTATTCACTTGAAAACTTAAAAAACAGAGAACACAAATTTGCCTTCCTGTTGTGGTTTCAGTTGAGAAGCTAAACATTATTGCAGGTAAATTCCTCCCCTGTCCTGGAGTTGGGCTCTGGTCAGAGTGGAGATACTTCACTGTGTCAGTGGGCATTAGTTTTATGGATGAAAGGAAGTCTGGTGTCAAGAATTACAGAGACTTTGTTGAAAACAAATGTTCCACAGCTGACTGATGGGGGAAGAAAAGTGGGAATTGAAGAATATTCCAATATAAATTCATGATGCAAAGTGAAATTTAGTGATCTGGGTACTTGTGGCTAAAGCAAGGAGATTTCTTCTGCCTGGAATATTTATGGAGAGCCACTCGACTGCATTTATTTTGCAAAGCCTTGGACATGGTACATGGCACCATGGATTACCTGACATAACCAAACGCCTTAGACTAGAATGCAATTACAACAGAAAGGGATTATAGGAAAAGTTTGTGGGTTTCCAGGTGGATCTAACAAAGATGTTACATGTGCTGTGATGAAACTGGCTCCTTTCTGTGGAGCACAGTGAATTCACGTTTCAAGAGTTTCATTTTTTTTTTAATCAAGTGCTTTAAAATCTCTATAATAGGAAAAGGCTTCAAAGAGGAAAGATTAAAAAAGAAAAGTAAATAAAAAGGAAATAATATAATTAAGGTTTGACCCTGTAAATTGCTAACCTTCAAAGCTAATGCTGGAGAAGCACAATATTATTAGCAATAAAAAGAATTTGCTTTGCCCTTTTAAAATTACCATAAACCGATTGACTGAAATGGAATGATGTTAATATTTAAGAAGTAGGACACTAGATTCTATTATCTCAGAAACTCTGTCACCTGGTACACTCTGTAGTCCTGTTATCTAATTATTGTCCTTAAATTGCATTAGTGTGCCAGCAATTTGTCTGCTGTTGGAAAAGTAATTGACATTTGAGTTACTGCTTCATATTTGGGAGACTCACTAGGTGGTTCCAAAGAGCCCTCTTCTGTCAAAGCAGATTAGCTTAATTTTGCCTAAAAGAAAAGGGAAAGTCTGCATTTTTGAGTATGCCATTTACACAGTGCTCTTGTAATTTGGTATTAAAATTCAGGTTATGTATCACAGCTGATTGCCAAGAAAGAAGAGAGGGGGGAGAAGTGGCAAATTAATAAATGACACTTTTGCCTTCAAATTCCCTTGAGTGCAGTCTGGTCCTTCAGTGAGTGTGCCCGAGAGGCTGCTGTGGGCAGGGGCACAGCAAATGCTGTGGTGCAGGGCATGTTTGATCCTGGGCTGTGCTGTGGCCAGTGCTCTCTCTCCAGGTGTTTGGGCAGCACCTGGGCACAGCCCCAGAGCCCTGGGCACTCACAGGACCTTGCCCCACCTTTGGGAAGGGGCTGAGATGCTTCATCATCTGCATCATCCTGATCTTCCACAGGAATTTCAGTGTCCTGGTAGGATTTGGAAGAAGAGCGCTTCCAAAATCCTTTTTCTAGCATTTCTTTGATGAAAATTCGAAGGCTAGTTGAAATTCCATGTAGCCTGGAAAGGGGAGGAGCAGCAGCCTCTATTCCAGCAATTGCCCTGTGTGATTGCTTCCATGTCCACGAAGGTTTGGTTTCATGACTGTGCAATCCAAAGCTTGAAGCTTTCCAGACAAATGTAATTTGGGATCTAAAGTTGATTAGAGATGCATGATTACAAAATGTGCATAATGGTTTATGTGACAACTGGAATTAAATTTAAAATATATTTGAAATTAACATGAGAAATGTAGCTGTCTGCTAGTGGTGATAATTTTGCTAATATAATTTGTTTAGAGATTTTGCAGTTTATGTTTAGAAACAAGACAATTTTAAATCTCTTCAAAATATTTTTTTTTTCTGCAGGGCTGTTGCATAAACTAAAGTGCATTGCCTGTGTTATAAGTTTGTGTCAGTGCAATCCAAGTGAAGCCTTAAGAATGTTGGCTCAAACTGGAAACCTCACCTGAATTTCTCTTGAGAATATTTTTAAAAAAGGTTTAAAGCAGTGGTTACACATCTCTAGAGGTCTCTCTTGATATGTCTTTGAAATATTTCATTTTCCACTGGCAGGAATCAGGATTGTCTCTGCTCTTGATGGTTGACATAAATAATTGTGTTTTTTCGGTTGTTATGATATTGTTAAGGCCTTTTGTAGATCATGTGAATTGGTGGGCTGTTTTGCAGAAAATACAGTTTATCTCTTTCATATCAAAAATCCACCAAAAAATTAGGAAAACAGGTAGAAAAATGTGAACTTGATTGAATTATCAGAGTATCAAAGGGTGCTGCAATCCTTTGTGGTAGTTTAATTCTTCATTTAAAAAATAGGTTTCAAACTCAAGCATTTTGCCCAAAAAAATATCTGAAAAGAAAGGAAGCTTTGAACAAAATGTTTGAGTTGATTCTGCAGGCAAAGTGGTGAGGGAATGAAAGTTTGTAGAGTGAGCAAGGCAACATCTATTGAAAAGAAATTCTGCAAGTTAAGTGTTCCAGAAGAGCAATTGATGCCTGTGCAATGTCCTTGATGTGAATAATGTGCTGCTGGAATTGGACTGTCTGCAGAGCACAACCTGCCCGTTTCTGGACTGTTTTTTCCTTTATCTGAAATGACCCCGCTGTTATTATTTCCCAGAAAATTAATAGGGTATTCATAATTATTGGCATTTCTGCATTTTTATTAATTTGATGCTGTCCTAATTTGAGGGAGTGAGGAAGAAGGAGGGCATGCTCCAGCTGATCAGAGAGAAGCTGGCTCTGCCTTCCTGTTAGGATTGCACCTGGAGAGGGACAGGTGAGGGCAGTGACCACTGGGGTGACACTGGCAGAGCACTCAGAGCCCCCTGAGTCAAATGCTGAGCATTATTTCAGTTCGAAATTCTAATAGTACCAGTAATGAGGCAACTTTACTATTAAACCAGGGAAAGAAAAATAACCTTTTCTGCCCGAAGAAGGATGTGTTGGAAAGGTCAGAGCTGCTCCTGGAGGCAGCGAGGGGGCTGCTGGCAATAATGGGAATGCAAAGTTCTTGAGAGGCACTAAAAGTGGAAGTTTTCAGCAGGACAAAGGACACTGCAGAAGGAACTGTAATTTCCTAGATTTAGGATTCTTGCTTATAATGCTGTTAGTTAGGTAAGGCCAGGCTTTTAAAGAGCTTGGGACCAGAATTTCATATTCTCAACCTACACAGCAGCTGCTAGATTTTCAAAATAGCTCAACTCCTCACAGTTCCTGTTCTGAGAGGCACCAAGCTCTTAGCAAAGTCTGGCTCCCATTTGGGTGCCAAAATGAGATCTGAACTCTCATGAAAATCTGTGAGTACGCTGATTTCATGGGGAAAAAGGAATAAAATAAAAATCCATCAACTGGATATGAAAATTAGTTACAGCAGTATATTTATGTTGTAGTAATGAACTTTTTGCCATGATTGTCATAGTACTCTGATAACCCTAAGTCTTATTCTCTGAATAGCTGGTAAAGGACTACATATACTTTAAAAGGTGACCTGTCTAATTATTTCTAAATCTCTCATTAACGTCCCTGTCTTCTTTACTTTCTCTGGTGCCTTTTTTTTTTTTTTTTTGGAGGCACACAGAGCAATGATCATAAGGACTTTTTCTCTAAAGTTTAATTCAGACAGGGACAACTGCATGTAGAATGAATATTTAATGCAAGTATGATGCCAATAATAGATGCAAACAATTCTAGTTTAGACAAATACTTCTTGAAAGTCTGTTGTCTCCCTTGCCTTTTAAATAGGAAAAATTGAACTTTAGTAGATGAGAAGAGGAAAATTTGCTCTAACTTTACCTAGAGGGAACTGAAAGAAAGGGAACTGCTAGAAAAAACTCGTGTCTTCACAATGTTAACACAATTCAAATATAACATGTTACACCAGTGTTTTTTCTGGAGTGGAGCTGGTTTCCAGTAATGTGTGGGGATTCAAATCTATGTTTAACAACATGGATAACTGGGTAACACCAGAAAGGGAAAGCAGTTGTTGGATCTGGAGATCTGTAAAATGTGCTTCTCACATATGTAAGAAGGCTGTCTTACAGTATAGATTTAAATTTTCCTTCTTTCCAAACACAGTTCCTGCAGCATTTTTGTAAACTTTTCTGTGGCATCATCCCCTTAGAGATAATGGTTTCCAGTGAGCTGTGTGGTACAAAGAGATAAAATAAGACTTGCCATGGATGTTAGCTTTCCCAGTTCCCAGTCTGTACAATTCTGTAGTTGGTCTGACAACCACCATGTGCCACCAGGACATATTTCATCATGGAATGAATGCCACTGTATCCTGCAGGACATATGCAATAAATGTGTATGTGCAAAGGTCCTGGCACATTGATCTGTGGCTGCTGTAGAGGTACCTACACGTGACACTTGTGAATGTATGAAACACCTCCTGGAAGGAGGAGAAAGCTCTGTAGCCAGGCAGCAGCAGAGACAGCAGGAGCAGCAATGCTCTCCCCAACAGCATTCTCAAAGGCTGAGAGCAAGTTCACTACCTGCAAGAAAACAAGTCTGCTTTCCCCC